>JARHVA010003662.1:1200000-1650000 GCA_037957365.1 Torreya grandis | reverse complement strand
ACATCATAACCCACAAGTATGGATCAAGATCTTATTGTTTGTCCTCTTTTGAAGAAAAAATATAACCTAAGACTCTCAATGCTTTACATCTACATCCTTTATTTTGTTAAACAAGGATTGAACTCACCTTTTTGTCTAAGTTAAGCTCATCCCTTGATTTACGAGATTTACATCTTCCTCACACCTTTATCCCATCCCTTTGAGGATAACTGATTTCAACATAGAATCATGTGATTAACCATCATATTCATATCCTAATCCTAAATATGGGTACATAACTCTACCCATGGCATGGTTCTCATGGATAATTTTCATCCCTAATCAGATAAAATACCATGGACATTGTCTCTTAAAACTATCTCTTTCACCTGTCATTAACCTTCTTGTGCTCTAGGTTTTTCCCCCATAAAGGTAAAAATCTAAGCCTATATATACTTATCCATGTCTAACCTAACATAAAAACAATTTTGGATACCAAAATATCACTTGGGTCAAATATCTCTAGCATGTAGACTACTCCCTTAAAGGATAGCTACCCAAACACTCAAATTGTTGAAAAGATAGACTGTTCCCTTGAAGGACAGCTACCAAAATTAATAAATCCAAACTTAGACCACTCCTTTGAAGGATGGATAAGTCAAATTTGGTTAAATCATATTCCAAAAACTATCAAAATAGAGAAATAAAAGACCCTATATCAAAATCAGAACAAGCTATCCCAAGAATGCTACAATTGGCTTTCATATAACATCAGTGGACTTCCCACATCGACCAATTTACACCTTGTATTAAAACATGGACTTGTCTATTATGGTTATTAGGTCACCTATAGAAGGGGAAAACTAAACCACATAAAGTTACCTTACATATTACCCATTTACCCTTCACACCACCTACCATCCATCTCCCCTTTGTACCATCAACAAATCAAGGGATTTAGAGCTTACTTGACACAATGTGATTAGTATGTAATTTTATCAACTAACACATGATAATGTAAATATTTTGATTGGATTATGTTCCTTAAACTAATATAACTTTGGGTTTTATTTTATCTTTGCCAATAAAGAAGCATCATGCCTTTTTCATTGTCCTCCTATAATGGGTTCATGTATTCACTTAGACTTGTGTCTCATTATTTTCATCTCTTTTCTCACATCTAGTATTGTTATCTAACCTAATTTATGTGATATCATCAACATCATAACCATAATTAAAACATATATAATCACAAACCACATTAATAACCATAATCAAACCCTCTATAATCATGAACATTATAAACTAAATTGTATCTATAATCATAAACCATAACCACGTCACATATCCATGATCATAAAAATTTATCAAAAACATCACCTCCATAATCAAAACATTATAAACATAATCTAAAACATATCCATGATCATAAACATCATCACCATCATCATAAACAACATTACATAATCATGTATGGCACATCCCAACCATAATCAAATCATCCTAACATCACATCGATATTCTATAATCATAATCACATCCATGTATCATCAAAATAATTACCATAATCATAATAAAACATCATCATAAAAATAATAACCATTCACCATAAACATCACAAACCATAATCATAACATCACCACATAACCAAAATCATAAATAACATCATAACCATACATAGAACATCCTAACCATAATCATAAACATCATAATCATTTATAAAACAAAGCATTGCATAACCATAATCATGTTTCACCATTCATCATAACCATAACAACATCACATAACTAAGCTAGTGTAGTGAGTCTACATCTCATAAGCATAATTATCATAAACCATAACATCATAAATAACAACCATATCATGAACCATAAAAATCACATCATGTACATCATAAACATCATGTCATCAAAATAAATAGTACATGTAACAATGTGTATCTCTCTCTCTCAAAATATAAATCTTGCTACATCATCTCATAGGCCAGTATTAAAATCATCTATATCATATAATATCATGCCCTTGGGTCACTACTACCACTTGGTGTCTATCCCATAGATATGCCTACCTACCCACTCACTAAAGTAGGCCACTGGCCTAGAGTTGTTACACCTACACCACTTACCAAGCTAGCTTTGTACTCACCCCATTGGTGCTCTTATGGACATTGTGTCAAAACTATGGCCCTGTAATATCTTAAGTTCTCAATGGTGGCCAAATATTGTGCCATAGAGATACTACCTAGTGGTCTTACTAGTGTGACAACTACTCCTTCCTATCTTAGATAATCCCTTTCCTAAGTCACCAAGCCTAGTAAAGTCCTAGCTTGGTCTCTCTCCCCTATCATAATGGTAACCTGACCCTAAAAGGTCACAATCTGGCCCTATAATGTGGACACCTATCCTTATTACCCTATGATTTATGCCTATGCAGCAATTAGTGCCACTCCCACCTATCCATCAGGGCCACCTACATGTACATGTGGTCCCCCACTAGCTAGATCCACATCCATGGGTTGCATTGCCTGATCATCCCACCCAAATTAGCTATTGTATATACAACCTATTACCATGCCATGTACCCATGAATAAAACCAACATCATTGATATCTACTCTAACCAAAAACTCCTCATGATCAAGAACCACCTCCCTTGGTTGTGGCTCAAGAAGCAAAAACTCAACATCCTCCCTCCTGTACCTCGAGAATGGACCTAAGATCACTTATACTAGGTTGAACTACCTACAAACTCTATCAAATGGGATGAACTTAGTCTCACCATCTCTCCTCCCATAAACCCACCTCTATCTCTACATAAATAAAATATGTCAAGTATAGTGGGCCCATCTTGAAAAGCCCACATATGGCCTCCAAACCACATTTCTAACTACCAAGGCCTCCAACACCTCCCTAAACCAATCTATATCTCAAATTCCTCCTCTATCTCCTATCAGTGCATAGTTACCCCTTCATCACATAAATCCCACCTTGAATTCCATTTGGGCACACCCATCCCATGACAGCCCCAATAGGCTCAAGACCCTCATATGCTCATAGGCCCAACAATGTAAAATGAATCCCATGCTGATGCCATATTTTTGATTTGCTTAGAATCCCCATAAATCTTTGTGTATTTGAACCAACAAAATTGGTACCCACCTAAAAATTATCTGACCAAGAAACATCTCCACCAAAACTCTAATTGGTAGATATAGAAATCACCCACTACTCAAATATAGTAATGCAAAACATGACACTACTATCATCATATCAACTACCTGTCATCTCTAGCTCTTTGATATAGAGGTCTATAAGAAAATACTCTAGCATGCCATCTCGTGAGCATATTATCATCACCATATAGGAGCTCCATATGATCATCCCTCTTCTTACTCTCAATATGATATATAGGCTCCCCTTAAATGGGTAGACATGTAATCCTATGTACATCCTCTAGTAGGATGGTCATCTCTCCCATCGACAATAAAAAAGTGTTTATATTTGGATCCCATCTCTTGATGAGGGCAATGATCATCACCACATCTCATAGCACATGTTAAAAATGCCTCATCATATTGAGACTTACCTCATCATCATTCATCCCTTAATAGGTCTCTACAATGATCTGAGGGACCTGCTGTCTCATCTAGATCAAATCTTGTGCCTAAAAAATCATTAGAAAATGCACTTAGATTTCTATTTACCTACTTTAACCATGGATAATCTCCTTTTCATCTCATTCATCCTACCTAATAAAGCTTTTTATCAACCTAAACTGACCCCTTTTTTTCAACCTAAAAAACCCTTTTTATTAACCTAAATCACCCTCTTTATCGACCTAGATCAACTTAAAATCAACCTGTTCCAATGTTATCAACATTCTAAATCCTAAAAACTTTTATAACTCAACACTACCCTTCATATTTTATCAAAAACACTACCCTTAACATTTTATCAAAACCTTTTAACCTATTTCCTTAACCTTTTTTATCAACACAACCAACTCCTTAGTCAACCATCGATGGTCATTACGACTGCTAACGATCATCTAGCTTTTTGGCCTCTGGTCTTCGACCATCAATGGTTGACTATGACCACTAACAGTCAGGGATGACCATTGACAATCACTGTGTGTGACCACCTATGGAAAATAACTTACCCTACCTACCCAAAACCATCCTATATTTCATTCTAACCCTCAATAAACCTATCAGTATGCCTATCTTGACCTCTCTTAACCTACCCACATCCTCAATTTTACTTTTTACCCATAAAATCAATGAAAACACCCCTAAAACTTAAAACTAGGGTAAACATAAAACCCAAAACCCTATCAAACAACAATAAACTAACATAATTCAACTATTAACTAATAAAAATCAACTAACCTAATCAATTTAAAGTATCCCTTACCTCATTCCTTGACCATCATTGAGGAGGAAGTTTGGCTCCCACCACTCAGTCGCATCCTCATCTACCCTACATCCTTAGTCCCATACTAGCTCAACACAAATCTCACACTAATCACCCAATCAGCTCCTCAACCAATCACCAACCACCTCATCATCACCATCACACCAAAATGCCAAAAATTGCTAGAGCACAAAAATTAGAGAGTTAAAAGAAAAAGTGATAATGACTTTCCCTTTTTACTTTTTATCCCCATAGTTTTAAGGTTTACTCCTAAATATTGATGCTTAGGATGACCATCGAGGGTTGAGTTTAGGATCCCTGACCTCTGATGGTCAAGAAACCCACTTTTTAACAATTTTGGCAATACTCTCATCCTACCCTTTTGAAGATTATCCTTCTCTACCAAACCACAACCAACCTTTAGAGAGCACATATTCTCTACAAATCAACCTGAACCATTAGAGAACACCTTATCCAATGAACCAACCATCCAACCATGTATACCTTAATGATTGGCTATTTTGGCCTGAACTATCACATATTTTGTGATGACCTTTCCTTGGTCTTTTTGATCACACCAACCAACCTTTCCATGTTAAACATTTGCATTTGAACCACCTAGTACACACCAAAAAAATTTGTTTTTCACGGGATCATTTCCTACCTTAAATACTCATAAAAACACTAACCCTATCGAAGAGACTTGATAGGATTAACTTGATCAGCTATGACTAATGTTGGGGACTAGTTACCTTGTCATTTATTCTTCTATAACTAACCTTATTTTTATCAACCATGGCAACTTAGTATTTTCATGATCTTGGCTATCAAAATTAGTCATATTTTGTGTGCATGTTTTTACTTCAAATGCCTAACCACCATTATCACAAACCTCATGACTCACTATAACCGCTTATTAAACCTGCACTCAATTTGACTTCACCTCATTGACTCTTAGTTTGAGGGTGAACACCTCCTCTCATGCTTGGGAAAACCAACCCATTAGATCACAATCCATTTTTTTATGTCTTATTGAAATAAATTGCATAACAAAGGGGCAAAATATAGACACCAAAATTCTAAACACTGTAGTTTCAAATGTTAAAACACCCCTAGATCAGATCATTACCCAACCCTTGACCATGACCTTGAGTTAGGTTTGATAATTAGCTAGCCAACTCACTAAATTACCCATTTTTTTACCTATTTTACATTTTAAACTTGACCTTTGATAGTCAACTTAACCATTGATGGTCACCCTGACTATTGAAGGTCAGGTCCCTCCCTCACCTGAAATAACACAATACTAGATGTATATATGCTAACATGACATAATTTAATGTGTTCACCTTATCCATTGATAAAACATCATGATACATAAAAATTAGTATCCCTAACCTCCTCTGGAACCTTATACCTCCATCTCTCTTAGCCTATAAAAAGAGGGGAGTAGGAGGTGAATAAGGAACCTTCACATTGATGATCAAGCACTCTCTCATATAGATGATCAAGAAATCAGCCACCAGATCTTCTTTCTAGCAATTCTATAATTAAAATAGAGATCTAAACCTCTACCAAAATTTATCTTGAGGTAAAGTATCGTTACTCTACCAAAATAACTTCAGGATTAGCCATCAACCATAAAACAATATAATAGGTATACTTTGTATTTCTAATTTATTACTTTAGTTTTCAATTTCCTTACCCTAATCAAACCCTCTTGCACTTAATTTATCACTCCCAAACCCTTAACCAAAACCCAAACCACTCACTAACCCATTCTATAACTCCTTTTTTGAACATATTTAGAATTGAAAGGAACTATTGATGGTCACTCCAACCACCAACGGTCACCTAAAAACACTAACAATTACCCAACCATCAATAGTCAACTTAACCACTAATGGTCAGCCCAACCAATGATGGTCACTGTGGTAAGACATAATAGAAAGTTATTTCCAACCCATCAACCCCAACCAAATATAACTTTCTATATCCCTACCTTTCATAGAGTCCTAACCTACTTTTTGAACCTGATCTGACCTACTTTAACACTAGTATTGACTCATTATTATATTTAGTTTATTTTATTTACCAATCATATATCTTTTCTTGTATTTACTTTTAGTTCTTTTTGTTATTCGATGCAAGTATTTCATTTTATCTCTTTCAACTTAACTTTTATCAAAGAGTGGATTGATAGCCTTCTAGCAAGCTCATGCTTCTAAGATCTAGCTCATTCTAGGCATTCCACCTTACTATCTTTATAACAACACATTTTGTTAATGTTTTTTAATATATAATTCATTATTACCAACATAAATAGGATATCTCCACACTCATATATATCATGCATGTATAAATAATTAAGTTCTTCTACCATACCCTTATTACTAGTTTCTTACTTATTCCTTCACAATAAATATAACAAAATTTGAGAGAAACATGGTTTTAGACTATATTTTTCAAGATAGATAATAAAATGGAATTTGATAATGGTTATACATGATATTTAAGTATTTTATATGTGTTTTAAGATTGTGAGTTTCTAGGAATAATAATCAAATCAGTTGGTTTCATATATATATATATATATATATATATATATATATATAAGCCCCTATTTTGGGAGTTGTTATTTTATGTGTGTTGGGTGAATATTTTGTCATCAACTAACTGATGGAAAAATGGGTATATCAACCACAACACAATGAGATTTATGTGGCAAAATGGGTGTGGTTACCACAACATAATGAGATAAATCTCTCCTCTCAACAAGGGGAGGTTCCTTATAAACTATATATATATATATATATATATATATATATATATATATATATATATATATATATATATATATATATATATATATATATATATATATATATATATATATATATATATAGGCCCCTATTTTGGGAGTTGTTCTTTTATGCGTGTTGGGTGAATATTTTGTCATTAACTAACTGATGGAAAAATGGGTATATCAACCACAGCACAATGAGATTTATGTGGAAAAATGGGTGTGGTTACCACAACATAATGAGATAAATGTCTCCTCTCAGCAAGGGGAGGTTCCCTATAAAATATAATATACTAATATAAACTGAAAATAAACTCAAGTGTGAAATCATACCATCCATCTCTCTCTTTTTAGAGATGATGTTCAAAAAAAAAGGAGAATTATGGTGTAATTACTGAAGGCATTTCTCTTCTTTTAGAAATGATGTTTAACAAACAATAGGAATTCTTCATAGGTAATAATTGGATCCACAAGAAACCCATGAAAGCACAAAGTCTTTCATTATTTCTCCTACTGATTTAAGATAAAGTAACATAGTAGTATGAAGTGCAACACAAAGTATCCATTAAAAACTACAATAGAGTAAAAGATTATGAAGGATAAGGGGAGCTCAAAGTCTCTCCAGTATCCTTTACACTAAAACACAAAACACATAGACTAAAGACAATTATGGCAGCACAAATAGTCAGCTTCAGAACATCTTCCAGATTATTTCCACTTATTCTACTTATTTGATTAAATGGACAAGATTGTATTTAGGAAAAAGGCATAAGAATGATTTCTTAAATAACACAAGCTATTTCAACACAAAGTTTGAAAGGTTACTTGCTTTCTCATTGACTTGATAACATATCATTAATAGTTTGAGCTCAAAGTCTCAAGAATGCCTTTCAATTTGGGTAGAGTTTCACTTCTAATAACAGAGAGATCTCCCTTATTCAAAATGAGAGATTATAATATATAGCATCCAAAGAAAGACTTGGGTGCTTGTTTTCATGAAATGGCCCATGGTGCATTGAATGCATTGAAAATTCTATGAAAGGGCCATGTTGGAACTAGTTATTAGCCTTAACTTTGGCATTCTAAATCATCTCAAATGTCTCCTCTAAAGCATGGGTTGTTTGGTAGTCTTTATGATGCTTACACGATTGTCCATTCACTTTTACTCAATGAAGAAAAATATGCCATGCCATTGAATGCTTGCGCTCTCTAAGGTCCACCTGGTGGACTGCTCCACCTACTGGAATAACTCTTCTATAGATATTTCTAGGTTCTCTATATCATTCCCTCTTTCCTTGCTACATTTTGTCTCCTCTTGGTGATTTGAGCTCTCAGGGCTATCTTCTCACTTTCTGATAGCTTTTTCAACTCCTTTCTCAGTGGATAGCTGAGTTTGTCTTTAGGTTTGCATTATTTAAAAATCAATAGTTATTCCATTACCCTGAATTTGACGTCCACAGGGATGTCACCAGTCACATGAACCACTTTTAACCTTGAACCTTTTAGAGTTTAATGGTTCAACGGTTCAATGGTTTAAAGTTAAATTAGTTCAGTAGTTCAATGGTTCAATGTTTTGTAAAGAGCTACGTTTACTTAGTCTTCTTTATGAGTTCAAGGTGTCGTTGAACCAATTATTTGAACCATTCAGTTGAACCATTTTGTTGATCCTTTTTCTAGAATCTTCCACTTGAATCATTTGCTTGAACTTTGAACACTTTGATCCTTTGAATCCATTGAACTCATTGAACCTTTGAACTTGTTGAACTTTTGAACTTTTTAGAGTTCAAAGGCTTAATGGTTCAATGATTCATTCCGATTATTTGAATGCCACCTATTGAACTATGATTTCCTTAGCTAAAAAGGCTTGAGTAATTAAAAACCTTGACTTCTCAGAACATTTTTGAGAAAGAAAGAGACCATTTTGGCCTACAAGACCGAAATGGTGGACATGTTGTCCACAAAAATAAGTGATAGATTTTGGAAACAATAGCTGGCTCTAGCTAGGGAACTTCCATTGATTGGAATTTGAAGCAATCAAAGGAAGTAAAATCGAGACTCTAAGTGCCTTCATCTATGCCATTGGGCTATAGAGTCATGCCACCTAAAAAAGAAAGATGCCAAAAACCAAATGAACAACATGAAACAAATAAACACTATACAAATGTACAATTTGGACTTATCTAATACTTTAAGGATTGAAGTGCTTTAGATGCTTCCCACTGTGAGGCAGTGAAAATGACATTCTATCTTGATATTTCAGTAAGAAACTATTTTTACCATTTAATTGATGAATGGAAAATGGACCTCTCTCCATGAGGAATCTAATTTTCCATGCATTCCTTTTGGTTCTCTCCTCTTGTCCTACAACAAGACTTGATCTCCAATCTAAAAATCATGAATCCTCACTTTTTGGTTGAAGTGTTTCTTTACCAGACTTTGATGTGCAGCAATATGGTCCACCACCATAGTTCATTGCTCATTGAATTCAGTCAAGCACATGATTCTCTTGTCGATGAAACTTTCAAAAGTTGAATCTTCTACTGCCTTTGCCAACCTTAATGTTGGTAATTCTAAGGTGATTGGTATCTCTACATTCAAACCATACAAAAGTTGAAATAGTGACATACCTATCACCCTTTTGGGTGTAATCTTGTCTATCCATAAAGCGTCAAGCAATGCTTTATGCCAGGTTCTCTGATTGTTATCTACCAGATTCTTGATAATGGTTACTAGGTTCTTATTGCTTGATTCTGCTTGACCATTTCCTTGTGGGTAATAGTCAGAAGAGTGGGAGAGGATAATCCCATAATAAGAGTAAAATTGGGTAACCTCATGAGAAGAGAAATAGGTTGCATTATCTAGTACAATCTTGGTTGGGACTCTAATCCAAGAAATAATATTTTCCTTGAGGACATTACATACCACTTTTGGTAAAATAGTATATGGCTGTGAGAACATAGTCATGTCCAGCACTCGAGGATGGGTTTATAGCGCTAATAAAATCAATACCCCATTGCTAAAAAGACTCTTCAATCACCACAGGCTTGAGAGGTAATGCGGCCAACTTGGGTTTCCCAATAAACTATTGACATAGATCGCATTTATGCACCCAAGTGTATGAATCTTGAAACAAAGTAGGCCAATAGTACCTAGCTCATAGAATCTTATGGGTAGTCACAGGTGTAAAAAACTATCCTCCACAAGCCAATTTATGGAAAGACTAAAAGTTTGCTTTGTTGCACTTTATCTACGTAATGAAGAAATACCCCATCAAGGCTCCTCTTGTACAAACCATTGTCCCATAGGACAAAGTTAGCAGCTTTCAACTTAACAATCCTCTTTTCTTTAAGAGAAAGGTGGGCAGGATACTCACCATAGGTAAGAAAATGAGTAATATTGGAATACCACTCATTCGTAGTGGCAACAAAGAGAACTATAAAATGTCTTCAACCTCTATTTTTTCATGCCCTACTTCCTCTAGTATATTATCAGTAATTAATTCGTAGAGACCTTTTCCCCACACAAGCTTCATAAGTTTGATAACAAGATCAAACACCTAGATTTTAGCAATCCAATTGCCCCTTTTAGTTCTAAACTCCTATTGAGTTAGAATGGACTTTATTGTTTTATCAAGAACTAGAGCAATAATGTGTGAGTTCAAGATGTAAAAATAGAAGTGTTTTAGTACCTTAACCACAACATAAGCATGCTTTTTCATGTTTAAATATTTTAACTCATGAAATTTGAGAGGACAACTCATGAAATATATGGGGGAGTCCACACCTTCTTTGTTTTGCTAAACTAAAATGGCTAAAAATGTGTGTTTAGAAGCATAGATATATATTACGAAGTCTTTGGTATAATCCATACAAACTAAGATTTGGGCATGGGTGATAGCTTCCTTTATATCTTGAAATGTTGACTTGCCTTCTTTAGTCCAATAAAAAGTAGTTTTACCCTTCATCATGTTGACAATGTGGCAAGTCTTCTCTACAAATTCAGGAATGAACCTTCATAGAAAATTCACATTTCCAAAGAAAGAATGGACTGTAATCTTATTAGTAGGAAGAGCAAGCTCCTGGATGGATTTGACTCTTTTCAGGTTGATCTTTATGCCTTCTTAGGATACAATGTGACTGAGAAGTTTTCCTTCTATAACCCCAAAAACTAATTTCTTGAGATTGAGAGAAATGCCATTTTATCGATATCATTCCAGCACTTGTTGTAAATGATGCACATGATCAAGATGATGTTTAAAAAATATGGTCAAGTCATCAAGATATACCACAGTGAACTTCCCCATTTCATTTCTAAAGGTAAGATCCATTGCTCTCTGGAAGGTGGGGCTAGCATTGATCAAGCCAAAAGGCATTCTGTGATATGCAAAGGTGCCCCATGGTGTAGTGAAAGTGGTCTTATGCTAGTCTACTTCACCAACTTCCACTTGATTATATCCTAAAAAACCATCTAACATTGATAACATCTCTGAGCCAGTTACTGTCTGCAATAGTTGATCCATGATGGGTAGGGGATAGTTGTCTTTTAAAGAGGACTAATTTAGATTTTTGAAATCAACATAGAGGTAAATTTCTCCATTCTTCTTTCTTATAGGGACTATGTTTGCAATCTAGGTGGAATGATGGATTGGGAAAATAATTCTTGCATTCAGCATTTTCTAGATCTCAAAAAAATAGTACCTAATATCCTGGGGTTGTACTACCTTTGTTTCTTCTTGTGAGGCAATGACCCAACCTTGAGATGAATTTCATGTCAAATTTCTTCAGGCTTGAGAGATTTTAGATCATCATAAGAGTATGCCAAAACATCAATGTAATGGTGAAGTAGAGTAATGAATTTGAGTTTTTCATCAAGAGTGCAACAATTTTTGATGTTGACTATTTTAGGATTATCTTCTGTACTCAAATTTATTTGATCAAAATCTTTGGAGGATCTTGAATCCATTTGTTGCTTCTTGATATACCTATCATGCTGATCTAATAGTTTCTCAAGAGAAACTAATCCTTTAGGAATTTTGTTCCCTTTGAGTTGAAGTAACTCTTCACCAATTTTTAAATTTATTTCAAGAGTTGATTCCCATGGCGAAGATTCACTTCCTTCAAAATAAATATCCTCAAAGCTATCTATCTATTCCATAAAATCAATGATTTGGTTGTCACTGTTAAACACTTGCCAATGGTCAGCATTATCAGGTACACTTGGTCAAAAAACCAACTCAATAGTGTACTTATTCCCTTTAAAATATTAGTGAGGAACTATGAGAGTTGCAAAGACATCCAAGGAATCTGCTCAATTATTGAATTCTCTAGGCACTACAGAAATGCTAAAAGCCTCAAAAATTTCAAAGCAGTCCCACACTAGATTGTGATAATGTCATAATATTTTATTCTTGGTTTGATACAATTTCTTCACTTGACAAACCACCAGTTCAACATCTCCTTAGGTGTGAACAAGCTTAACATCTTTAGCTTGAGCAGTTTTCAATCCAAGCAACAAAGATTCATACTCGGTGGTGTTATTGGTATTGCTAAACTACAACTTGTATGAGTAGGAAAAAATATCTCCCTGAGGAGATATCAAAACAATCCCATCTCTAGAACTGGTAGAAGAATTGCTTCCATCAAATTCTAGAATCTAGACATCATTAGAATCTGATATCCTTTTAGACTTCTCTTCATTTTTTGAACTATGCTCCAATTCTTATGATGTCTTATATGAATTTTTTGGATTGTCACTTATAGAAATTTCATCTGATGAAATAGAAACATCTTTTGTGGACAAAAAATAGTTACCCATTCCTGAGGATTTAAACAAAATTTGAGCTTCAGGGGCTGATGTTTGGGTGACAATGTATTTTGACTCCTCAAGAAGCAGCTTTTGCATGATGCCCTTTACAGGTATCCTCACCTCAGATAGGTCCATGTTCAATTCTCCACCAACATCCTTACACAAATTTTATCTAAGCATAATGTCATAGGAAGCTTGAATGTTGGCCACCAAAACTATCATTTTAATCCTTTTTTTTGGGAAGGCCACGAATGCAAATTGAGCATCTTTGATTTGACCCAAAAGTGGCACTTATTTTTTCCATGGAGAAACATCTCCCAAAATTTTTAGTCAAAGTGAGACCAAGAGAGTTTTCCATCTTGGCAGGCATCACATTGTCAGAGGCACTAGAGTCTATTATACAGTTGCTCAAATTATGACCATTTATCAAAAGGGAAACATAGAAAGGTTCTATTTTCCCAGGGGTAACAGGAGGAGTAATGACAAGATTATTTTGAGTGGATGTGTTCTTTGGGGGATCATGAGTTACCTTTGAAACATCTTGTCCTATAGGGATGATTTTGTTCTTGATGCTTTCAACTAGCCTATCCAACTGCTCATGGTTGTCTTGTAAGTATTCAAACTTAGATATTTGGATCTTGGTCTTCTTAGCATGATCAATTATGTCAAATAACTAAAATAAACTAGAAACAAAGGAAGGATGTCCATCATTTTGGGTTTTATTGGGTGTGATACTAGTATGAGAAATTGAAGTAGAAGGTACAGGGTTGTTTGAGGTATTTAATTTTTAATGATCACTGGGTCCTTTGATTGGAAAGGTAGTGAAGTCCCCCATTTAGCAATTGAAATTACTATTCAATATTTTTCCCCTATTTTTCCCTTATCAACTTATTGCATTGACTAGTTTTGGGACCTAGTAAAAATAGCGTATGACCCATTAAACATTTCTCTCTTACTTCTAGCTTCAACTTGGTAATTTAGGAAACTAATGTTAGAGTCACCAACGAATTCTTCTTCACCTTCTATAAAGAGATCAACATCATCTTCTTGGTCCAACTCAGGTTGAAAAGAGAAATCATGTTTAGCTTCATGATAACCAACTACTGAGTTAACTAGTGTTTCTTTAATGACAAGCTTCCCCTATGGGGGAGGAAGATGATTTGGTTGCCCTTGAAACCTGGTACCATTTCCCTGGTATGACTAGTTGGGAAACATCCTCCTTGGTATATCTCGATAAGAAGGAGGGGCAGGCATCCCTTATGCCATTTGATTTTTTAGAGCTAACAATTCATTTGCTAGCTTTTGCACCATAGGATAAGTGGTGCCTGTAGAGAAATTTTTAGAAGATGAAGAAGATTTATTTCTGTTAGGATCTCTTCTTATATTTCCTACCAATATAAGATCATCTTCAACCTCAGTGGCCAAAATTTGAGCTACAACAAGATCTATGTGGCCAACCCAGCTCAATAAGAAACTCAATTTAGGAAGCTAAGAATTGATAAAGAAGCACTTAAGATTTTTAGGTGTCAGTTGAGCAATTGTAGGAATCCTATTCCTCAGTTTAACAAATTTAGCAATGAATTCTCACATGGCTTCATGAGGCTCTTTATTCATTTGTGTAAGATGGGCTAACAAGGCATGTGTATCTTCTATGAGTTTGAACCTAGCCTCAAACTTGGCCTTGAGAGTGGTCCTGTCAGTTACAGTCTGAGCTTGTAGATGATAAAACTAGTCTGTGACAGTGCCTTGCAATATTTCCAAAAATAGCTTGACCACTATATCTTCAAATTCAATGCCTATCACACCATAGGCTATGTAGAAAACTATAATATGCTCATCAAGATGAACTCTCCCATCACCACAGAACTTAGGAAAATTCTTTTTTAAACTATAGGGTAGTTCATGTAAAGGTGGGGTTAGATTTAGGGGGCCAAAGTTGTTATCTCAAGGGCTTTGGGCTGCCATGATATGACAATTGAAAGGAGGGATAACGAACCTCTATAGGGTACATATAGACAAAGCTCTGCTAGTAGAGGAAAGAGAAGCTTCACTAGGTATTGGGGACCTAACGTCTATAAGAGGAAAACTCCTAGTTCGCTGAAGGTGAGCTCATGGAGGAGAAAGATCAAAATGATTTTGTTTCACAAACTCAAATACAGGGTCAACAATACCTTGAACTCTCTAGCTTCATGTATACCATGGATCTACTAGAGTGTGAAATGGAAATGAAAAATTACTAGAACTGCTTCAATTTGAAGCTTGAGGCTTCATATTGTGCGTTCATCCCCAGTAGAGTCACCAAAAATTGTTAGGTAAATATTTTGTCATCAACTAACTGATAGAAAAATAGCTATATCAACCACAGCACAATGAGATTTATGCAGCAAAATGGGTGTGGTTACCACAACATAATGAGATAAATCTCTCCTCTCAGCAAGGGGAGGTTCCCTATAAACTATATTATACTAATATAAACTAAAACTAAACTCAGGGGTGAAATCATACCATCCATCTCTCTTTTTTTATAGATGATGTTCACAAAATAAAGGAGAATTCTGGTGTAATTACTAAAGGCATTTCTCTTCTTTCAAAAATGATGTTCAGTAAATAACAAAAATTCTTCTTGGGTAATAATTGGATCCACAAGAAATTCACAAAAGCTCAAACTCTTTCATTGTTTCTCCTACTAATTTAGGACAAAGTAACATAGTAGTATGAAGTGTAGCACAAAGTCTCCATCGAAAATTATAATAGAGTGAATGATTACAAAGGATAAGGGGAGCTCAATGTCTCTTGAGTATCCTTTACACTAAAACAAAAAACACACAGACTAAAGATAATTATGGTAGCCCAAAGTCTCCCACAGTCAGCTTCAAGACATCTTTCAGATTATTTCCACTTGTTTTACTTATTTGATTAAATGGACAAGACTAGATTTAGGAAAAATGCATAAGAATGAGTTCCTAGATAACACAAGATATTTCAACCCAAATTTTGAAAGGTCACTTGAATTCTCATTCACTTGATAAAATATGATTAACAGTCTGAGCTTAAAGTCTCAGGAATGCCTTTCAATTTGAGTAGAATTTCACTTCTAATAATAGAGAGATCTCCCTTATTCAAAATGAGAGATTACAATATATAACATCTAAAGAAAGACTTGGGTGCTTATTTTCATGAAATGGCCCATGCTGCATTGAATGCATTGGAAATTTTGTGAAAGGGCCATGCTATAATTGCTAATCAGATTTAACTTTGGCATTCTAAATCATTTCAAATGTCTCCTCCAAAGCATGGGTTGCCTGGTCTTCTTTATGATGCTTACACGATTGTCCATTCACCTTTACTCAATGAAGAAAAATAGGCCATGCCATTAAATGCTTACGCTCTCTGAGGTCCACCTAGTGGACTACTCCACCTACTGTAATACCTCTTCTATATATATTTCTAGATTCTATGTATCATTCCCTCTTTCCTTGCTACATTTTTCTCTTCCTGGCGATCTGAGCTCTCAGGGCCATCTTCTCACTTTCTACTGGCTTCTTCAGCTCCTTTCTCAATGGATATCTGAGTTTGTCTTTGAGTTTTTATTATTTGAAAATCAATGATTATTCCATTACCCTGAATTTGACATCCATGGGGATGTCACTAGTCACATGAACCACTTTAAACCTTGAACCTTTCAGAGTTCAATGGTTCAATGGTTCAAAATTTAATCAGTTTGATAGTTCGATGGTTCAATGTTTTGTAAAGAGCCACGTTTGCTTATTCTTATTTATGAGTTCAAGGTGTCATTGAACCAATTGTTTGAACCATTCGGTTGAACCATTCTATTGATCCTTTTTCTAGAATCTTCCACTTGAATCATTCGCTTGAACTTTGAACTTTGAATCGGTTGATCCTTTGAATTTGTTAAAATCATTGAACCTTTGAACTCATTGAACTCATTAAACCTTTGAAAATTTCAAAGTTTAATGGTTCAACAGTTCAATGATTCATTCCAATTCTTTGAACTCTATTGTTGAGCCTTTTGATTGAACCTCGGTGATGAACCATCCTTATAATTTTTAGGAAATGCCTTAAGTGTTTTGAACTTTCCTTTGAGAAAGCTTGCCTATTGAACCTATGATTTATTTAGCTAAAAAGGCTTGAGTAATTGAAAAACATGACTACTTAGAACATTTTGAGAAACAAAGAGACCATTTTGGCTTGTAGGACCAAAATTGTCGACATGTTGTCCACAAAAACAAGTGACAGATTTTGGGAACAACAATGTAAAAACTATGTAATATGTTGGAATTATATTAACAAACATGTATAAATATTATTAAGGTTTATTGAACCTATATATTCCAATAATCATCAAATAATCCCTTTAGTTATACAAGAAAAGGACCAGAACAGGGTTTGTTTCCTGTAGTAGTTATTGCAAGATTGGATAGTGTGAATTCCATTAAAGGAAATGATCTTTATTTCAATGATTAAGTAATTTGGGGTGTCCAGGTAAGTATTTTGAATATGTTTGAATATTTATTGACTCTTTTTTCATATTATTTTGAATTATTCATTCTCACAAAAATAGAGGCCTGTAGAGTATCAAATTTTGGGCACAATCAAGTGTATCTTGAAGTGGAAAGGTATAACAGTGGATTATTAAGGACCAAATAATGATTAAGAGATATGAAAAAGGTCAAGATAGACCTAAAAAATCTTTTAAAATTCTTTGAAATGCCTTGAAATGTTCACATTTGAATTTTGTTAGCTCTCAGGTGGTGACAAAGACTTAAAAGCCCTAAATTAGGGTTTTATCCATAACTATTATTATATCCATCAAAATTTCCCAAAATTTTGTATTCTAGTCCTATTAAATGTGCTTGAAGTGAATCATAAGGTTTAAAGTGTGTATAAACTCTCCAGTATGTATTTTTGGGGATTGTGTAGTGCAAGGGCTAGAAAAGGCCAAATTAATTAGGCCTAAAGTGGGAAAGTGGACCTAAGCAATGAGTTAAGCCACCAAAATTGACACACAAATGTGTATCAATAGGAAAAATAAGAATAAAACTTTAGTAAGTCATAATTAACTATAAGTTTTTCATAATATCAAGATAACAGGGGTAAAGGGCTATTGGGAAGGGTCAAAGAACCTAATGAGTTTGGTTAAAAGGACAAGGTTGAGATTAAATCCAAGGAACCTCTACATCACTAAATTATTTAAGGATTCTTACCAATACAAAAACTTGAGTTTACACAAAAGTATATGTTACTTCATATAATTCAATCCCTTACTAAAAAAATCAATTGGTTGCTTAAGTCCTTCACCATTATTTTTCATCAGCATAACTAATATATTCATGAGTGTAGGTATTGGGGCAATGGCTTGCTTGATAGCCTCAAACCCTACTTTACCTTCATTTGACCAAGTGAACACTTAGTTATTCTTCAACATGGCATCGATGGGTTTGACCAAGCTTACAAAACCAGCTATAAACCTTCTCATGAAGTTTATTTTCCCAAGGAAACTCTAGAGTCCCTTATTATGCTTGGGTAAGGATAATGCTAAGACATCACATATTATATTAGGATCAAGAGCTAATCCCTATTTTAAGATAATATGTCCTAATATTTTTCCCTCATGGATGGAAAACACACACACATTAGGATTAAATGATATCCCATATTCTCTGCATCATTTAAAGATCAATATTAGGTGATCCAAGTGCTCACTAGCCTTTTTGGAGAATTTTTTTATGTCATCCAAATAGATAAGCACCATATTATTTAGAAATCCTTGGAAATACATGTCCATGACTCTTTAGAAAGTGTCCCTAGAATTTGATAGGCCAAAAGGCATCTTCTGATAAGCATATGTGCCCCACTTTATGGTGAAGGTAGTCTTGTACTAGTCTTCTTCGCTTACCAGCACCTGGTTGTATCTCGAGTACCAATCCAAGAGAGAAGTGTTCTAAGCCAAGAAATATTTGAAGGAGTTTCTATATTGATTGTAATTGTTAATGATCTTTCAAATATACCATTTCCAAGTCTCTAAAGTTAACACATAACTAGATTTCACCATTCTTCTTCCTCACAAGTACCAAGTTGGCTACCCATGAGGAGTGCTTGATGGGAAAGATGATGTTGGATTCAATCAATTTAATCAATTATTTCCTCATTATATCTTCATTTTGGGGTTAATAGGTCTTTTCTTCTACCTCAAATTTTTGACATTTATCTCCAATTATAGTGTTTTGGAATCAATTCCTCTCAGATCACTATATTCCTAAGCAAAGAAGTTTAAATATTCCCTTACAAAGTTCAATGAAATCATGCCTTTCAACCTTAGTGCTTACCTTTCCAATCTTGAGGAGCTTATTTTTGAAGATAAGAACTCTTTCATAGTTCTCCTCATCAATTGACATCACTTCTTTGTCTTTCCTCATATGGTCTCCCTCATGGAAAAAACATTTAAGGTTGACTAGACCTTTAGGAAGTTTGTTAGACTTCAAATGAATAATTTGATCCTCATACTGATGTTGAAATTTACCTTGGTTCATTAAGTAAAACTCAGCTTCTTGTTACAAGAAACAATTAATCTGCTTGTCACTTTCAAAGACCTACCAATGAGCCTCATTATTTGGCACTGATGGTCTCATTACCATTTTAACATGTGGTTATTCTTTGGACCTCTTCAACTTGTTTGGGATGTCAAATTAATCTCCCAAAACTACCAACCTATTAGCATACTAATTTTAGTTCCTTTTAATTATTTGGATGTTGAAAGCTTTAAAGTCTTCAAGTATGTCCCACATCTATGTTTGTAAGATTTCATTAAGATATTCTTTATGGTGTTTTGGTCTTTGACCTAATGCATGATCATCTCACTATCCACATATACTTGTAACTACTTGATTCCCATCTTACTATCCCAATAAATGGCATGGATAAGGCCCTCATACTCAGTTACATTTCAAGAATAACTAATTAGAACTTGTAAGAAGAAAATTACTTATCATTGGAGGGGGATATTAGTATTGCACTTACACCTACCCCCTGTTTGATCATTAATCCATCAAAGAACAATTTTCACAAACCACTAGTATTTTCCTATGGCTTAGTAAGGGATGGAAATAATTCATTCTCCTCATGCAAGTAGTAGAGTCCCATGTCTATTTCTTCAAAACCATCTAAAGGGTCAATTAGATGATTTTCAATCTATAACTCATCAAAAACATATCAAGTATGCCTTCAAGATGAGTGTCTACTTCTTGACCAACTAGGTGTTCATCTTAATCAAGAATGGTATAGTTGATGTTTGGGTTATCTATCCCATAAGGCTCTATGTGAAATCATGAAATAGGCTTAGCTTTAATAGAGACCTTGGTACCATATCTTTTCTTGAAAGCCATGTAGGACCAATCCACCACTAGATAACCCCCAATTATATCTATGAAATCTCTAGATAAGCATAGAGAAAAATGAGAAGCTGCATCTAGAATAAACACATCTTGATATTGGATAGTTGTCAATGATGTTGTGATTGTTTCATGGAGGTGTATAAGTGAGTGGATGAAATGCCTTGATAGTCTAAGTGATAATGACAAAGTGTGCAATGTGCTTGTCCTATTATGTTTGAAGGAATCTTGGTTGATCTTTAGTTTTGGCATGGTTAAAGATGTTCAAGGATGAGTATGGATTATTAATTAAATTCAATAGATACATAAGATATTTTCTATGATTTTAATTCTTGTATGCATCATTGGATTGCATCGAATTGATCATTGTTGTCATCTAGACATTTTTTGTGGTGGCAAAAAATTTGAGTAGGTAGTTTGATGACATCACTATTGACACATGTGGATGAGTTAGGAGGATTTGGTCATATGTTTTTTTATCACATTAGTCCCTATTTGATTTTCACTAAATTTTATATCTTTCACTAAAGTGCATCAAAAGATATGCAAGTTCAAAGTTGGGCTCCCAGGTAGTTTGACAGTGTTTCCCATACTTAACCAAATTTGCATGAGGCAAGAAAGAACCAAATAAGTAGTTTGGTGATGACATATATCTCACATGTGGATGTTTCAAGATAATTTAATCATATGGTTTGTTCAATTTTATGCCTAGTTGATTTTCACTAAAATTCAGATCATGCACCAAAACACATCAAAAGATGTGTGTGAAAAGTTGGCTTTGTAGGAAATTATTAGCATATTTACCTCTTTGGTAGATAAATCTGAGTTCTAATTTTAATATCATTATATATCACATGTGTAAGGGTTTCAAGATCATATTGAAACATGGTTGGATTCTCCTATATGAGGGGATCATATGGTCCAATTTTTAGAACATGTGTTTGAGTGAAGCAAAAGATATGGAAGTGCAAAGTTGACCTTATAGATAGATTGCAAAGGTTATCATACTTATTCATGTTTTCACAAGTTAAAGTTTTAGTAACATCAATAGAGAACATTGCTCAAAGATGTCAGGAATCAATGAGATGATGTCAAGTATTCAATGTTTACCATTGAGTAGAGATAAAGATCAATATTTTTCCAAGGATAAATGGTGAGTGGGTGATCATATAGATAGATATCAATGGTGCACATTAAATTCAAGAGGTTAAAGTGATATTTGTTTAGAATTGTTAAAGACTGAGCTACATACATAAGATTGATTATGCATGTTGAGTTAAAGCTACCAGATTACATGAGATGAGGTTAAGTGATTCAAGGTTTAATATTTAGGAATTAGTGAAATATGAATTAAAGGTTGAATAAGATCAATGGAATGCAATAAATATAAAGATGAGAGAAAATGAGATGTGAGCATAATGTCTGAGGTTTAACTATGACCATTTGAATTCAACAAAGGAAAGACCAATGTCTAGTTTTTGAGCTATATCTTTTGATCTAAGATGAATTTGAACATGTAGTAAAAAGTGAAGTAATAGAAGAATCCAAGGTGTATCTAAAAATATAATTTTGAAGATCTAAAAGTGTGTATATTCAAAGTTATGATGGTCCAAATTTTACTTTGTGTTTGACTATGTTCTACAAATAATCTGAGAAGGATATTTGATCTCGTTTTAATGGTAGTTCGATGTTTCATGTTGAATTAGATATTTGGGGGTGTTGTAGACTCCATGAGGATGTTCTATGTGCATTATGAAGGTTTGAACAATCATATATAGTATGAATAAAGGTTTATAAGTTTATTGTATATTCATTCATGGTGACTATATGCACAAAATATTATTTGAGTGATTTGTGCTTAAGAAGAAGGGTATTGTGATGGTTGTTGGCACTTAAGGACATAAAGATCATGTAGAATGGGTATATGAATTTTTAAATGGTCATTTTTTATTTTTTAATTTGATGAAGTGATAAATGGGTGAATAGGTCTCTATGAAACCTATAAGAGCTACAAGGGCCTAATTGAAAGGTGTAGTTGCTTAAGAGTGACCCATAGATGCTATGGATAACCTATGAAGTTTTTTTTGAGATATGTATTTTTATGATAGATGCCTTAAAGGTTAAGGCATGCCTAATGGCCAACCAAGATGTTGATAATCATGAATTCTCTCTATATAGTAAAATCAAATGTGATGGTTTCTATACTTTGAGAGAGACTTGTGTGTAGAATTTTCATTTGAGAGTATAGTGTTGTGAAGCAAAGGAAAGGGTGGGTGCCTCATGGATGAGTTGAAGATCAGAATAGATTGAGGACTATTTATATGACCTATAAGTGATAATTATATTGATATAATCATGCTCTTATAGATTGAGTGTGAGCAAAGGTGAAGAGTGATAAGCAGAGGTCCATTATCAGGTGTTTTAGAAATCGGTCAAAGGTGTATGTGTTCATGTTTTATTGTGTTAGCTCAGCATTTAAGGGGGCTATAGCCTCCTTGTAAGGTAAAAATTGCTAAAGGTCTAGTTGTTGTTTCAACTCAACTAGATAGGTGTAGTAGCTCCTTGTAGGATTATAATCTCACTAAAATAAGGAATAATAGTTCCTTGATCAATTACAATTAGTCTAAATTGGTTCTTTTTATTATAAGATAGTAGTCTAATTATAGGTTCTAGTGGGTTTTATCCCCCAAGAGGGTTTCCCACATATGACATGTGTTATGTGTTTGATCTTGTATTGTCTCTCTTGTTCACTTCTATGAATGATGTGTATGATCCATGAATGCTTGTGATAATTGATTAAGAGTTTAAAAGGATTGAAATTGAAGTTGGATTATTTGGGTTCATTTATTCATCCCCCCTCTTAGTGATTATACCTCTAACACTTGAGCCACTAAAAACATTAGGACAAGCATGCAGGGTCAAGTTTAAACCTTTGATGATGCCATCTAGTTTGGTGGAAGATATATCAAGTTATCAAAATCCCTTAGATTGGGGTTCATACTTCAAACCAAACTGATCTGCTATTCACTTTATCATCATTGAAGTATTTGCTCCACTGTCTACCATGTAGTTATGTACCAAAGAGTCACTGATGATCACAAAAATGTAGAAGGGAGGATGTTTGACCACCTTATTTTATTATCCTTCTTTAGGTTATTTAGTTATATTGGTGATAACCACATTTTTCTTGCTAGTGGATTATTTGAAACATTGATCTTTGACAAACCTTCTTGAAGGATATCCACTAGACTAGGCATAGAAATCACATCCCATAATGGCACACTCATTGGATTTTTTCATTTGTTCAATAATATTGATGGGAAAACCACCAAATTTTGCTTCTACATTGGGAACCACAACCACACTTTCAACTTGTGAGTTTTGAGGTACAAAGGAATTCCCTTGATTCTAATTCTTTGGAGTAATTAGAACCTTTGGAATAACAATAGGAACCTTTGGAGTAGTAGTAGGTACCTTTGGCTTTGATAGTAATGGAGTAATAGTAGGAGGCTCTTGGACCACTCCTTGGTTACCATCCATATTACTTCTTTTGAACCTTTTATTAGTTACCACTAGAATGTATGATTGGCTAGAACTAGCTTGTTTATTGGACGTATAACATTCTTCTTGCTAATAATTAATCATTGTAGCATCTAACTTATTTGGTCCCTCATTAGGCCTTGAGCCTTATTGAGGCTCCTTAGATTTTATTATCATAGGTATTTCTATATTCTGAGCTAAAAGCTTGATTGTATCCATAGCTAGTACCCTGTTACCATTGATCATTGAAATCCTGATTGAACTTAATATTTAGGATAATGAATTGACCAAAAGATTGATTCCAAGGCATAATACCCTCCCTTTATTGAGCAATTTATTCTGAGTAAGGAATATAGTATTGAGGTACTTGAAACATTTGGATTATAATTTTTTTTCCTAACATAGTTAGGCTACCATTGTATTTGGCTTTGTCCTTGGAAATTTCCTTTTTAGGGTGGCTTATTGTCTTGATAATATTTTTGTTGAGGTTGGTATGGATCTTGATAAGGTTTATTGAACTGAGCTTGCTACCTCTTCACATTCAGCAATTTATTGCCAAAGGATTGAACCATGCTCTTAAGCTCTTGGAAATTCTTATGCTCTTTGGAGTCACTAGATTGACTAGTTGAATCCTTTTCCTACTTTGGTATAGGTATGATAGTGAGTGTTGTAGACACCTAAATTTGGCCACCAATAACCTCCAACTAGGATTTTGACCAATTTCCACCTAAAATGCATAATTTGGCCTAAAAACACTAAATCACATTAAAACATTTGAACCTAATATAGTCAAATATCGATTTTGGCTAGGGTATCCCTAAATGGGGTAATGTAATTTATGGGCCAGTTAACTTTGACTAGATCATTCTGAGTCAAAATGCCAATTTTGCACCTAGATACTTTGAATTGATATTTCTTATCAAATCTCTTGCATAAAACATGTTACTTCATTATTTATTGTTGGTAACATCCTAAATGGTATAATAGATCTAATGCATCTAACATTTCCTTCCAATTCTAATCTAGTCAAATTTTGGACCAACAATAAGGTATTTTGATCAATTTAAGTAATTTATGCACAAAGTGTTTAATCATGCTTAAGAGGTAATTAAACCAAATTAGAGCCTAATCAAGAATTCCATGGAAACTTTTTGAATAATTTATTTTGTAAATGAATATTGAATATCTACATCATCAGGTGACCTCCTTTCTTGGGAAGACATCCCTAGGCCATAAATGCCACAAATATCAGGATGCATGCATCCCATGTCTCATCAAAGCCCTCTATGCCTCTTAATTGATCCTCTATCCTAGATATTTATGAGCCTATTTATCAATTTTAATTGCATAATTTGATTAATCTTTAGCCACACATCTCAATCTTGAGATGGATAGTTCAGGTTGATTCTAGACATTCGAAAAAATCTATAAATAGGAGGCCTTACCACATGAATTTCAATGCATGATTATGTAAAGTTATAATGTAGAATTGATTAAAAATATTCATACATCTAGTGTTACCATGCCAAATTGACTCCAAGCCAAGCCAAGCCATAAGCCAAAGGTGTTAAGGAGATATGGAAGTAGCCAATCTTCCATTGCCAAAGACTTCATGAGCACAAAGATGATCAAGCCATTACTACAAAGGCATTTGGAGCATCCCAGGAAGGTGAAGGAATTATTGTTATTTTTCATTACTTTTTAGTTGTGTTTGTCATTTGTTTTTGTTACTAGTCTCACCCTAGTAACTAGGCATGAAGATGTAAGTTTAGTGTGTTTTTGATTTGGTTTTTTTGACTAACACCATACTAATCTCCTCTTTTTAGTCAAATTATTAGTTCACATAATGGCATTCTTGATGGGACCAGATGCATCCCACACATGAAGAAGATCATTATGCAACTTTAAAATATTCATTTGGATCATTAAAACTCTTACAATTTAATTTTTTAACTTTGTTTTGTCATTTTTCTTTGTCATGGGTTTACACAATAACCGTCATCGGTTAGTAAAACCATCATTGATTGGCATAGCCATTGTCGGTCACTATTGGTATAATCATTATTGGTTAGATAGCCATCATTGGTTAGTAAGTGTAACTATCATTAGTTATATAGCTGATGTTGGTCACTGTATTTTTCTTAAAAACACAAACCTGAGAGCTAATATGCCATTTTAAAATGCTTGGTTTGGGGTCATACAGACTCTATTTTGGATGATTTTTTTTAAACCCATGTGTTTTATCCTAAATTTTTAGAATTTAACATTAGTTTAACTTTAAGTTTCATATAATTTTCAAAAAAATTTGAAAATCTATTTAAAATGTTTTAAATATAACATATTTACTTCTAGGGTGATGCCTTAAGGGTCGATAGGTAACCAACAGACTTGGAACTTGTTAAAACATGTTATTGAGACATCTTTGGCATGATTACAAAATGAATTAAGAATCTTGTTTTTGGTTCTTAATGAAACATTTAGGTGCTTAAGTGAATGTTTTCATAAGTTAGGCTTTCAAAGTTCACAATCTTAAGACCAAGGGGTCAAATGAACACCACCTCATTTTCATTTGGGCTTTAAAATGAACTCATCTTTCCAAGATTTATGTCTTCAATAATTGCTTGATCTAATTTTTTTTGGCAAGAAGAGGGATGTTGCATGTATGCTCTTCCATTTGTCCTCTTTAGGGAACCCTTGGAATTAAAAGTATCATTCCTATTATAAAAAATCCTATTCTAAGGCTTAGAAAGAATGTCATCTAAAGCACTTCCTAAAAACTCATCAAAGTTTGGGTGACCTTGAAAATGACCCTAAAGTCTTTCTATTAGTCTTTAATTTAATTACATCTTTGCTTGTGAGGGGGACTTCATCACCTCCCACGAGTTCTTTAGGGAAGCTTTGACTTGAGGTTTCATCTCTCAACATTGAATTCACTTACTCCTTCTAAGTTGCACATGAGACATATCTACATGTGGACATCATATTATACTAAGTAAACAATAGGATGTAGTGGTTGTAAAAAGGACTAGACCTTTTAACAAATAGACAATGCCATGATCACCTAATTTGTGTACTTGTTTTTTGCATCATTTGACATGAGAGTCATTGTGTAATTGATTACCCTATAAATGTTTGAAAGTTTGCTAGTTTAGTCAACCCCATATTACCATACCCTTGCTAGGATTTAGATGATTATACTTAGTGTATTTTGGTCATCTTTACTTGGTATGTTTTGAGACTAAAACTTGTTTCTTTGTTCATAAACCATGTCAAAATAATGTATTTGAGTTGAGGAGGGTAGTTTTATGCTACCCAAATCATGCCAAACTATTTGTGCTTTTTGAGTCTTTTAAAACATAACATTGATCACATCATTCAAGCATGTTTACACCATTAGGCTGCTCAATTTATTTTAAGACTTGTTTTACCTTGTATCAAAAACCATTTGTTTCAAACCATTTTGTGTATACCATTTAGACCTTTGTGTTGTGCTATCATACTATCCAATTTTGTCTAGTTTGTTTGGTGAAATCCTAGTTTTCAACATTGAGTTTTCAATTAGCCTTGTCAAGTTTAGATTCAAACATTGATTAATTTTTGTTTAGACCTTAATTCATGGGGTTGATACATAGACCTTTCTCTTTTGGGTTGCATAACTTTGGTTAATTGATTACCCAATTTTGAAAACTATTGATTATTTGTTTGTTCAAAGCTTATCCTCATCATTATTTGTTCCTTTATTTGAGAAAACATAGTCTTTCTTCAAAGAGACTTTTGTCTTATGCCTTGTGCCAATTGATCATGTTTATTTCAATTATGTGTGTTGGGTCTATGCCAAAGTTGTTTCCAAACTTGTTAGATTAAATCAAATCATATTAGCCTTTATTTCAAGTCTAGATTTTGACACTATTTGGCTAAAAGTCCTAGCATATGCTTATTTCTTTGAGCCTAGATTTTGACTACACATTTGGACAAAAGACATAGTAACTCAACTTTTCCTTTTCCTAGTTTAGACCTTACTTGGAACACTTTAACCTAGACTTTTGACATGTTAGTTTTTATTCAGATGCTTGACCTTTTGTGTATATGACAGTTGACATTAGACATTTGATGTTAGAATATTTAATGCCAAGTCTTAGCAAAAGTCATTTTGGAGATACCACTCCACCTTCAAACCATATTGGAGATATAGCTCCACCCCTTCGACCAAGTTAGGCCAAGTTTGAACCATTTATCCTTTGGACAATTTTTAGAGTTTGTAGAACTCTAAGACTTTTTGTTTCAGAGCTTTCATCATTTATGCAAATATGTCTAGCTAAACTTATGGTGGAGTCACGTACAATCAAACTTATGATAGAATGGCCACACAAAATCCCACTAGGAACCCCTATAGAGAAAGATTTTTTAAGGATTTTTATTATTCTCCCTAGAATACTCCATATGGGGAACAAAGTCATGGAATAACTTATGATCCAACTCAAGACCTTGATTGACATGATGAGGCTTGTGAGGAGGATTTTAGAGACCCAACTATAGATAATGATATTTGGAATATAGATCCATACCCTCTTTAAAATAATTAGTATGTGGAACATAGTCAAGAACCATCTTATGAGCCAACTCATAATTGGGATGATATGGTTTATGACGAAGACTTAGATGTTTTAGCTTATGTGAGTAATCAGGTTCCACCACATCATACCATTTCTATTCTAGGACCACAATATCACACCATTCCTATACGAAGACCTCATCCTCTAGCTTGTGTGAGTAATCAAACTCCATAATGCCCCTTCATCATTCTATGATCTAGTCCTTTAGCTTGTATAAGCAATCAAGATCCACAATGACCTATCATTACTATTTAAGGACTTCATCCTTTAGCTCATGAAATCAATCATGCTCCCTAATGCCTTACCACTATCCAACCATATGCCATTCCTCATCTAGTACTAATCCCATCCAAACCTCAACTGATTTAATCCTTCAAAGACCAAGCTATGTTCAAAATTGGTATTTTTCAACTCATTGGAAACCAAGGCCAAGAGAACCAACTAATCCAAGATGTTTTTTTTTAACCAACCACTTATGATAAGTCAACTTGTGATGAATCACTTATTGATCCTATACTAGTTGTCAAGAAATCCCACACTAATGATCCAGTCTTTGTCAATTCACTTATTAATGATTATAACTAGATTTGATAAAATCATTACCTCAACCATGTGCTTATTTTTCAAGAGCCTCCTATTGACAAGCCAATCTCTAAGGAGTTATATCTTGACCTTGTTACCATAATAGAGGAGTTCCACTCTAACAAACTAGTTTTTGTGGAGCCCATTATGCCACCACAATCCATTACTTGTCCAATACCAATCATTTAATAAGAAATAATTGTAATAGAGTACCCATTAGATGAAGAATCAGAGTTCAAGCTAGGTTTTATTCTAGAATCAACATCAGATTTATCATTAGAATTTGAATCAACATTAGTCTCAACATTAGATTTAGATTCCATTGAGTTAGAATAAGATTAAAAAAAAGAATATGTTCATGGTTGTTACAACATTGGTTATGTGTGCCTTGAAGATTAGTTTGAATACATTTGTGATCCTTCTACAGTTTTTGAGGATGAGTACTTTAGCTTTGACACAATTATCCTAGTATCTTCTATAAGGATTGTGAAACCTCTCCCCATTCCATTACCATTCCATAGGCCATTACCATCAACTAAAATATCCATATCATTGACATTCCATATCCCACAAGTGTTGATTAGGATTGATAAAATCACACTTTTTTACACTGCATCTATGATGATGTAGCAGTTGAAAAAGAACAAGGAGGCCAATACCACATTGATATAGTGGAACACTCTCCTAGTGAAACCTTTTCAGAGGTGCTAGGGGACAATCAAAGTTAGAAGTCAACATCTTCTAGTGAAACTTTTTTGGAAGCATTAGAAGACAATCAAAGTTAGAACTCAACATCTTCTAGTGAAACATTTTTAGAAGCATTAGAAGAAAATCAAAGTCAAAATTAAACATTCCTTAGTGAAATCCTCTTGAAGGTGCTATGAGACTGTTTCTATTCAAATTTTACTTTTAGATTCAAAGGAGAGAAAATGAGAAACTTAAGAAATGGTCAAGGCTTGATGTGTACCTGGATATAGTCTGCACACCGTAATCCAGACACTGTGAGTACTCCTCTTTGGCTGTAGAGGAATGACACCTGCAAAGAAAGAATCTTGGACAAAAGAAGGCATTAAATGGATAGATGGTGGGTTGCCAAGTGAAAGCTTGATCCCAGAAGTATGAAGACTTCCTTAAGGGATATAAACCCACTAATCAATAAAAATAAGTGTTTGATAAACAACAGAATGATAAAGAATTGAAATGATAAAAGATGGAATGAAAAAGGGAAGCAAAGGCTTACTTGAAAGAAGCTATCGAACTGATTACAGTTACCGATGTCGATGGTCCTACCAGCGTCGGTTGGTCAAGGTGCCGATGTCAGTTAATCTATGCCTTGTTGAAGGTGTGCTACTAATGATTCCCATACCTACTGTTGATGTAGCTTGTGTGGAGAACTTGTTGTTGTTGTTGCACCTGAGGGAGAGAGTGAGAGGCTTGACTGAGAGATTTGGCAGATTGACGGATGGTTGAAGATTGAAGATTGAAGGATTCATGATTTGCTTCCAGAGATTAGCCGATTTCTGATTGGGAGCATCAAAGAGTTTGAAAAATTGGTTAAGTATAACCGACATCGGCGATTCCGCCAGCATCGGCCGACATTTGACCAACGTCGACGGGGTTAGAACGGGCAAAAAGAGCCACTAAGCCCATTTTTCATCCGCCAAGTGCACTATCCATTGGAGAATGTCAAGGGTTGGGCTAAATACGCACGAGAGTTTGTTAGGCGGTTAGAGAGAAGTAAGAATAGGTCTTGGGTGAGTCATAGGATGGGAATTAGTCCAAGGCGAGGTGTCCTAGGTGAGGTGTCATGGGTGATGTGTCCAAGGAGGGGGGTTAATTCAAAATAAGTTTATTATTTTAAATTAGTAATTTTTAGGAATGGGTTAGGAATGGACCAAGGGGGAAGGTGACCAAGGGTTAGACACTATTTAGGTGTCTACATTTGCCCCTTTTTGTCTTGTTGGTTGCTATAAATGAACTACAAGACAAAAATAGGAGTCGATTGCCCCAAGTATGGGATAAGGTTATTTCGTCTTGTTGGTTATTCAAGTGAACTACAAGACAAAAATAGGCGAGGGTTGGTTGCCTGATTATGGATGAGGTATTCCCCCTCAAAATAGGAGTTGAGAGAAGGGAACCTAGAATCAGGTGCTGATTTGATAGAGAGTGGATGAAAAAGGTGAAGATAGAATGAAAATGCTGCAAAAGTTGTGATTGCACGTACACCACTTCACGAGGATGGTCAGGTTAAATTATCGCAGGTCAAGGGTCAAGGAGTGCCAAAACTAAAATAACCGATCCCCAACATTTAGTCATCTACTGATTGGGTTATTCAATCTAAGCTGAAGCTCCAATGGTCATCATGTTCCAGGTATCCCAGGCTTAGGAAGTGCTCTCGAAAACACGAAAAAGTCACAAGTAGTGCGGATCAACTGGCTTGCGATCTTATACTTGTGAAGGTCAAAAGTGTGCACACAATTTTGCTAACCAATCATGAGGTAGCATACAGGCAAAAACAACCAAGGCAAAAATGCTTTGGAAGTAGTCGTGGTTGGAGGAGATGGTCATGATCTCCAAGGTCTGGTGGTCGATGGAGGGATGCAAAAGTGATCTAAAGTGTGCCCCAAGGGGCCAAAATGACGTGGTCTGGAGGACTGACTGATTGGGGGCATGATTTTGGTCATGGCCAAGAATAAAAGGGGTTGGAAGGACGCTGACGTCGGTAAGGGAAACCGACGTCGGTATCTAAAAATGGCTGACGTCGGCAGAGATCGGCCGACGTCAATGGAATAGGGCACGCCAATGCCGACGTCGGCGGCCTGCCAAATCCAACAAAACTGGATTGGTGGCCCACCAAAAGTCATTTACTAATTTGATTGAGAGAGAAAAAAGGGCTCTAGAGTTGATTGAGTGAAAGTGACCCAGAGCTGACTGAGGAGCAGTGCGAGGTGGCAGATAGGCATTGCTGAAGAGAAGGAGTCGATTAGACGCTACAGGGATGCGTGTGGGCCAGTAGGAGCGTATAGAGTCATTGGCATGAAAGAGATGGTAGAGGGGAGTAGAGGACCCATGGGAGGTCCACCACTAGTGGCACCCATTGTACCACCATGCCGGCGATGTCGGAACGAGGTAGGAGGGCCCTGAACTCTATTTGGACTATTTTTTGTCTTGATTAAGTTTTTGAAATTTTTTGTTGTTTTTAGGCAGAAATCAAGGGGGAGGGTAGCTAAGAAGGTGGGTAAAGGGTTTAGGATAGGTTAGGAGTGATTTTAGAGGGTTTTGGGGGGTGTAGGGGGTTTAAAGGGGAAGCCCTAATTTTTAGGGCTCGCCCCATTCGGCCCTAGGGTTGAACCAGTCGCCGACGTCGGCAATTTTGCCAGCATCAACCGATAGGCGACCGGCATTGGTCACTGACTTACTGACATCGGTCACTAAATGACCGATGTCAATTAGGTGAGTGCCATCGTCAGCATGCTAACCGATGTCGGTGGCTACTTAGTCAGAAAGAATGGTGAAAAATGTTCAAGTCGAAAGGTTAAAGCTACGCCAAGGGCTTCTCGAGTGTCGGGTTAGGCATAGATGGTCAGAATGGTTGGTAAAATAGGAAGAATAAGAACAGTTTTAATACGAGATTGACTGTGAATGGATGCAGGTGAGGTAGACTCTGATGCTACGGGATCACCTACCGACCTTGCTGACGCAGATGTGCAAAGGCGTGACGGTCGAGGAGTGGGCACAGATGAGTGCAATGGGGCTAGGCGGTTTGAGATGCTATTGCAGAGTGGCAAGGGATGTGAGTCTCATGGTGGCATTAATCGAGCAGTGGGACCATGCCACCAACACCTTCCACCTACCCACGGGCGAGATGATGGTCATGGTCGAGGACGTGTACCAAATTTTGTGGCTATGGGTACACGGAGCTAACATCTATGCATGCTCGAGAGAGGTGCATGATATACACATGGTCACACTGTTTGGGGAGCATGTGTTTCTATGCAAAATTGCTTTCTACATTCAAAGAAGAAATAAGAAACTAAAATAGATGGACAAGGCTAGAAGTACCTGATAAAGTTATGCACACTGAAATCAGACGTTGGAAGATTCTCCTCTTTGGCTGTGGAGGAATGACACTTGCGAAGAAAAGGCTAAAACACGAAAAAATGTTAGTCAAAGATATGGTGGGTTTTCAGGTGAACGCCCGATCCTGGAAGTACGAAGACTTCCTAGAAGGATATCAACCCACTGATAAAAAGTGGAATATTTGACGAAAGTAGATAATGAAAGAGAAAATGACAAAAATAAATGACAGAAAATAAAATGCATACCTGATAAGCGGCACTGTTCTGCATAGTCACCAGCATCAGTCTCTATGGTGCCGGCGTCAGTCTGGGAAGGTGCCAACGTCGGTTGAGGTACCGTCGTTGGTCGGGGAAGTGACCGGCGTCGGTCGAGGCAGGTTCTGGACAGAATCTGGGTGAGTTGCAAAAGGTTTGGGAGAGTCTGGACAGGGTCTTGACAAGTTCGGGATAGGGTCTGATGGAATCGGGATAAGGTCAGGATAGGGTCTGGGAAAAGTAAGGTCGGGTTTAGACAGAGTCTGGGGGTTTTAGTCGAGCTGGACTGAGTTATGGATTCGGATAGTGGGCAGGGATGTAAAGGAGAGATTCAAAACTTGGGTCTGTGGTTTGAAGATTTGGGATGACAGAAATAATGAACAACTAATAATCAGAAGGAAATGAAAATAAATAAAGAAAATACTTACCTGTCAGAAGACATGATGAAAGCCATAGTCGAAGTTGTTGAAGTGTCTGTGCAGTGCCAGATTGAAGTGAACGCTGGAGTTGGTGGATGCTGGAGTCAGTTGATCGCGAGATTGCAAGAGTCTGTAGATGTTAGAATTCGGAGATCGATTGAATGATTGATCGGGTTGATTCTGATGAAGGTCAGGGGATGGTTCAAGAGATGGTTTGATAACCGTTTCGGGAAACCGATCGGGAATTGAATGGTAACTGATAACGGATAATGGTAAGGTGACCGACATCGGTAGGATTGCCGACGTCAACCGATAAGTGACCGACGTCGGCGACATCGATCGGGCAAAGACCGTCATCGGCAGATGCATAATGAGGACAGAGTCTAGCTTTTAGCTCTCTGCTCATTGTTACATGCTGCCAAGGTCAAGGTTGGTAAGAAAACGTGATCAACAAGAGTTAAATAGGAGAAGAAGAATAAGACGGGGGATGACCAAGGGAGTCTACATGATTTCGGTGTCTACATTTGCCCCTTTTTGTCTTGTTGGTTGTTCTGGACGAACTGCAAGACAAAAATAGGAGTGATTGCCCCAAGTGTGGGATAAGGTTGATTTCGTCTTGTTGGTTGTTCGAATGAACTGCAAGACAAAATAGGAAAAAGATAGGTTGCCCCGATTATGGATGACGTATTCCCCCTCAAAGCAGGAGTCAAGGGAAGGGAACCGAGAATCGGGTGCTGATTTGACAAAGAGTGGATGAAAAAGGGGTGAGGGTGAATGCTGCAAAAGTCGTGATTACATGCATACCACTGCACGAGATGGTCAGGTCAAAAGTGTCGCAGGTCAAGGGTCGAGGAGTGCTAAAATTGAAATAATCGGGCCCCAGCATTTAGTCATCTGCTGATCGGGTCACTCAATCTAAGCTGAAGCTCCAAATGGTTGTCATGTTCCAGGTATCCCAGGCTCAGGAAGTGATCCTAGAAACATGAAAAAGTCACAAGTAGTGTGGATCAATCAGCTTGCGATCCTATACTTGTGAGGGTCCAAAAAGGTCTGCGCACAATTCTGCTAACCAGCCGTGAGGTAGCATACATGCAAAAACAACCAAGGCAACAGTGTCTTGGAAGTAGTCGAGGTCGGAGGAGATAGGCATGATTTCCAATGGTCATGGGTCAAGGTGGATGGAATGGATGAAAGGATGTGGCTGAGCTAACCCCAGAAGACCCCATGTCAACTGAGTGCTGCCTACATAGCCCTGGTGATAGGGCTTCAGGCCAATGTAGTTCTCTCTAGAAGGGAGGGAGGGTCAAAGGGATAAAATGGGTCGTGGTCAAGGACAAGGTTATGGTTAAAAGAAGGAAAGAAGGTTTGTCCATCAGAGAGATTCAGGTGGTTAAAATGGTTGATAGATTGGTCGTGGTTATGATGAAATGATGAGGAAAAAAAGATGTTGCAGCCTTTTCCAAATGGTGTATTTTGCAACATTGGTTGAGGGGTTTTTCATCCCTAGCAATTTTCCATATTCATGATGGATGTATGCTAAAAATGAATTGAGGTTTATTTATGCTTCATCAAGTATTGGTTTATGCTTAACATAAATTGGGTCTGGTCGATAGTTTCCATGTGTATTGGTGTCCATAGAAACTATGTGAAATGGACTAGGCGATGCCTGATGTCATGTTGAAAATGTCGAGGTTGGTTTGGTTTAATGTGACCAAAGTGAAAAATATGTGAAAGGCTTATTTCTCTTTCATTGACAAGGACCAAAAAGATAGCATAAATAGGGGTTATGAGAACCAAGATCCCCATTCATGCATTACGTCATTGACCAGTAGTGATGTTAGAGCGGTAATCGAATCACTTCGACATTAAAGTGAGCTTGAAGTCCCTTGAGCAGGTGATAGGAGGAGGAAAGAGGGTAACCCATTTTACGAGCAGAGATAACTTTGCCCCTTTTTATAGGAGACCCTAAGACAACTATAAGTCAAGTCCATGACTCATTTTTTTTTTTTTTGACGGTGAACTGATCGATGCGGGAAGTCCACATAGAGATGTCATTTTCTTGTTGGTCAGTTGTGAAGCTGATCAATGCAGGAAGCTTCTAAAATAATGTTGTTTATTGCCAGATTGAGTCATAGCCATCCTTCAAGGGAGTGGTCTAGATTTTTGTTTAATAAAAGGGCTTTTGAATAGCTGTCCTTCAAGGGAGCAGTCTATTAATTACAGCAATGATAGTACAGCTGTCCTTCGAGGGAGCAGTCTGTTTTTTGATTTGATTTGATATTGATATAGTGACCATAGATATTGTGACATCTTGATTTATTTTGACAGAAATGTGAGTCATGGACAAGATTATAGAAGGTAAAGGGCTCCCTTTTATGAGGACAAAGCATTCATACAGCATAAAAGGGTTATAGGAATTGTTAAGAGGAATAGGGTTGAAAGGAAGTAGGATTAAAAGGATGGGGATTGCTCAAGGGATGAGCTCAAGTTAAGTTTCAAGTGGACAAATACTCGACTAACAGTAGAACGGTCGTAGATGCAACGCATTAAGAGGCTCAGGTTCTGGTCGTCCATCAAGAGAAGACAGACGGTAAGTCCCTAATCCATACTTGTGCACGATAATAAAAGGTCCAAGCCAATTAGGAGCAAACTTGCCTCGTTTACTTCGCTCCATATTGGTCACGTGTTGATTCTCTTTGAGGATGAGGTCTCCGATGTTGAAATCTCATTCTCGCAGATTTTTGTCATAGGTGCGCTTGATGCGATGTTGATAGACATGGAGATGATTAAGGGTAGCAAGACGGCATTCGTCAAGTAACTCAAGTTGAGCTAAGTGATCTTGACAAAAGTCATCATTGGAAAGAATATCATGTAGAGAAATGCAGAGAGATGGGATCTGTACTTCGAGAGGTAAGACAGCCTCTGTTCCATACATGAGAGAAAAAGGGGTAGCACCCGTAGAGGTTCGGATGCTAGTGCGGTAGGCCCACAAAGCGAAGGGAATGTGAATGTGCCAATCCCTGCCTGTGTCACTGACCACTTTCATGAGAATTTTAGTGAGAATTTTGTTGGAAGTCTCAGCCTGCCCATTTGCTTGTGGGTAGTAAGGCGAAGAGAAACTGAGTTTGATGCCGAAGGAGTCGCATAATGTTTGGACAGTTTTGTTTTTGAAGGATTTGCCGTTATCAGTGATGATTTTATGAGGGACACCGAAACGACAGATGATGTGGGTGTTGATGAAGTCGACGATCTTGTCGGCTTTTGTGGAGACGAGAGGAATGGCTTCCACCCACTTGGTGAAATATTCAGTGGCTGTGATGATGGATTGATGACGAAGAGACGAATGAGGGTTAATCTCACTGATGAGATCTAAACCCCACTGAGAAAAAGGCCAAAAATCTTGAGCAATTTGTAAGGCGTGACTAGGAAGATGAAGCAAGTTAGAGTGCTACTAACACTTGATGCAACGCTAAACATAGTCACTACAGTCTTGATGAAGGGTAGGCCAATAATAGCCCAGACGAAGGATGCGCTTGGCAACTGAATTCCCACTGAAATGTCCTCCACAAATCCCATCGTGGACTTGCTGAATGGCTTGAGATGCTTCAGTGGAGGTGAGACAGCGAAGAAGGAGGCCGTCGAAGCCTCGTTTATAGAGAAGACCCCCTAGCATGGTATAGCGAGTAGTACGCTTGATAAAAGCTCATCGTGCATTACTAGAGAGGTTGGGAGGAATGACAGAGAAAGATAAAAAGTCTACAAGTTGCTTATACCAAGCATCTTGTGGACTAGGGTCTATAGTGTTGACATGATGAATGTGAGGAGAGATATATGAAGGCAATGGCACATGACGCACTGTGACAAAAAGTCTAGATGTAGATGAGGAAGATGGGATATGTGAAGCGAGAGAAGCCATGGTGTCAGCAAACGTATTCATGGATCGAGGAACAGTCTGCAGGAGAAAATGGTCGAAAGATGCAAGGAGAATGTCAATACAGTTTTTGTACCTTTGCAAAATTTCATTTTTATAGAGGTATGAACTGTTGACTTAATTGACGATGAGCTGCGAGTCGCCGAAGATGTTGATGGACTTGATGCTGAGAGAGAGGGCGATCTGAAGTCCCAAAATTAAGGCCTCGTATTCGGCCATATTATTGGTACAATCAAAGTTGAGTTTAAAAGACAAAGGCATGGGATCCCCTTCGAGTGGGATGAGAATAACCCCAGCACCCCCACCTAGTTGACATTTGGAACCGTCAAAGAACATAGTCATCTGATAGGTGGTGTCGTCGGAGGAAAGCGCAGCGATAGACTCGTCAGGGAACTCACACTGTGAAGGTTGATTGTCAGGAAGAGGGGCATCTGCTAGTTGATCAGCGATGGTTTGCCCCTTGATAGATTTCTGCTGGATGAATTTGAGATCGAACTCAGTAAGCAGCATGAGCCACTGAGCCATATGTTGATTCTGATATGGCTTGGAGTGCATATACTTGAGAGGGTCGGTGTGGGTGATGACAAAGGTTTTGTGACTAAGAAGATAGTGGCGAAGCTTAGTAGCAGCAAAGACTAACGCCAAACAGAGTTTCTCGATATGGGTATACCGAGTTTCATAGTCGACCAGTGTTTGGCTGATGTAATAAACGGCTTGCTCACGGTGATGCTCGTCTCGATGCGCGATCATGGCACCTAACGAATGGTTGGTGGCAGAGATATAAAGGTAGAAGGGTTGGTCATCTTTGGGTGGAATGACAACTGGTGGAGAGACCAGATAGCGTTTTAAGGTTTTAAAAGCCTCTTGACAGTTCTTATCCCATGTAAAAATGATGTCCTTCTTAAGGAGATGATGAAAAGGTTGACAGCGGTCAGAAAGCTGCGAGATGAAACGGCGAATGGATTAGAGCTTGCCTTGCAAACTGCGAAGCTGCTTGAGATTGGTCGGGGGAGGCATTTTGAGGATAGTGCGAATCTTGGTGGGATCTATCTCGATGCCACGGAAGGAAATGATGAAGTCGAGAAGCTTGCCAGAGAGGACCCCAAAGACACATTTCTTGGGGTTAAGACGAACATTGTACTGAAGAAGATGAGAAAAGATGATTTTGAGAATGGTTAGATGGTCGCGACGAAGCTTGGACTTGTCGAGCAGGTCATCCACATAGTCCTCCATGATTTTGTGCAGGAGATCATGGAAAATGTAGGTCATGGCGCGCTGATAAGTGGCGCCTGTGTTTTTCAAGCTGAAAGGCATGACTCGATAGCAGAAAGTCCCCCATGGGGTAATAAAGGTAGTCTTGTGCTAATCTTCTAGAGTGATTAGGATTTGATTGTATTCTGAAAACCCGTCCATAAGAGATAGCATCTCATGGCCGGCCGTAAGATCAACAAGCTGGTCGATGTTAGGAAGAGGAAAGTCATCTTTAGGACAGGCTAGGTTAAGGTCACGATAGTCTGTGCAGATCTAAATCCCCCCAGTTGCCTTGGTGACTGGGACGATGTTAGAGACCCACTGTGGATAATCAATGGGTTGGATAAAGGAGACAGAAAGAAGGTGCTAAAGCTCCTCTTTGACAAGGAGAGCAACGTGAGGATGCATCTTTCGAAGCTTTTGCCTGACAGGCTTAGCCTCTGGTTTGGTGACAATGTTATGGGTAACGATGGTGGGGTCGATGCCAGGCATATCACTGTAAGTCCAGGCAAAGGCCTTGCTATGGTCAGAGAGGAACTGGGTATAGTCAAGCTGCTCCTGAGCGTCTAAAGATTGGCCAATCTTTAAGACATGAGGAACATCAGAAGAAGGAAGGTTGATGTCAATGGTTGATTCATTTAACATAACCTGGGTCTCAGAAGGGAGGGAGCGCTGGATGAAAGAATCGTCAGCGCCCATGTAAGAAAGAATGGCGTCATCGTCAATGCAATGAACAGTGTGAATGGTTGCCGACTCATCTTCGATCATGCTGGGAAGAATGAGAGGGAGAGATTTGGACACCCCATTGAGCTGATAAGTCAAGGGGTCCAGGCGGATGGTGTTTATGGAAAAAAAACTAGGAGGAATGGAAACCACTGACTCCATAGGTGAAGGTGGTGAAACAGGTGAGTGTGGAGGAGATTGGTCAAGGATTGGTTCAGGACAAAGGTCTACAGGGTCTTGAGTGGGGTCGTGATATCCCAAACCATACCGTTTCTTGGCGTCGTCATCATTGAGCAGTTGGATAGGCTGATGGGAGCCCTACTCATAACGTCCAAAACCAAAACCCTTCCATGCACGCCTGTAAAGGTAAGTGTGTGCAAAGGCGGGGTTGCCAAGAAACAAGAAATCTGATGTGAAAGGTTGAGGTGAAGAAAGAGGATTACCATCAATAGGAGCTTGATTAAGCCCCCCATAGATGAGGTTGGTGCGGAGGTGAGGGGGACCATAAGGTATGATCATCCCTATCCGATGGTCGTAGCTAGGGCTGTGATGAAGGCGTCCATACTCTTGTGGAGTTTGGAACATGTCTAAAGCCAGCAAGCGATACTCTCCCAATGAAAGTCTTTGGAAGACGTCTTCCATGGGATCTGTGGTTGTCGCTTGAAGGGGAGGTGTAAGGGCGACTGCCTGTTGCGAACTGGTTAAAGCTTTCACGGATGGAGGCGGTGCTGGGGTTGATGGCTTGATAGGAATGAGGACATCATTTGGACGGTAGGTGGTGTTGCATGTTTTGAAGGGCGAAGGGTTAGCGGGAATGGTGTGGACTTGTCCGTCATGCTCAAATTTCACACAATGGTGCAGGGTAGAGGGGACACAGGCCATGGCGTGGATCTAGGGTCGACCCAGCAAGATGTTGTATTGGAACTCTCCTTTGATGATGTAGAAGAGCTCCGAGACTGTGCGTGGACTAACGCGAATATGAAGGATGACTGTGCCAATGGTCGTGGCAGTAGTGTCATTTAAAGAGCGCAAGATCGCGTCAGTTTTGGAGATGCAATTCTTGGGAAGAGCCAACTGATCAAAGACATGGGTGGAGATGATGTTGATGCTAGCGCTTTCATCAATCATAATGTGTTTAATGCGTGTTTGATCGATATAGGTAGTGATGAAGAGGGTGGCATCCTGATTTTCTGTGTTGGATGTAGGAATCTCAGAATCGCTGAATGTAATGGAGGTGATAGGGGCTAAGGAGTGGACAAGGGCAGCAAGTGGTTGGGGGTCCTTGGATTAGACCTCTACTGCCTGTAGGGCTTGGATGAGGACCTGATGATGTTGGGGCGAGGTTTGGATGAGATCGTAGAGGGACATCTTCATAGGCGTCTGGTGAAGCTGTTTCAACATGGAGTCGTGGATTGGTCCAGAAGAAGAAGAAGAAGAGGAGGGTTGAGGCGCGCCAAGGATAGAAATCTTAGGCTTAGGCGGTTGAGGTGGATTGACAAAAGGGTAGGTCCAAGGAATGGCGGCTTTTTCTTTCGCCTTGTCCTTTTGTGACCTAGTGGTGATGTGAATGGCATTAATTTCAAAGATGGGAGGTGAAGGTGATGAAGGGGTTGTAACTGGTTGATGAGATGTGGATGGGTTTGAAGAGGTTGAAGGGTTATGAGGAGTCAGGGGGCGATCGAAAGTGTCCTCAAAGAGAAGAGTGTCTTTCTCCAGATAACGGCGAATGATAGCCTTGAGAGCACAGCAAGTCTCGGTGTCATGTCCTGGTGTACGATGATATAAACAAATCTTCATGTCGTCGAACCAGGAGGGTTTAGACCTGAGAGGTTGAAAGGGCTTGATGGGTGGAAGAGTTATGCTAGAAGTTTGCAAAAGTCATTGCAAGATCAAAGAGTATGAGCCCACTAAAGGGTCCGTGCTCATCGATGTATGCGATGTCGGTGACTTTTGCTTGGGCGAAGTTGGCGGGGGTTTTCGTACCACCTTCTGGGTTGATGGTGCGATGACAGGCTGAGATGGTACACTCTTCATGAGAGGTATCACCCTTTTGGGAGAGGGTAGGCTAGTGGTCGGTAAAGGAAGTAAAGGAGGCAATCAGTTTTGATTAGAGGTTGGAGTGGGAAGGACTCTGGTTAGGGTTGAAGGATGCGGGCCCAAAATGGAGGGCAATGGTGATGGAAGAGGAGGCGTTCGCCTCTGTGGTTTGGCAGTCTTTTGTGATTTAGGTTGAAGACTATTATTAGTTGAAGTTTGGGTTAAGTCCACCTTCACTTTTGGATGAGTGAGGTTGGAGATAGGGCGAACGCCAAGCGATTTGATAGGTTTAGGTGGAGTAGATGAGAGTTTTGATTTTGATGAGGTTGATGGAGATGTAGATGGTCTAGAGGCAGAAATCTGATTTTTGTTGATAGTCTTAGGAGGTTCTACCATGGGAGGATTAGTAGCATGAGATGAGAGGGCTCGAGCTTGTTGAAGAGCTGTGAGACGGTCCCATAATCCCTGATGTTCCACTTTCCTAGAAGGGAGAAGTTCGAGTCTCTCCACTAGTCGGGAAAATGGCTGAGAAGATGCGGGATGAGGTTTGGGCTCTTGAGAAGATGTCAACGGTTGTGGGACTGAAGGTATGGTAGTTTCGGCCCCAAAGCATGGTGAAGTTTTGAGAGGTTCATGTTTGGTTGGAGACGAAGGAGAGATAGGTTCTTCCCTGGGTGGAGAAGAAACTAGAGAATGAAGCTCCTCAAGCGGGTAAAGGGCAGGGATGATAGTGCCCTCCACTTATGGTCGAGGAGTAGGAAAGGTTGGGTCCTCCATGGGCAGCAAGAAGGAAGATGATAAAACTGGCGGTGCAGGTAAGGTCGAGGTGTCCTCCAAAATGAGAGAAGTTGAGGGAGAACTAGCCGGTGAAAGAGGTTCGTCCACATGTGATGGACTGATGGATGAACTCACCTCTTGGGGTTGGTTAGAAATGAGGGGCGAGACCGTATTGACTGTTCGAATATTATGTTCATGGGTATTGTCAGTCAAGGTCTGGACGTTGTTTTGGGTTGGTGGATGATTGGGGAATGGTTGTTTGAAAATATCGATACCCTGATTAGGAGGGGCATTGGGATTGTCGAGGATGAGGTCACCCTTTTCCAACATGTCTTGGATTTTGTTTTTAAGGGTTTTACAGTTGCCCGTGTCATGACCTTTAACACGGTGGTAGTGGCAGAAGTCATTTTCCCTATACCATGCAGGGATGGCGCGTGAGGGATCAAATTGTGGTGGAGGTTGGATCTGAGGGAGATTGATGGCCCCTTGTTTAACAAGTTTTTCCAGCACAGACGCATATGATTCTCCAAGTGGAGTAAACTATTGCTGTATGTATCTCTGCTAAAATTGATGAGTGGCGCTCATAGATGTGGATGGTTCAGGTTGATTAATTGAAGGTGAAGAGGAAGAAGATCTAACAACCACAGCATTTGCTGAAGCTTTAGATTTAGAATTGGATGAGGAAGGCTTAGAAGAGGGGTCATTGGTTATGGAGTTGGGATTCTTACTCTGCAACTTGACTTTATTCTCCTCGACGACACGTAACTCAAGTTTACGAGCCATCGTGAAGGCTTCGTCAAAAGTGCGGAAGGTTTGAACCCTCAAGGTAGAAGAAATATGTTTAGCGCAGGCTTGAGAGAAAAGTTCAATAAGCTCAGGCTGAGGTAAGGAAAATGAAAGTTGATTGATAAGGCCCCTCCACCGAGCGATGAAATCAGCAATGGATTCATCCTCAAACTGGCGGATAGAATAGAGGTCTATGATGGAGACCTTCTTGGTGATATTGATGGAGAAATGATCAAGGAAGAGCTGGGCCAGCTGAGTGAACGTGAAGATGGAATGGCTAGGAAGAGAGCTGTACCAGTCAAGTGTAGCACCTGAGAGAGACATGGGAAACGTGCGTAAGAGCAATGCATCGTCGTGGGCGATAAGGTAACAGGCGTGTCTGAATGCCCGTAAATGTTGTTGTGGGTCTTCCTTGATCTGGAAATGAAAAAACTTAGGAAGCTCCCACTGGCTGGGATATGATCTGATGGGGACAGAAGGATGGATGGGCTCGTTGCAGATTTGTTCGTACGAGAGAGTGTTGCGCGAGCCGGTAACGGAGGTCTCTAGGTTGGAAATTTTATCCATCAGCATCTTGATAATATCTACTAACGGATTGGCGGGTGGAACGCCTCCTAAATTGTAAGGCGCTTGAAAGAGGTTGAAAGAGGCATACGACGTAGTCGGTTGTACCAATAAGGGCGCAATGTACGGATGACTAGTCGTAGGGACAGAAGAAGTGACTAAGGATGGTTGGATGGAAGGCATGGCTAGGTTTGATGTTATCATGGGAGGTTGGCTAGAGGTAACATGGGCTAATGGATGGGTAGCCACCCTAGTGTTGATAGGAGTAAGGGTGGGCGGAATGGAGACGACCAAGTTTTGAAAGGGGGTAGAAAGTGGTTGAGTGGACTGAGATTGATTGGGGGCTGAAACCCCAGTGAAAGTGGGCCCAACAATGGAAGGAGAGGCCACACTTGGATGGTTGGTAAAAGGTTGGTCATTGGTTGAGGTAACAGCCTGGGTATCTAAGGGTTGGACTATGGACGCCGTTGATACGGCCGCAGTTTCGAGGAGAGAAGTCGGCATTCCATAGATTAGATTGCCCGAGGAGTCTCGCGTTCTGCTATTTGCGAGATAGTATTGCAAGGCTGCAGTATTGAGGTCCAAGAATCGTGCAAAATCTTGGTCCCCTTTTGGGATAATAGGCGTTTGGGTCAGAGATGGTCTGGTAGGAGTTTCAGTTTCTGAGTTGAACTCCATTATAGGGTTGATTGTAGGCGGGGTAGATGGAAGAGGATGATGCCTCGCGTGATCGACTAGAGCCTTGGCTTGGCTACGAGTCAGAACCATTCAAGGCAAGGAAGAACATCCTCATAAGCTCAAACAAGCAGATAAGAACCAAAAAGATGAAGACACAAACAGATCTTAAAACCCTAGAAGTAAAATATTAGGATTATAGTGGCTTATGCCTTAGAATATGTGTAGAGGAAGATTGGCTTTGTGAGTCGGGTCCTAGAAGAAGCAGTCTATGGAAGGTTTTGGGTTTTGTTATGGTGCTCAAGAAATCTGTGTTAGCTTCCATACAGGCCTGGTGCTAAGGAGCAAGCTCCCCTCACTTCACGATTCCAGTGGTTAGCTGGTTTCGCTTAGCCAAAATATACTTCCACTAGAGTTTATCCTCCGCCAGAGAATGGAGTGGGCTTCCCCCTTGGTGATGAAATCCAAGTAGGGTCACCGGGATAGGTAAGGCATCTGCTGGGGGATGAAATCCCAGTCGGGCCTTGTCTCAGGTAAGTTAAAATGTTTGTTTTGTGCAGGTGGTTTGGTCGTGTAACATCAAGTGATCTAGATTAATTTAATATGCGGTTTAATTACTATGTGTGGTCTAAGAGATGCAGGCAAACAGAAATGAATGCAAAGTGTTTTAATGCCCAAGTCGAAATGTTTGTTCGTATGAAGACGAATGGAGAAAGAGTCGAAGAATATGAGTTTTAGCTAGTCTAAAAGTGCAAGAAAGAAAGAAATGTTCGTTTTAGTCCTGCTTATGATGTCGTTTAAGAAGAGACGAAAGGAGGCGAAAAGGAAGAAACCTAATGCACCTAAATGAACGAAAGAAAGAAAGAACCCAAGGAGGACCTAGGGTCCCACCGGGCGTGCCAGAATGTTTCTATGCAAAATTGCTTTCTACATTCAAAGAAGAAATAAGAAACTAAAATAGATGGACAAGGCTAGAAGTACCTGATAAAGTTATGCGCACCGAAATCAGACGTTGGAAGATTCTCCTCTTTGGCTGTGGAGGAATGACACCTACGAAGAAAAGGCTAAAACACGAAAAAATGTTAGTCAAAGATATGGTGGGTTGTCAGGCGAATGCCTGATCCTGGAAGTATGAAGACTTCCTAGAAGGATATCAACCCACTGATAAAAAGTGGAATATTTGACGAAAGTAGATAATGAAAGAGAAAATGACAAAAATAAATGACAAAAAATAAAATGCGTACCTGATAAGTGGCACTGTTTTGTACAGTCGCCGGTGTCGGTCTCTGTGGTGCCGGCATCGGTCTGGGAAGGTGCCGACGTCGGTTGAGGTACCGTCGTCGGTCGGGGAAGTGACCGGCGTCGATCGGGGTAGGTTCTGGACAGAATCTGGGTGAGTTGCAGAAGGTCTGGGAGAGTCCGAACAGGGTCTTGACAAGTTCGGGATAGGGTCTGATGGAATCAGGATAAGGTCAGGATAGGGTTTGGGAAAAGTAAGGTCGGGTTTAGACAGAGTCTGGGGGTTTTAGTCGAGCTGGACTGAGTTATGGATTTGGATAGTGGGCAGGGATGTAAAGGAGAGATTCAAAACTTGGGTCTGTGGTTTGAAGATTCGGGATGATAGAAATAATGAACAACTAATAATCAGAAGGAAATGAAAATAAACAAAGAAAATACTTACTTGTCAGAAGACGTGATGAAAGCCATAGTCGAAGTTGTTGAAGCGTCTGTGCAGTGCCGGATTGAAGCGAATGCTGGAGTTGGTGGATGCTGGAGTCAGTTGATCGCGAGATTGCAAGAGTCTGTGGATGTCAGAATTCGGAGATCGATTGAATGATTGATCAGGTTGATTCTGATGAAGGTCAGGGGACGGTTCGAGAGACGGTTTGATAACGGTTTCGGGAAACTGATCGGGAACCGAATGGTAACTGATAATGGATAACGGTAAGGTGACCGACGTCGGCTGATAAGTGACCGACGTCGGTGACATCGGCCGAGTAAAGACCGTCGTTGGCAGATGCATAATGAGGACAGAGTCTAGCTTTTAGCTCTCTGCTCATTGTTACATGCTGCCAAGGTCAAGGCTGGTAAGAAAATGTGATCGACAAGAGTTAAATAGGAGAAGAAGAATAAGACGAGGGATGACTAGGGGAGTTGACATGATTTCGGTGTCTACAGCATGTCATGGAGATGAGCTACCATTCAGCCAATTTTACCTATGAGCCTTTATACGTGACAGATGAGGGCGCACATCAGCTAGCGGTTTTGATGATGATTGGCATCACAGTCTATGCGTTGCTAGATGTGGAAGGAGGCAGGTTCTCAGTGGCCATGACTGGGGTTTTGATGGACATGCTGGAGCAACAGACAGTGTTCACCTAGGTGCCTATCTTTTTAGCCCAAGTATATAGAGAGCTATGGGGCATCAGGCGGCAGTAACGATACAGTCTGTGTGTAGGCCACCTTCTGCACTGTTGGGCATACGAGCATATTGTGGTTACTCAACCTCTCGGCCTCCCAATGGCAATCCAAGCTGGTTTTAGGGTTAGATTTAGGCGATGGCACGAGATGATGGCGCATACATGGGTGGATGGAGTGGTTAGGGATATTGATCACTACCGAGGGGTATTAGAGGCCTTGATTCTAGCAGATATTGTCTGGAGACCATACTTGGTGTATCCAGCATTCAGAGACTAGGGCGAGCAGATGGTCGGGACTCAAAGCATGCAATGGGTCAGAGGTAGACAAGCCAGTGAGCTTGAGAGGATCCCAGCAGAGAGAGTGTGGCACCAGTACGGGCTGCTATAGGATGTACCTCCCGCATTCCCACAGTACAAGTGGGATGATATAGAGGCGCCGCTCCCACTACCAGAGGAGATAGAGGAGCCTGACTTTGAGGAGTTACCGGCAAGACCTGGGATAGCCAACCTAGGGTGTACAGAGGCCTACACAACATGGTGGGCAGGGTAGTACACAGGCATATAGGTGGGTCCCCAGCCAGATCTACAGGCCATTATGAGGGAGCGGGATGCAGCGTGTGAGGAGAGGGACACTGCGCGGTAGGAGAGAGACGCGGCTCAGGCCCAGGTCACAGTTTTGTAGGGACAGCTGGTAGGGGTTACAGGGTAGCTGATGGAGATGACAGGTTGGGTGGCAGCATTGACAGGGTAGGTTACTCTATTACAGGGACAGCTGGCTACAGCCCCAGCATAGGCAGTGGCAGGTCAGAGCTTTGGAGGGCATGGCCCATTGCAGCAGCCATCTCAGCAGCCAGCATTTTCATAGGGGGTAGGATCATCGACATCAGTGCACCTAGGTCAGCCACAGCCACAGGGGTCAGGATAGGGCATAGCAGCAGGGCAGATGGGTCCATCGTAGACTGTATCTCTAGTTAGATACAGTGATGCGCTAGACAAGATCACTTATTATGAGAGGGCCATTAGGGGGTTACCTCAGATATAGCGATACTCAGAGATGAGGGCTGAGCAGAGCTGACAGAGGTCTATGTCTCAAGCGATGGCTTCTAGGTCTTGCAGATGGCATAGATCAGAGGGAGGAGAGGATACAGCCTCTTCCTGACCACCGCCACCACCACCACAGCCATAGCCTTGAGGGCAGACCTTGAGATTTGATTTTTGATGTATATACTGGCCTGCGAGCTGTTGACGCGAGATGTATGAGATAAATAGAGGCACAGATTGTGTGATTGTATAAAATATTTTGATATATATATGATGATGGTTTTGTATCATTGATGTATTTATGGATGTTTAATGTTTAATGTATTCAACATTTTTGATTATGATGATGATGCATGTTTTGATATTATGTTTATGATTATAATGATGATGTTTAAATGTGATGATGATAATGTTATGGTATTGAGTATATTGATGAATATTAATATAATGATGCGTTGTGATAATGTAAATAATGAGAATGATCATGACTTTTAGATTAGATGATGATGCGTAAGGATTATATGATAGCGATATTTATGTTATGACTTGCGGATTATATGATGTGAATGCTTAATTATGTGATGATGATAATGTGTTTGTGATTAATGATTATGATGTAAATTATGAAAAATATTATGAAAATATGTGATTGGTTGTGATGTGATTGGCAGGTGATGAGAGAAGGAGATTGAAGAAAGTGATGAAGAGAATGGCCGAGCTAACCCCAGAAGACCCCATGTCAACTGAGTGCTGCCTACATAGCCCATGTCATTAGGGCCTCAGGCCAATGTAGTTCTCCCAAGAAGGGAGGAAAAAGATCTAAGTGGTTGATTTTGGTCATGATAAGGATATAGCATTTCCCATATGTCTGAGGGTACATGCTTGAAATGACAAGGAGGAGATGATGCTACAATGTTTTTCAGATGGTGTAAGCTGTAACATTGGTCGGGATTTTTTCATCCCTAGCAACTATCCATATTCATGATGGATGTTTGCTAAGAATGAATTGAGGTCTATTTATGCTTCAGTAAGTATTGGTTTATGCTTAACATAAATTGTGTGGTTGATAGTTTCCATGTGTATTGTTGTCTATGGAAACTAGAATGATTAGGCTTATGTGAGTGGTTTGAAAAGAGTCGGATTAAGTCATTTTGACAAATGATGTGGGTGAATATGACCAAAGTATAGGTAGAAAGTAAAAGGCATAAGTGCCCTTTTATTGACAAGGACCAAAAAGACAACATAGATAGGGGTTGCTAGAACCAAGAGTCCCATTTATGCATTGCATCATTGACCATAGTTATGTTAGAGTGGTAATCAAATCACTTTTGATATTAAAGTGAGCTCGAAGTCCCTTGAATAGGTGATATGATAGGAGGAAAAGGGTAACCCATTTTAGAGTATGAATAAATTTGCCCCTTTTTATAGGAGACCCTGAGACAACTATAAGTCAAGTCCATGACCCATTTTTTTTAGAGAGCGGACTGATCCGTACGGGAAGTCCACATAAAGATGTCATTTGTTTGGTGGTCATTTGTGAAGCTGATCAATGTGAGAAGCTTCTAAGAAAGTGTTGTTTGTAGCAAGATTTAGTCATAGCCATCCTTTGAGGGAGTGGTCTATACTTTGCTTTATAGATTTTGAATAGTTGTCCTTCGAGGGAGCAGTCTATTAGCTACAACAATGATATTACAGCTGTCCTTCGAGGGAGCAGTCTAATTTTTGATTTGATTTTGTGATCGTGGATATTTTGACATTTTGATTTAGTTTTGACAGAATATTGAGTATGGACAAGACTTATAGAAGATCAAGGTCTCCCTTTTATTAGGACGAAGCATCCATACGTCATAAAAGGGTTGTAGAGGATTTTGTTAAGGGAAAAAGGGTGAAATGGATTAAGGATTAAAAGGACAAGGATTGCTCAAGGGACGAGCTCGAGTTAAATGTCAAGTGGATGAGTACTCGACTAACAGTAGAATGGTCGTAGATGCAAAGCATTAAGAGGCTCAGGTTCTGGTCGGCCTTCAAGAGAAGACAGATGATAAGTCCCTGATCCATACTTGTGCGTGATGATATAAGGTCCAAGCCAATTAGAAGCAAATTTGACTCGTTTACTCTGTTCCATATTGGTCACATGTTGGTTCTCTTTGAGGATGAGATCTCTGATATTGAAATCTTGTTTTCGCAGGGTTTTATTATAGGTGCGCTTGATGCGATTTTGATATACATGGAGATGGTTGAGGGTAGTGAGATGACACTCGTCGAGTAACTCAAGTTGAGCTAATTGATCTTGACAAAAGTCATCATTAGAAAGAATTTCATGGAGTGAAATGTGAAGAGACGGGATTTGTACTTTGAGAGGTAAGACAGCCTCTGATCCATACACTAGAGAGAAAGGGGTAGCACCCGTAGAGGTTTGGATGCTAGTGCGGTAGGCCCACAAAGCGAAGGGTATTTGAACGTGCCAATCCCTTCTAGTGTCATTGACCACCTTCATGAGAATTTTGGTTAGGATTTTGTTAGAAGCCTCAGCCTGCCCATTTGCTTGTGGGTAGTAAGGTGAAGAAAAGCTGAGTTTAATGCCAAAAGAGTCGCAGAGTTTTTGGACGGTCTTATTTTTAAATGACTTGCCATTGTCGGTGATGATTTTGTGAGGTACACCAAAATGACAGATGATGTGGGTGTTGATGAAGTTAACAATCTTGTCAGCTTTTGTGGAGACGAGAGGGATAGCTTCCACCCATTTAGTGAAATACTCGATGGCAGTGATGATGGATTGATGACGAAGAGACGAATGAGGGTTGATCTCACCGATGAGATCTAAGCCCCATTGTGAAAAAGGCCAGAAATCTTGAGCGACTTATAAGGCATGACTGGGGAGATGAAGCAAGTTAGCATGCTACTGACACTTGATGCAACGCCGAACATAATTGCTACAGTCTTGATGAAGAGTGGGCCAATAATAACCCAGGTGAAGGATGCGCTTGGCAACCAAGTTACCACTGAAGTGTCCACCACAAATCCCATCATGGGCTTGTTTAACAGCATGAGAAGCTTCAGTGGAGTTTAAACAGCAAAGAAGAAGGCCGTCAAAACCTCTTTTATAGAGAAGGTCCCCTAGCATGGTATAGCGAGCGGTGCGCTTGATGAAAGCTCGTCGCACATTGCTAAAGAGGTTGGGAGGAATGATAGAATGAGCTAAGTAGTCCTCAAGTTGTTTATACCATACATCTTGTGGACTAGAGTCTATGGCATGGATGAGATTGATGTCAGTGGAAATGTATGAAGGCAATGGTAGACGATGTACCATGACATAAATTCTTGATGAGGATGATGATGAAGAAGGAATATGCGAGGCGAGGGAAGCCATGGTGTCAGCAAACTTATTCGTTGATCGAGGAATAGTCTACAATAAGTGATGGTTGAAAGATGCTAGAAGAGTGTCAACACGGTGCTTGTACCTTTGTAAAAATTTCATTTTTACAAATATATGAACCATTGATTTGATTGACAACAAGTTGTGAGTCACCGAAGATGTTGATGGATTTGATGTTTAAAGAAAGGGTAGTTTGAAGTCCCAAAATTAAGGCTTCGTATTCAGCCATATTATTGGTACATTCAAATTCAAGTTTAAAAGACAAGGGCATGGGTTCACCTTCATGTGGAATGAGGATGACTCCTGCACCCCCACCGAGTTGACATTTAGAGCCATCGAAAAACATTGTCATTTGGTAGAATGTGTCATCAGTCGAGAGAGTGGCGATAGATTCATCAGGAAACTCGCACTGAGAAGGTTGATTGTCGAGAAGAGGGGCATCCGCTAGTTGGTCAGTGATTTTTTGCCCTTTTATAGATTTTTGCTGGACAAATTCTAAGTCAAATTCAGTAAGAAGCATGAGCCAACAAGCCATACGCTAGTTTTGATATGGTTTAGAATGCATGTATTTGAGAGGATCAGTGTGGGTGATGGCAAAGGTTTTGTGATTGAGAAGATAGTGACGGAGCTTGGTAGCGGCAAAGACTAATGCCAAACAGAGTTTCTCGGTATGAGTATACTGATTTTTATAGTCGACAAGTGTTCGGCTTATGTAATAGACTGCTTGCTCACGGTGTTGCTCATCTTGATGCGTGATCATGGCACCTAACGAATGATTGGTTGCTGAGATGTAGAGGTAGAAGGGTTAGTCATCTTTTGGTGGAATAAGGACTGGTGGAGAGACCAAATAGCATTTAAGGGCTTTAAAAGCCTCTTGGCAATATTTATCCCATTTAAAGGAGATGTCCTTCTTGAGGAGGTGATGAAAGGGTTGGCAATGGTCAGAAAGCTACAAAATGAAACGGCAGATGGATTGGAGCTTCCCTTGTAGACTGCAAAGTTGCTTGAGATTAGTTGGAGGTGGCATTTTGAGGATAGCGTGAATTTTGGTAGGATCTATCTCGATGCCACAAAAAGAGACAATGAATCCCAGGAGCTTTCTTGAGAGGACCCCAAAGACACATTTCTTGGGGTTAAGACGGACCTGGTACTAAAGAAGGCAAGAGAAGATGATTTTGAGGATAGTCAAATGGTCGCGATGAAGCTTAGACTTGCCAAGCAGGTCATCGACATAGTCCTCCATGATTTTATGGAGGAGATCGTGAAAGATGTGAGTCATGGCATACTGATATGTGGTGCCTGCATTTTTCAAACCAAAAGGCATGACTCGATAGCAAAAAGTTCCCCATGGTGTAATGGTGGTTTTGTGCTGATCTTCTGGTGTAATCAGGATTTGGTTATATCCTAAAAATCTATCCATGAGTGATAACATCTCATGGCCAGCCATAAGATCAACAAGTTGGTCAATGTTTGGAAGAGGAAAGTCATCTTTGGGACAAGCTAGGTTAAGGTCATGATAGTCTGTGTAGATTCGGATCCCCCCAGTCGCCTTGGTGATAGGAACGATGTTAGAGACCCACTACAGATTATCGATGGGTTGGATGAAGGAGACTGAAAGAAGACGTTGAAGCTCTTCTTTGACAAGAAGTGCAACACGAGGATGCATTTTGCAAAGCTTTTGCCTAACAGGCTTAGCCTCTGGGTTTGTGACAATGTTATGAGTGGCAATGTTAGGGTCGATGCCAGGCATGTCAGCGTAGGTCTAGGCAAAGGCTTTGCGATTGTCAGAGAGAAATGCGATATAGTCGATTTGCTCCTAGGTGTCTAAAGACTGACCAATCTTTAAGACTTGAGGAACATCAGAAGATGAAAGGTTAATGTCCATGGTTGATTCATTTAACATAACCTATGTTTCAGAAGGGAGGGAGCGCTGAATAAAAGAATCATCAGCTCCCATATAGGTAAGAATGGCATCATCGTCTATGTAGTGGACTGTGTTGATGGTTGCTGATTCATCATCTATCATGCTAGGATAAACGAGAGGGAGAGACTTGGGAACCCCGTTGAGCTGATAGGTTAGGGGTTCCAAGCGGATGGTGTTTATACAAAAAAAAACTAGGAGGGATGGAAACCACCGACTCCGTAGGTGAAGATGGAAGAATAGGCGAGTCTGGAAGAGTTTGGTCGATGGTTGGTTTGGGGCAAAGGTTTGTGGAAGCCTCAGTGGGTTCTTGGAAACCCAGTCCATACCGTTTCTTGGCATTATCATCATTGGGTGTTTTGATAGGCTGATGGGAGCCTTGTTCGTAACGTCCAAAACCAAAACCCTTCCATGCACACCTATAAAGGTAAGTATGTGCAAAGGTGGGGTTGCCAAGAAAGGAGAAATTAGATGTGAATATTTGAGGTGAGGATGAAGGATTTGATTCAGTAGGAGCTTGATCCAGCCCCCCATAGATGAGATTGGTTCGAAGGCTAGGAAGACCATAAGAAATGACCATTCTGATCTGACAGTCATAGCTTGGGTTTTGATGAAGCTGTCCATGCTCTTAAGGAGTCTGGACCATGTCTAGAGTAAGGAGGTGATATTCCCCCAGTGAAAGTCTTTGGAAGATATCATCCATGGGGTCCTTGGTTGTTAATTGAGAAGATGATGTGGTGGCAACCGCTGTTTGCGTACTAGTTGATGCTTCCGCAGATGGAGATGATGTTTGGGTTGATGTCTTGAGTGGGATAAGAATGTCGTTGGGGCGATAGGTTGTGTTACAAGTCTTAAAAGGGGATGGGTCGGCAGGAATGACATGGACTTGTTTATCGTGTTCAAATTTGACACAACAGTGAAGTGTTGAAGGGATGCAAGCCATAACACAAATCCAAGGTCGCCCTAATAGCATGTTATATTGGAATTCTCCCTCAATGATGTAGAAGAGCTCTAGGATTGTGTGTGGACCAATGCGGATATGAAGGACAACAGTGCCAATAGTGTTAGCAGTGGTGTCATTAAAGGATCTAAGGATTGCGTCAGTTTTTGATACGCAATTCTTGGGAAGAGCCAATTGATCAAAGGTGTGGGTGGAAATGATATTAATGCTGGCGCCCCCATTGATCATAACTCATTTAATATGGGTTCGATCAACGTAGGCTGTGATGAAAAGGGTAGCGTCCTGATCTTCCAAGGTAGAGGTAGGAATTTTAGAATCACTGAAAGTGATAGAGGCGACAGGGGATAAAGAATGGACTAGGGCAGCTAGTGGTTGAGGGTCTTCAAGTTGGACTTCTGCTGCCTATAGGGCTTTGATTAGAGCCTGGCGATGATGGGGGGAGATTTGGATAAGGTCATATAGGGTCATCTTCACAGGCATTTGGTGAAGTTGTTTTATCATAGATTCTTTGATTGCCTCTGAAGAAGGGGGTTGAGACGCACCTAAGATGGAAATCTTGGGTTTCAGTGGTTGAGGTGCCTGGACAAAAGGATAGGTCCAAGGAATAGCAGCTTTTTCTTTGGCCTTGTCCTTTTGTGACCTAGTGGTTATATGGATAGCATTGATTTCAAAGATAGTAGGTGAAGAAGGGGTTACGGCCTGTTGGTGAGATGTTGATGTGGTTGAAGAGGTTGGATGGGAAGGTGTCGAGGGTTGGTCAAGAGTGTCCTCAAGGAGAAGAGTGTCTTTCTCCATATAGCAGCAAACGACTACCTTAAGGGCACAGTAAGTCTCGATATCGTGCCCTAGCATACGATGGTATAAAAAAATCTTCGTATCATTGAACCAAGAAGGTTTTGACCTGAGGGGTTGGAATGGCTTGATGGAAGGAAGGGTAATGCTAGAAGTCTACAAAATTTGGCATAATATCAAAGCATATGAACCTACTAAGGGGTCCGTGCTTGTTGATGCATGACGCACTGGTGACTTTTGCTTGGGGGATGTTGAAGAAGGTTTTTGTACGACCTTTTGGGTTGGTGGTGTGGTGACAGGTGAAGACGACACTTTCTTTGTGAGAGGTGACAAATTTTTGAGAGGGGGTTGACTTGTGGTTGGCAAAGGAAGTAATGGAGGTAATTAGTTTTGGTTAAGGGTCAGAGTAGGAAGCACACCAATTAGTGTAGAAGGATGAGGACCTAAGATGGAGGGCAAAGTTGACGGTGGAGGAGGGGTTCGCTTCTGTGGTCTGGCAGTCTTCTTCAACTTAGTTGAAAGATTACTTTTGGTTGAGGTTTGGTCTAAGTCCACCTTCACTTGCGGGTGAGTGAGGGTAGAAATAGGATGAATGCCGAGTGACTTGATCGGTTTAGATTGGGTAGATGCAGGTTTAGAAGCGAGGATTTGGTCTTTGTTCGGAGTCTGGGGTGATTCTGCCTTGGGAGGATTAGCAGCATGAGATGAGAGGGCACGGGAATGTTGAAGAACTTTAAGATGCTCCCACAATCCGCGATGCTCCACTTTCCTTGAAGGGAGAAGTTCTAATTTCTCCACTAGTCTGGAAAATGGTTGTGAGGATGTTGGATGAGGTTGGGATCCTTGAGAAGATGTGTTAGGTGTGGCAGTAGTTTCAGACCCAAGGTGTGTGGGAGTTATAACTGGATTGTCATTGGTCGAGGAAGATGGAGAGTCAGGTTCTTCTCTTGGTGGAGAAGGAACTGGAGAGTGTGACTCCTCAAGCGAGAAAAGAGCAGGGATTATGGTGCCCTCCACTTGCGATCAAGGAGTAGGTAAAGTCAGGTCCTCCATAGGTAGAAGAAAAGAGGATGGTGAGACCAGTGGTGCCGGTAAGGTTGAGGCGTCCTCCAAGATGAGAGAGGTTGACGGAGAACTAACTGGAGAAAGAGGTTCATCCACACGTGATGGACTGGTAGATAGACTAACCTCTTGAGGTTGGTTGGGGATGAAGGGCGAGACCGTATTGACCGTTTGAATGTCATGTTCGTGTGTGTTGTCAATCAAGGTCTGGACATTATTTTGGGTCGGTGGATGATTGGAAAATGGTTGCTTGAAAATATCGATGCCCTGGTTTGGAGGTGCATTGGGATTATCTAGAATGAGCTCACCCTTTTCAAGCATGTCTTGGATTATGTTTTTAAAGGTTTTACAGTTTCCTGTGTCATGACCTTTGACACAGTGGAAATTACAGAAGTCATTTTCCCTATACCACGCAGGGATGGTGCGTGAGGGATCAAATTGTGGTGGTGGTCGAATTTGGGGGAGGTTGAGAATCCCCTATTTAACAAGTTTTTCCAGTATAGACGCATATGATTCTCCAAGAGGAGTATACTATCTTTATATGTATCTCTACTAGAATTGACGGGTGGTGCTCTGATATGTGGATGGCTCAAGTTGATTGGATGAAGAGGACGAAGGTCTAACGACCACAGCGTTCGCTGAAGCTTTAGACTTAGGATTGGATGATGAAGGTTTAGAAGAAGAGGAGTCATTAGTCTTAGAGTTGGGGTTCTTACTCTTTAACTTGACTTTATTCTCCTCGATGGCACGTAATTCAAGTTTATGGGCCATCGTGAAGGCTTCGTCAAAGTTACGGAAGGTCTGAACCCTTAAAGTGGAAGAAATATGTTTGGCGCAAGCTCGGGAGAATAGTTCAATAAGTTCAGTTTGAGGTAAGGAAAAGGAGAGTTGATTGATAAGGCCTCTCTAGTGAGCAATGAAGTCAGCTATTGATTCGTCCTCGAATTGGCGGATAGTGTAAAGGTCCGTGATTGAGACCTTCTTGGTGATGTTAATGGAGAAGTGATCAAGAAAGAGCTGGGCCAGCTGTGTAAATGTGAAGAGGGAATGGCTAGTAATAGAGCTGTACCAGTCAAGCGTAGCACCAAAAAGGGACATAGGAAATGTGTGCAAGAGCAATGCATCGTCATGGGCAATAAGGTAACAGGCATGTCTGAATGCCTGTAACTGTTGTTGTGGGTCTTCCTTGCTTTGAAAGCAAGAAAATTTGGGAAGCTCCCACTGGTTGGGGTATGGTCTAATTGGAATGGAAGGATGAATAGACTCATTGCAAATTTGCTCATATGAGAGAGCATTGCGTGAGCCAGAAATAGAGGTCTCTAAGCTAGACATCTTATCCATCATCATTTTGATGATATCTGCTGACGAATTGGTGGGTGGAGCGCCCCCTAGATTATAAGGTGCTTGAAAGATATTGGGAGGGGCGTATGACATGGTTGGTTGCATGGATGCAACATATGGGTAGCTGGTTATTGGATCAAAAGTTGGGGCCAAGGGCACTTGTGTTATGGGGTTGGTTGGCACAAGTTGGATAGGGGCCGTCAAGGATGGTTGAGGAGTGGCTATGCTTGTTGACGGGTAAACGGTTACTCTTGTGTTGATAGGTGCAAGAGTAGGGGGGATAGAGACTAGTAGGTTTTGGAAAGGTGTGGGGTTTGGTTGAGTGACTTGAGGTTGAGGGAGTACCGGAACCCCCATGGAGGTAGATTTAGATTAAGAGGTTACATTTTGAAGGTAAGACACGGTTGGGTTATTGGTAGAGGTGTTGTCTAGTGGCTGAATGGTAGGGGCTATTGATGTGAATCTTGTCTCGACTAAGAAAGTCAGCATCCCATAGATTGGGTTGCCTAGGGAGTCTCGCGTTTGGCTATTCACGAGATAGTGTTGTAAGGCTTTGACGTTAAGGTCCAAGAATCATGCAAAATCTTGGTCCCCTTCTAGGACGATAGGAGTTTGAGGCGGGGTTGGGAGAGTAGGAGTTCTTTCAGTCTTCGAGTGGAACTCCATTATAGGGCTGGTTATAGATGGTGAAGGTGGAAGCGGTTATTGACTAGTGTGGTCAAGAAGGGCCTTGGTTTGACTGCATGTCAAAACCATTCAAGGCAAGAAAGGATCAGGTTTTAGAAAGCTGTGTTCTGTCAGTCTCAAAAAATCAGAATAGATGTTTAGACAGCTAGAAAGTTGGATTTTAAGCTTGCTATTTTTGAAAAAAAGAAAATGGACAGAGACTGATGTCGGTAAAAAAAACTGATGTCGGTGAGGGAGATTGCCGATGTCAGTCAGATGACCGATGCCGGTACAGAAAAGTTGCCGACATCGGTTACAAAACCGATGTCGGTTACTGTGTTTTCCAGAAACTTAGAAAAAAAGTTTTTGGAAATGAAGAAGGCATCCTTACCAGCTCAAAAAAGACAGATAAAAATAGAAAATAAGATGATGACAGACAGATCCTAGCGTTAAATCCCTAGAAACAATTTTATTAAGATCGTGTGGCTTATGCCTTAATGTAATGTTTGAGGAAGTTGGCTGTAAGAAGGGTCCTAGAATAGATAATCTAAAGATGGTTTCAGGTATGTTTAGGTGCTCAAAAATCTGTATTAGGTTTCGTATAGGCCTGGTGCTAAGGAGCAAGCTCCCCTCACTTCACGATTCCAGTGGTTAGCTGGTTTCGATTAGCTAAAATATACGTTCCCTATAGTTTATACTATGCTAGAGAATAGAGTTGGCTTTCCCCTTTGTGGTGAAATCCAAGTAGGATTGCTGGGATGGGTAAGGTATCCACTGGGTGATGAAATCCCAGTTGGGCCTTGTCTCAAGTGAGTTTTATGTTAAATTCAGTGCACGTGGTCTGGTTGTGTAACATCAAGTGATCTACGATTTATTCAATATGCGTTTTACTAATTACTAAGTGAGGACTAAGAAAATGCAAGAAAGCAAGAAATGGAATGCAGTATATTTTAAAGCCCCAAATCAAAATGTTAAATTGGAATGAAAACAAGTTGGAGAAAGGGTTGAAGAAAATGATTTTTTGACTAGTCTAGAAATGCAATAAAAGAAAGAAAAAGTTCTTTTTATTTCTTGCTTATGATGTCTTTTTAGAAAAGAAGAAAGAGGTGAAGAGGAAGAAGCCTAATGCACCTAAATGAACAAAGAAGAAAGGGAACCCAAGGAAGGCCCTAAAGGGGTCCCACCGGGCATGCCAGAATGTTTCTATTCAAATTTTGCTTTTAGATTCAAAGGAGAGAAAATGAGAAACTTAAGAAATGGTCAAGGGTTGATGTTTACTTGGATATAGTCTACACACCATAATCTAGACACTGTGAGTACTCCTCTTTGGCTGTGGAGGAATGACACCTGCAAAGAAAGAATCTTGGACAAAAGAAGGTGTTAAATGGACAGATGGTGGGTTGCCAAGCGAAAGCTTGATCCCAGAAGTATAAAGACTTCCTTAAGGGATATAAACCCACTAATCAATAAAAATAAGTGTCTGATAAACAACAGAATGATAAAGAATTGAAATGATAAAAGATGGAATGAAAAAGGGAAGCAAAGGCTTACTTGAAATAAGCTATCGAACTGATTACAGTCACCAGTGTTGGTGGTCCTACCGGCGTCGGTTGGTCAAGGTGCCGACGTCGGTTAATCTGTGCCTTGTTGAAGGTGTGCTACTGATGATTCCCATACCTACTATTGATGTAGCCTGTGTGGATAACTTGTTGTTGTTACTGCACCTGAGGGAGAGAGTGAGAGGTTTGACTAAGAGATTTGGCAGATTAACAGATGGTTGAAGACTAAAGATTGAAGGATTTGTGATTTGCTTCCAGAGATTAGCCAATTTTTGATTGGGAGCGTCAAAGAGTCTAAAAAATTGGTTAAGTATAACCGACGTCGGCGATTCCGCCGGCGTCGGTCGACATTTGATCGACGTCGGCGGGGTTAGAACGGGCAAAAAGAGCCACTAAGCCCATTTTTCATCCACTAAGTGCACTATCCATTGGAGAATGTTGAGGGTTGGGCTAAATACGCATGAGAGTTTGTTAGGCAGTTAGAGAGAAGTAAGAATAGGTCTTGGGTGAGTCATAGGATGGGAATTAGTCCAAGGCGAGGTGTCCTAGGTGAGGTGTCATGGGTGATGTGTCCAAAGAGGGGGGTTAATTCAAAATAAGTTTATTATTTTAAATTAGTAATTTTTAGGAATGGACCAAGGGGGAAGGTGACCAAGGGTTAGACACTATTTAGGTGTCTACAGAGACAATCAAGATAACTTCATTAGTGAAAACCTTTTTGAGGCACCAATAGCTAAGCACAAAAGTTATTCACTACTTGATGAAGACAAAATCAAAAATCAAATCAAAATATCTTGATTGTCTTTGTAGACACCTACTCTCCATGTTTGAATAAGGATACCTTGTCTCCATGTTTGACTACTCTTAGGCCTAAACAATAGAAAAATAAGATGGTTTTATCAAGAAAACAAGTCTTTAACCTTGCCAAAAATCAAATCAAAATATCTTGATTGTCTCTGTAGACACCTACTCTCCATGTTTGACTGAGCTATAAGGATACCTTGTCTCCATGTTTGAATAAATCAAAATCAATGACCAATGAAGATCACAAAAGCATTCTTGATAAGCAAATTTGTAACTAGTTCTTGATAGAGAAACTATTTAGATGAGGGGTGGGATATCAATATATATGATCAGTATTTTGTTTATATCATTTGTTGATTAGGATGTGCATCTCCCCATCAATAAGAAAAAAAGAATCAAAAACCACACCTAGGCCAAAAACATGTACCATACCATTTCACATTTGCCATACCCATTTTCCATTATTCTAACCCTTCCAATTACCTTACCTTACTAGTTGGGGGTAACCTTCTTACCATTTTATCAAACCATCATTATCCTTAGCAAGACCATGCCATCTAACCATTCCATTCCTATCTAGACCAAAGCTTATTTTTAGTGATCCTACTCAATCCTATTTTGATCTTGGTTCCTTTGGTTCTTCTCACACTTTTTATGAGAATATTTCTATCAAGTTTCAATAATAAATCCAATCTATGTTTCAATGATAATCTATGAAAGTAGTGTGATAGTTAATCTGGTAAAATATCTTTCATCCTATCAAGTTTTTTTATGTGAGCCTAATTATAATTGCCTATGGGTAAATTAATATCATCGACCTATGCTATTTTATCCTAGTTATAACTACCTATGGTCAAATTAGGGGAAACACTTGTTTATCATGTATTGTCGTATCACGTTGCCATTACTATTTTCATTTGACTAGTCATTTGTCAGATTTGAGAACTTGTTGGGATCTAGTTGGTTTTTTCCAACCTTTTATATGAATGGAATTACTATGAATTTAGGTCATTTTAGGACTATGTGGGTCATGCTCAATTCATGTTGAGGTCACGTTAGTCCCCCTTTCCATACACTCTCATTGTTTTGTGAGCAACATAAGCCAAATTCACTCACCATTTTATGAGCATGTATTTTGTCATTGTTTAACAAGTTAAGATACCTCAAAATTCCAAAACCATTAATAACATTTCAAAAATCCAAAAATATTTGTCCTATCTAAGCCTAGTCAGTTATCCTTGATCTTCCTTACTAGAGCATTGTCATTAGTAGGATGCTTTGTTTTGATTTTATTTTCAAGTTTTCTATTTATTTATTTAAATTTGTTTGTTTGTTTCTTTTTTATTTGTTTCTTTTTTTATTCACTTGCCTATTTGTTTGCTTTTAACACTGTTTCCTTGACTTAGTCTATATCCATTAGTTGGGTGATTCCTTGAACACATTATTCTTGAGTTTATCCATATTCATATGTCAACATTGTCATCATGGTTTTTATCATAGGTGCATTATTTTCAAGTGTTTATTGGATTGGGAGTTAGTCTTTATGCATATTTTGGCCAAGTCTTCATGGTGTTCTATCATTAATCCTACCATCACATGATATAACAAAAATTAGATTCACAAAGGTCTAAAATCAATGGAGCCATAGAAGTTTCTCCTTGGTACCTTAGCAAATCCTTTCTCCATCTTGATTAAATCAACCCATTTCCCATTATAGTTGTATCATTACTAATAAGGATACAAATATCCTCATTGGTAGGTACAATTGAATCATTTTATATTGATCAAACTTATTCTTTTATTCATCTCTTTCATCATTTTGTGCTCACTCATCTTTAATCTATATTCCAGATTATATCCTTGTGTTATGCTTACTAATCATCCCTAACTGGGGCACCATCATCTTTAGCCAATCCAAGTCCTCTTAATGATTATAACCACCTATAGGCAAATCATTATTTTGACTTTTATTCTTGATTATAACTACCTTTAGGTAAATTAACATCCTTTTTAAATCATTGCATGAAATAATTTTCTCATTTGGATTAATCTCAACCATGGGTTAATTCCACATTTCTTCTTATTTCTTTCCAAGGGACCTTCCATCAACAAATGTGATGGATACTCCCTCAAGGGGGCATCATCATAGGCTTCCCAAACACCATTTGGAGCTTTGTTCTTCAACCATCATCTTATTTTTGGCATGTAGGCCATCTCTCATTATTTGAGAAGACATTGCTTTGCCTATAGTGTGCAATGCCTTCTAAAATAGGGGAAAATTGTAGACATGTAAATCTAGTCACTAATAACCTCCAACCAAGCTTTTGACCAATTTCCACCTAAAATGCATAATTTGGCTTAGAAACACTAAATCATATTAAAAGCTTTAAAGCTGATATAGTCAAATGCTAATTTTGGCTAGGGTATCCCTAAATGGGGCAATGCAATTTATAAACTAGCTAACTTTGATGAGATCATTTTGAGTCAAAATGCCAATTTTGTACCTAGATGCTCTAGATTGATATTTCTTATCAATCTCTTGCACAAGACATGTCCCTTCATTATTTTTTGTTGGTAACATCCTAAATGGGATAATAGATCCAACACATCTGACATTGCCTTCCAATTTCAATCTAGTTGAATTTTGGACCAATAACTAGGCATTTTGATCAATTTGAGTAATTTGTGCACAAAGTGTTTAATCATGCTTAAAATCCAATTAAACAAAATTAGAGCCTAATCAAGAATTCCATGGAAACTTGTTGAATGATTTCTTTTTAGAAATGAATATTGAATATTTGCATCACCAGGTGACCTCATTTCTTGGGAAGACATCCTTAGGTCATAAATGTCACAAATATCAAGATCCATGCCTCCCATGCCTCATCAAAGTCCTCCATGACTCTTAATTTATCCTCTATCCTAAATATTAATGAGCTTATTTATCAATTTTAATTTCATAATTTGATTAATCCTTAGCCACACATCTCAATCCTAAGATGGATAGTTTAGGTTGATTCTATACATTTGAAAAAATCTATAAATACAAGGCCTTACCACATGAATTTTAACACATGATTATGGAAAATTATAATGCATAATTTATTACAAATCATCATACAACTAGTGTTACCATGCCAAATTGATTCCAAGCCAATCTAAGCCACAAGCCAAAGGTGCCAAAGAGAGATGGAGGTATCCAAGCTTCCATTGCCAAGGACTTCATGAGTATAAAGTTGAGCAAGCCACTACTACAAAGACATTTGGAGAATCCAATGAAGGTGAAGGAATTCTTGTTATTTTTCCTTACTTATTAGTTATGTTTGTCATTTATTTTTGTTACTAAACTCACCCCAGTAACTAGGCATGAAGATGTTATCTTAGTGTGTTTTTTATTTGGTTTTGTTCACTAACACCATACTAATCTCTTCTTATTAGTCAAATTCCTATTACAAGTGTTATCATAGGTAGAATGTTAGCAAGGGGAGAAATAACAAAAGGAGGTGGTTAGATATTAGAAAATAGAGGCATTAGTGTCCTAGGTGTAATATTTCCAACTTGAACTACACTATTATATACTCTGATTACCATCTCATAAGCATCTAGTAATGCATTTCCTCCCATAGATTGAATTATTACTGTAATGTCACTATTAAGAGCTTTTAGATAGTAAAGGAAAGCATAGTTAGGAGTAGGCCTAACAGAAACTAGAATCATGTCCCATGTCTTTTGAAACCTTGTATTAAAATCTTATGTAACCTCATGAGTATTCCTCTTGATTTTAGTTAGTTATTTAGCAAGTGACAAGTGGTCAATTTTGTCTTCAAACCTTTTACACAATGCATAACCTAACTGATCCCATAATGTGATGGAGTTACTAGTAAGGTTTCTATAACAATCTAAGGATTTACCCTTGAAAGAGATGGCCAATAACTTGATAGCCACATTTTCCTCATTGATATCATAAACATTGCATAATTTGGATATATCTTTGAGGTGCTCAGAAGGGGTTGTAAACTGGTCTCACATGAAGTAAGGAACACTTTTAAGAGCTTCTAATGGAATGGGATCATATTTTTTGAGGTCCAAAGGAATCTAACCATTGAAAGCTATAAAATGGAAAGCTTTATGGGCTGCCATTGTAGTGAAAGGACCCAACAAAGATATTCTTCTATAGGTAGATTTTGAAATTAATTTAGGAGGAAAGCTTCCCATGTATAGGTGAGTGTTATCAAATCTTAACCATCTTACTGAGTTTAAAGGTAATTCAATATATTTAAAAGGAATACCTCTATAATTTTATCTTTTAGTCACCTTTGGCATAAAATAATAGGTACTACCCTACCACCATATTATTGAGTTTTCTTTAGAGTCACCAGATACTAAAAGATGAAAGCTATAACCACTACAAATTGATCAAACCAGCATCAAAATTGACCAATATTCCTTGAAAGTGGTCCCACAAAGCATGAAAAAAACTATTATGGTGTATAATTACACCCTTGTGAGAGATTTTTTTAGTGTCTCTCACTCCTAACCACAATATTGGAGTAACCTCAGGCTGTGGGTATCTCGTAGTGAGGTTGAACCTCCAGAGAAGGCTAACATCTTCTTGGTGTAGACACCTAAATAGTGTCTAACCCTTGGTCACCTTCCCCCTTGGTCCATTCCTAACTCATTCCTAAAAATTACTAATTTAAAATAATAAACTTATTTTGAATTAACCCCCCTCCTTGGACACATCACCCATGACACCTCACCTAGGACACCTCGCAGTAGACTAATTCCCATCCTATGACTCACCCAAGACCTATTCCTACTTCTCTCTAACTGCCTAACAAACTCTCGTGCGTATTTAGCCCAACCTTCGACATTCTCCAACGGATAGTGCACTTGGCAGATGAAAAATGGGCTTAGTGGCTCTTTTTGCCCATTCTAACCCCGCTGACATCGGTCAAATGTCGGCCAACGCTGGCGGAATCACCGACGTTGGTTATACTTAACCAATTTTTCAGAATCTTTGACGATCCCAATCAGAAATTGGCTAATCTCTGGAAACAAATCATGAATCCTTCAATCTTTAGTCTTCGATCATCTGTCAATCTGTGAAATCTCTCAGTCAAGCCTCTCACTCTCTCCCTCAGGTGCAACAACATCTTTAGGGTTCTCTATCAGCAACAGGTTCTCCATACAGGCTACATCAACAGAAGGTACAGGAATCATCACTAGCACACTTTTTGCCAGGCACAGGTAAGTATATTGTCTATGTTTTCTTTGTGTTTTCTAGTCATTTGCTTCTAAGTATTATGAATTAGATTCAGCATTCCCTCTCCCCAAACCAGACTGTTAACCAAGCCAGACCTGAATCTTTACTTCTCCATCTCCCTATTGCCTCTATCCTCTGTCAGATTATACACTCTGTCCATTCAACCAGACTCTCAGACCCAGACCCCAGACCATTTAACCAAGCCCAAAACTTTGTCTCAAGACCACTCAAATAAACCCAGACCCTGACCAAACCCTGTCCATGGACCATAGACCTAACCAGACTTCATCCAAAGACCTTTGCCTCTACCAACGCTGGTCACTACCCCAACCGACGTCAGCACCTTTACCAACTGACGCCGGTAGGACCACCGGCGCCGGTGACTGTGATTAGTTCGACAGCTTCTTTCAAGTAAGCCTTTGCTTCCCTTTTTCATTCCATCTTTTATCATTTCAATTCTTTATCATTCTATTGTTTATCAGACACTTCTTTTTATTGACTAGTGGGTTTATATCCCTTAAGGAAGTTTTCATACTTCTGGGATCAAGCTTTCACTTGGCAACCCACCATCTATCTATTTAACGCCTTCTTTTGTCCAAGTTTCTTTTCTTTGCAGGTGTCATTCCTCCACAGCCAAAGAGGAGTACCCACAGCGTCTGGATTACGATGTGTAGACTATATCTAGGTACACATCAAGCCTTGACCATTCCTTCTTAAGTTTCTCATTTTCTCTCCTTTGAATTTGAAAGCAAAATTTGAATAGAAACATTCTGGTACGCCTGGTGGGACCCCTTTAGGACCTTCCTTGGGTTCCCATCCTTCTTTATTCATTTAGGTGCATTAGGTTTCTTCCTCTTCACCTCTTTCTTCTTTTCTAAAAACATCATAAGCAGGGATAAAAAGAATTTTTTCTTTCTTTTCTTGCATTTCTAGACTAGTCAAAAAATCATTTTCTTCAACCCTTTCTCAAACTTGTTTTCATTCCAATTTAACATTTCAATTTGGGGCTTTAAAATATACTGCATTCCATTTCTTGCTTTCTTGCATTTTCTTAGTCCACACTTAGTAATTAGTAAAACGCATATTGAATAAATCGTAGATCACTTGATGTTACACAACCAGACCACGTGCACTCAATTAAACATAAAACTCACTTGAGACAAGGCCCGACTGGGATTTCATCACCCAGCGGATACCTTACCCATCCCGGCAATCCTACTTGGATTTCACCACCAAGGGGAAAGCCAACTCTGTTCTCTGGCAGAGTCTAAACTATAGGGAAAGTATATTTTGGCTAAGCAAAACTAGCTAACCACTGGAATCGTGAAGTGAGGGGAGCTTGCTCCTTAGCACCAGGCCTGTATGGAACCTAATACAGACTTTTGAGCACCTAAACATACCTGAAACCATATTTAGATTACCTATTCTAGGACCCTTCTTACAGCCAATCTCCTCAAACATCACATTAAGGCATAAGCCACACGATCTTAATAAAATTGTTTCTAGGGATTTAACGCTAGGATCTATCTGTCATCATCATATTTTCTATTTTTATCTATTTTTTTTGAGCTGGTAAGGATGTCTTCTTCATTTCCAAAAACTTTTTTTCTAAGTTTCTGGAAAACATAGTAACCGACATCGGTCCTGTAACCGACGTCGGCAACTTTTCTATATCGGCATCGGTCATCTGATCGACATCGGCAGTATTCTTCACCGACATCAATTTTTATACCGATGTCAGTCTCTGTCCATTTTCTTTTTTCCAAAAATAGCAAGCTTAAAATCCAACTTTTGGCTGTCTAAACATTCATTCTGGTTTTCTGAGACTAAAAAACACAGTTTTTTGAAACCTGACCCTTTCTTTCCTTAATGGTTTTGACACGCAATCAAACCAAGGCCCTTCTTGACCACGCTAGTCAACAACCACTTCCACCTTCACTAACTATAACCAGTCCTATAATAGAATTCCACTCAGAGACTGAAAGAACTCCTACTCACCCAACCCCACCTCAGACTCCTATTGTCCCAGAAGGGGACCAAGATTTCACACGATTCTTGGACCTTAATGTCAAAGCCTTACAACACTATCTCGCACATAGCCAAATGCGAGACTCCCTAGGCAACCCAATCTATGGGATGCTAACTTCCTTAGTCGAGACGAGAATCACATCAACCGCACCTACAATTCAACCACTAGACAACACCTCCACCAATAACCCAACCGTGTCTTACCTTCAAAATGTAGCCTCTCCATCTAAACCTACCTCCATGGGGGTTCCAATACTCCCTCAACCTCAAATCACTCAACCAAACCCCACACCTTTCCAAAACCTACTAGTCTCTATCCCCCCTACTCTTGCACCTATCAACACAAGAGTAACCGTTTACCCGTCAACAAGCGTAGCCACTCCTCAACCATCCTTGACAGCCCCTATCCAACTTGTGCCTACCAACCCCATAACACAAGTACCCTTGGCTCCAACTTTCGCTTCAATAACCAGCTACCCATATGTTGCGTCTACGCAAGCAACCATGTCATATGCCCCTCCCAATATCTTTCAAGCACCTAATAATCTAGGGGGCGCTCCACCTGCCAACTCGTCAGCAAATATCATCAAAATGCTGATGGATAAGATGTCTAGCTTAGAGACCTTCATTTTCGGCTCATGCAATGCTCTCTCATATGAGCAAATTTACAATGAGCCTATTCATCCTTCCGTTCCAATTAGACCATACCCCAACCAGTGGGAGCTTCCCAAATTTTCTCACTTTCAAAGCAAAGAAAACCCACATCAACACTTACGGGCATTCAGACATGCCTGTTACCTTATTTCCCATGACGATGCATTGCTCTTGCACACATTTCCTATGTCTCTTTTTGGCGCTGCACTTGATTGGTATAGCTCTATTTCCAGCCATTCCCTCTTTACCTTTACACAATTGGCCCAGCTCTTTCTTGATCACTTCTCCATTAGCATCACCAAGAAGGTCTCGATCATGGACCTTTACACTATCTGCCAATTCGAGGATGAATCAATAGTTGACTTCGTTGCTCACTGGAGAGGCCTCATCAATCAACTCTCCTTTTCTTTACCTCAACCTGAACTTATTAAACTATTCTCCCGAGCTTGCACCAAACATATTTCTTCTACCTTAAGGGTTCAGACCTTCTGTACCTTCAACGAAGCCTTCACGATGGCCCGTAAACTTGAATTACGTGCCATCGAGGAGAATAAAGTCAAGTTGCGGAGCAAGAACCCCAACTCTAAGACTAATGACTCCTCTTCTTCTAAACCTTCATCATCCAATCCTAAGTCTAAAGCTTCAGCTAACGCTGTGGTTGTTAGACCTTCGTCCTCTTCAACCAATCAACCTGAGCCATCCACATCTCAGAGCGCTACCCATCAATTCCAGTAGAGATACGTACAAAGACAATATACTCCTCTTGGAGAATCATACGTGTCTATACTGGAAAAACTTGTTAAACAGGGGATTCTCAACCTCCCCCAGATTTGACCACCGCCACAATTTGATCCCTCACGCGCCATCCCTGCATGGTATAGGGAAAATGACTTCTGCAATTTCCACCATGTCAAAGGTCATGACACAGGAAACTATAAAACCTTTAAAAACATAATCTAAGACATGCTTGAAAAGGGAGAGCTCATTCTAGATAATCCCAATGCACCTCCTAACCAAGGCGTCGATATCTTCAAGCAACCATTCCCCAATCATCCACCAACCCAAAATAATGTCCATACCTTGATTGACAACACGCATGAACACGACATTCAAACAGTCAATACAGTCTTGCCCTTCATCCCCAACCAACCTCAAGAGGTTAGTCCATCTACTAGTCCATCACATGTGGATGAACCTCTTTCCCCGGTTAGTTCTCCGTCAACCTCTCTCATCTTGGAGGATGTCTCAACCTTACCGGCACCACCAGTCTCACCATCCTCCTTTCTTCTACCTATGGAGGACCTGACCTTACCTACTCCTCGACTGCAAGTGGAGGGCACCATAATCCCTACCCTTTACCCACTTGAGGAGTCACACTCTCTAGTTCCTTCTCTACCAAGAGAAGAGCCTGACTCTCCATCTTCTTCAATCAATGACAATCCAGTTTTAACTCCTACACACCTTGGGTCTGAAACTACTGCCACACCTAACACATCTTCTCAAGAATCCAAACCTCATCCAACATCCTCTCAACCATTTTCCTGACTAGTGGAGAAATTAAAACTTCTCCCTTCAAGGAAAGTGGAGCATCGCGGATTGTGGGAACGTCTTAAAGTTCTTCAACATTCCCATGCCCTCTCATCTCATGCTGCCAATCCTCCTAAGGCAAAATCTCCCAAGACTCCAAACAAAGACCAGACTCCTGCTTCTAAACATGCATCTACCCTATCTAAACTGGCCAAGTCACTCGGTATTCATCCTGTTTCTACCCTCACTCACCTACAAGTGAAGGTGGACTTAAACTAGACCTTGACCAAAAGTAGTCTTCCAACCAAGTCAAAGAAGACTGCCAGACCACAGAAGCGAACCCCTCCTCCACCGTTAACTTTGCCCTCCATCTTAGGTCCTCATCCTTCTACCCTAATCGGTGTGCTTTCTACTCTGACCCTTAATCAAAACAAATTACCTCCATTACTTCCTTTGCCAACCATAAGTTAATCCCCCCTCAAAAATTTGGCACCTCTCACAAAGAAAGTGCCGTCTTCACCTGTCACCGCACCACCAACCCAAAAGGTGGTACAAAAACCTTCTTCAACATCCCCCAAGCAAAAGTCACCAGCGCGTCATGCATCAACAAGCATGGACCCCTTAGTAGGTTCATATGCTTTGATATTACGCCAACTTTTGCAGACTTCTAGCATTACCCTTCCTTCCATCAAGCCATTCCAACCCCTTGGGTCAAAACCTTCTTGGTTCGATGATACAAAGATTTGTTTATACCATCGTACGCTAGGACATGATACCGAGACTTACTGTGCCCTCAAGGTAGTCGTTCACCGCTATATGGAGAAAGACACTCTTCTCCTTGAGGACACTCTTGACCAACCCTCGACACCTTCCCATCCAACCTCTTCAACCACATCAACATCTCACCAACAGGCCATGACCCCTTCTTCACCTCCTATCTTTGAAATCAATGCTATTCATATAACCACTAGGTCACAAAAGGACAAGGTGAAAGAAAAAGCTGCTATTCCTTGGACCTATCCTTTTATCCAGGCACCTCAACCACCAAAACCCAAGATCTCTATCTTAGGTGCGTCTCAACCCCCTTCTTCAGAGGCAATCAAAGAATCTATGATAAAACAACTTCATCAAACGCCTGTGAAGATGACCCTATATGACCTTATCCAAAGCTCCCCCTAGCATCACCAGGCTCTAATCAAAGCCCTACAGGCAATAGAAGTCCAACCTGAAGACTCTCAACCACTAGCTACCTTAGTCCATTCTTTATCCTCCGTCGCCTCCATCACTTTCAGTAATTCTAAAATTCCTACCTCTACCTTGGAAGATCAGGACGCTGCCCTTTTCATCACAGCCTACATTGATCGAACCCGTATTAAGCGAGTTATGATCGATGAGGGTGCTAGCATTAATATCATTTCCACCCATGCCTTTGATCAATTGGCTCTTCCCAAGAATTGCGTATCGAAAACTGATGCAATTCTTAGATCCTTTAATGACACCATCGCTAACACTATTGGCACTATTTTCCTACATATCCGCGTTGGTCCACACACAATCCCAGAGCTCTTCTACATCATTGAGGGAGAATTCCAATACAACATGCTATTAGGGTGACCTTGGATCCATGCCATGGCTTGCGTCCATTCAACACTTCACCGTTGTGTCAAATTTAAACACGACAAACAAGTCCATGTCATTTCTGTCGACCCATCCCCTTTTAAGACTTGTAACACGACCTATCACCCCAATGACATTCTTATCCCACTCAAGGCATCAACCCAAACATCATCTCCATCCACAGAAGCATCAACTAGTACACAAATAGCGGTTGCCACCACATCATCTTCTCAATTAACAACCAAGGACCCCATAGACGATATCTTCCAAAGACTTTCACTGGGGGAATATCACCTACTTACCCTAGACATGTTCCAGACTCCTCAAGAGTATGGATAGCTTCATCAAAACCCAAGCTATGACTATCGAATTTGAATGGTCATTCCTTATGGTCCTCCTAGCCTTCGAACCAATCTCGTCTATGGGGGGCTGGATCAAGCTCCTACTGAATCAAATCCTTCCTTCTCACCTCAAATATTCACATCTGATTTCTCCTTTTTTGGCAACCCCACCTTTGCACATACCTACCTTTATAGGTGTGCATGGAAGGGTTTTAGCTTTGGGCATTACGAACAAGGCTCTCATCGGCCTATCGAACCACCCAATGACGATAATGCCAAGAAACGGTATGGACTGGGTTTCCAAGAACCCACTGAGGCTTCCACAAACCTTTGCCCCGAACCAACCATTGACCAACTTCTTCTAGACTTGCCTATTCTTCCATCCTCACCTACGAAGTCGGTGGTTTCCATCCCTCCTAGTTTTTTTTTGCATAAACACCATCCGCTTGGAACCCCTAACCTATCAGCTCAACGGGGTTCCCAAGTCTCTCCCTCTCGTTTATCCCAGCATGATAGATGATGAATCGGCAACCATCAACACAGTCCATTACATAGATGATGATGCCATTCTTACCTATATGGGTGCCGATGATTCTTTCATTCAGTGCTCCCTCCCTTCTAAAACACAGGTTATGTTAAATGAATCAACTATCGACATTAACCTTTCATCTTCTGATATTCCTCAAGTCTTAAAGATTGGTCAGTCTTTAGACACCCAGGAGCAGATCGACTATACCACATTCCTCTCAGACAATCGCAAAGCCTTTGCCTGGACTTACGCTGACATGCCTGGCATCGACCCTAACATTGCCACTCATAACATTGTCACAAACCCAGAGGCTAAACCTGTTAGGCAGAAGCTTCACAAAATGCATCCTCATGTTGCACTTCTTGTCAAAGAAGAGCTTCAACATCTTCTTTCAGTCTCCTTCATCCAACCCATCGATTATCTGTAGTGGGTCTCTAACATCGTTCCTGTCACCAAGGCAACTGGGGGGATTCGAATCTTCACAGACTATCATGACCTTAACCTAGCTTGTCCCAAAGATGACTTTCCTCTTCCAAACATTGACCAACTTGTTGATCTTATGGCTAGCCATGAGATGTTATCACTCATGGACAGATTCTCAAGATATAACCAAATCCTGATTGCAACAGAAGATCAGCACAAAACCACCTTCATTACACCATGGGGAACTTTCTGCTATCAAGTCATGCCTTTTGGTCTAAAAAATGCAGGCGCCACATATCAGCATGCCATGACTTACATCTTTCACGATCTCCTCCATAAAATCATGGAGGACTATGTTGATGACCTGCTTGGCAAGTCTAAGCTTCATCACAACCATTTGACTATCCTCAAAATCATCTTCTCTCACCTTCTTCAGTACCAGGTCCATCTTAACCCCAAGAAATGCATCTTTGGGGTCCTCTTAGGAAAGCTCCTGGGATTCATTGTCTCTTTTTGTGGCATCGAGATAGATCCTGCCAAAATTCATGCTATCCTCGAAATGCCACCTCCAACTAATCTCAAGCAACTTTGCAGTCTACAAGGGAAGCTCTAATCCATCCGCCATTTCATTTCGCAACTTTCTGACCATTGCTAACCCTTTCATCACCTCCTCAAGAAGGACATCTCCTTTAAATGGGATAAAGATTGCCAAGAGGCTTTTAAAGCCCTCAAATGCTATTTGGTTTCTCCACCAGTCCTTATTCCACCAAAAAATGACCAACCCTTCTACCTTTACATCTCAGCAACCAATCATTCGTTAGGTGCCATGATCACGCATTGAGATGAGCAACACTGTGAACAAGCAGTCTATTACATAAGTCAAACACTTGTTGACTATGAAACTCGGTATACTCATATCGAAAAACTCTGTTTAGCATTAGTCTTTGCCACTACCAAGCTCCGTCACTATCTTCTCAATCACAAAACCTTTGTCATCACCCACACTGATCCCCTCAAATACATGCATTCTAAACCATATCAAAACCAGCGTATGGCTCATTGGCTCATGCTTCTTGCTGAATTTGACTTAGAATTTGTTTAGCAAAAATCTATAAAAGGGCAAACAATCGCTGACCAACTAGCTGATGCCCCTCTTCCCGATAATCAACCTTCTCAGTGTGAGTTTTTCGATGAATCTATCGCCACTCTCTCGACTCATGACACATTCTACCAAATGATGATGTTTTTTGACGGCTCTAAATGCCAACTTAGTGGGGGTGCGGGGGTCATCCTCATTCCCTATGAAGGTGAACCCATGCCCCTGTCTTTCAAACTTGAATTTGAATGTACCAATAATATGGCCGAATACGAAGCCTTAATTTTGGGACTTCAAACTGCCCTTTCTTTAAACATCAAGTCCATCAGCATCTTCGGTGACTCCCAACTTGTCGTTAATCAAATCAATAGTTCATATCTTTGTAAAAATGAAATTTTACAAAGATACAAGTACCGTGTTGACACTCTTCTAGCATCTTTCGACCATCACTTATTGTAGACTATTCCTCGATCGACGAATAAGTTTGCTGACACCATGGCTTCCCTCGCCTCGCATATTCCTTCTTCATCATCATCCTCATCAAGAATTTATGTCATGGTACATCGTCTGCCATTGCCTTCATACATCTCCACTGACATCAATATCGTCCACACCATAAACTCTAGTTCACAAGATGTATGGTATAAACAACTTGAGGACTACTTGGCTCATTCTATCATTCCTCCCAATCTCTCTAGCAATGCACAGTGGGCTTTCATCAAGCGCACCACTCGCTATACCATGCTAGGGGGCCTTCTCTATAAAAGAGATTTTAACGGCCTTCTTTTTCATTGTTTAAACTCCACTGAAGCTTCTCATGCTGTTAAACAAGCCCATGATGGGATTTGTGGTGGACACTTCAGTGGTAACTCGGTTGCCAAGCGCATCCTTTGCCTGGGTTATTATTGGCCCACTCTTCATCAAGACTGTAGCGATTATGTTCGGCGTTGCATCAAGTGTCAATAGCATGCTAACTTGCTTCATCTCCCCAGTCATGCCTTATAAGTCACTCAAGATTTTTGGCTTTTTTCAAAATGGGGCTTAGATCTCATCGGTGAGATTAACCCTCATTCATCTCTTCATCATCAATCCATCATCACTGCCACTGAGTATTTTACTAAGTGGGTGGAAGCTATTCCTCTTGTCTCCACAAAAGTTGACAAGATTGTCGACTTCATCAACACCCACATCATCTATCATTTCGGTGTACCTCACAAAATCATCACCGACAATGGCAAGTCCTTTAAAAACAAGACCGTCCAAAAACTCTACGACTCATTTGGCATCAAACTCAACTTTTCTTCGCCTTACTACCCATAAGTAAATAGGCAGGCTGAGGCTTCTAACAAAATCTTAACTAAAATTCTCATGAAGGTGGTCAATGACACTGGAAGGGATTGGCACGTTTAAATACCCTTCGCTTTGTGGGCCTACCGCACTAGCATCTGAACCTCTACGGGTGCTACCCCTTTCTCTCTAGTGTATGGAATAGAGGTTGTCTTATCTCTCAAAGTACAAATCCCATCTCTTCGCATTTCACTCCATGACATTCTTTCTAATGATGACTTTCATCAAGATCGGTTAGCTCAACTTGAGTTACTTGACGAACGTCGTCTTGTTGCCCTCAATCATCTCTATGTCTATCAAAATCGCATCAAGCGTGCCTATAATAAAAATTTGAGAGAATGAGATTTCAATATCAGAGACCTCATCCTCAAAGAGAACCAACATGTGACCAATATGGAATGGAGTAAATGAGAAAAAATTTGCTCCTAATTGGCTCGGACCTTATATCATCACACACAAGTATGGATCAGGGACTTATCGTCTGTCTTCTCTTGAAGGCCGACCAGAACCTGAACCCCTTAATGCTTTGCATCTACGACCATTCTACTGTTAGTCAAGTACTCATCCACTTGACATTTAACTTGAGCTTGTCCCTTGAGCAATCCTTGTCCTTTTAATCCTTAATCCATTTCACCCTTTTTCCCTTAACAAAATCCTCTACAACCCTTTTATGACGTATGGATGCTTCGTCCTAATAAAAGGGAGACCTTGATCTTCTATGAGTCTTGTCCATGACTCAATATTCTGTCAAAAATAAATCAAGATGTCAAAATATCCAAGGTCAAAAAATCAAATAAAAAAGCAGACTGCTCCCTCGAAGGACAGCTGTAATATCATTGCTATAACTAATAGACTGCTCCCTCGAAGGACAACTATTCAAAATCTATAAAGCAATGTATAGACCACTCCCTCAAAGGATGGCTATGACTAAATCTTGCTACAAACAAAACTTTATTAGAAGCTTCCCGCATCGATTAGCTTCACAAATGACCACCAAACAAATGACATCTTTATGTGGACTTCCCGTATTGATCAACCCGATCTCTAAAAAATTTATTAAAAAAAAAAAAAAAAAAAAAAAAAACCCGGGTCATGGACTTGACTTATAGTTGTCTCAGGGTCTCCTATAAAAAGGGGCAAAGTTCTCCATACTCTAAAATGGGTTACCCCTTTTCCTCCTATCATATCACCTACTCAAGGGACTTCGAGCTCACTTTAATGTCAAAAGTGATTTGATTACCGCTCTAACATAACTGTGGTCAATGATGCAACGCATAAATGGAGCTCTTAGTTCTAATAACCCCTGTCTATGTTGTCATTTTGGTCTTTGTCAATAAAAGGGCACTTATGCCTTTTACTTTCTGCCTATACTTTGGTCACATTCAACCACATCATTTGTCAAAACTATTCAATCCAACTCTTTTCCAACCACACAATTTATGTCAAGCATAAACCATTACTTGCTGAAACATAAATTGACCTCAATTCATTTTTAGCATACATCCATCACGACTATGGAGAATTTCTAGAGATGAATGATCCTTGACCAATGTTACAGAATACACCATTTGGAAAAGGCTGTAACATCTTTCTCCTCATCATTTCAACACATGACCAAACCAATCTATTGACCTCTTTGACCACTTGTCTACCACTCGGACTCTTAGTCTGAACTACATTGGTCTAAGGCCCTAAGACTGGGGCTATGTAGGTAGCACTCAGATGATACGACATCATCTAGGGTTAGCTCGACCTCCCTCGTTTGTTCGTCTCTTCGATGGACAAACCTTCTTTCCTCCTTTTTGACCATGACCTTGACCTTGACCTCGACCAGTCTATCGACCACTTTGACCGAGACCATTGATCCCTTTGACTATTCCTCCCATTTAGGGGAGAACTACATTAGCCTGAGGCCCTAACGACAGGGGCTATGTAGGCAACACTCAGTTGACATGGGGTCTTCTTGGGTTAGCTCGGCCATTCTCTTCATCACTTTCTTCAATCTCCTTCTCTCATCACTTGCCAATCACATCACAACCAATCACATATTTTCATAATCTTTAGTATAATCATTTTCATAATTTACGTCATAATCATTAAACACAAACAGATTATCATCATCACATAATTAAGCATTCACATCATATAATCTACAAATCATAACATAAATATCACTATCACATAATCCTTACGCATCATCATCTAATCTAAAAATCATGACCATTCTCATTATTAACAACGCATCATTATATTAAACATTATCATTATAATCATTTACCATAACATTATCATCATCACATTTAATCATCATAACATTATAATCATAAACATAATATCAAAACATACATCATCATCATAATCAAAAATGCTCAATACATTAAACATTCAACATCCATAACACATTAATGATCCAAAACCATCATCATATATATATCAAAATCTTTTATACAATGACACAATCTGTGCCTCTGTCTCTCTCTCATACATCTCGCATCAACGGCTCGTAGGCCAGTATATACATCAAATATACATCTCAAAGTCTGCCCTCAAGGCTGTGGTTGTGGTGGTGGTGGCAGTGGCCGAGAAGAGGTTGTATCCTCTCCTCCCTCTGATCTGTGCCATCTGCAAGACCCAAAAGCCATCGCTCAAGACATAGACCTCTGTCGGCTCTGCTCTACCCGCATCTCTGAGTATCGCTGTATCTGAGAGAACCCCCTGATGGCCCTCTCATAGTATGTGATTTTGTCCAATGCATCACTGTATCTAAATAGCGATACAGTTTGCAGTGGACCCATCTACCCTGCTGCTATGCCTTATCCTAACCCCTGTGGTTGTGGCTGACCTAGATGTATCGATGCTGACGGTCCTACCCCCTATGAAAATGCTGGCTACTGAGATGGCTACTACCATGGGCCCTGCCCTCTAAAGCTCTGACCTGCCACTACCTGTGCCTGGGCTATAGCTAGCTGTCCCTGTAATAGAGTGACCTACCCTGTTAACACTGCCACCTATCTCGTCATCTCTGTCAGCTTCCCTATAACCCCTGCTAGCTATCCCTACAAAAATATGACCTAGGCCTGAGCCACGTCTCTCTCCTACCATGCAGTGTCCCTCTCCTCACGGGCTATATCCCACTCCCTGATAACAACTTGTAGATCTGGCTGGGGACCCACCTGTATGCCTGTGTACTACCCTGCCCACCATGCTGTGTAGGCCTCTATACACCCTAGGTCAGCTATCCCAGGTCCTGCCGACAACTCCTCAAAATTTGGCTCATCTGTCTCCTCTAGCAGTGGGAGCGGCGCCTCTATGTCATCTTGCTTGTACTGTGGGAATGTAGGAGGTACATCCTATAGCAACCCATACTAGTGCCACACTCTCTCTACTGGGATCCTCTCAAGCTCGCCGACTCACCTACCTCTGACCCATCGCATGCTCTGAGTCCTGACCATCTGCTCGACTTGGTCTCTGAATACTGGATACACCAAATATGGTCTCCAGATGATATCTATTAGAATCAGGGCCTCTAGTACGCCTCGATAGTGATCAATATCCCTAACCACTCCGTTCACCCACATCTGCACCATCACCTCACACCATCACCTGAATTTGGCCCTGAAACTAGCCTGGATCGCCACTGGGAGGCCAAGAGGTCGGGTAACCACTATATGCTCGTATGCCCAACAGTGCAGAAGGTGGCCTACACACAGACTGTACCATCACCGTTGACTGATGCCCCATAGCTCTTTGTATACCTAGGCCAAAAAGATGAGCACCCAGGTGAACACTGTCTACTGCTCTAGCATGTCCATCAAAACCTTGGTCATGGCCACCGGGAACCTGCCTCCCTCTGCATTCGATAATGCATAGACTGTGATACTGATCATCATCAGAACCGCCAGCTGATGTGCACCCTCATCTACTGCATACAAAGGCTCATAAGCAAAACTGGCTAAATGGTAGCTTATCTCCATGACGTGCTCCCCAAATAGTGTGACCATATGTATATCATGCGCCTCTCTCAAGCACGCATAGATGTCAGCTCCGTGTACCGGCAGCCGCAAAATTTGGTACACATCCTCGACCGTGGCCGTCATCTCGCCCGTGAGCAGGTGGAAGGTGTTGGTGGCATGGTCCCACTGCTTGATCAATGCCACCATGAGACTCACATCCCTCACCACTCTTTAGTAGCGTCTCAAACTGCCTAGCCCCACTGCGCTCATCTGCGCCCACTCCTTGACTATCACGCCTTCGTGCATCTGTGTCAACAAGGTCAGGAGGCAATCCCACAGCATCAAAGTCTACCTTTCCTGCATCCATCCATAGTCAATATCATATTAAAACTATTCTTACTCTTCTTACTTTGACCATCTATACTTAACCTGACATCTGGGAAGCCCTTAGTGTAGCTTCGACTTTTCAACTTGAACATTTTTCACCACTCTTTCTGACCAAGCAGCCATCGACATCGGTTAGCATGCCAGCGATGGCACTCACCTAACCAACATCAGTCATTTAGTGACCGATGTCAGTAGGTTAGTGACCGATGCCGATTGCTGGTCGGCCGATGCCAGCGGAATCACTGACATCAACGACTGGTTCGGCCCTAGGGCCGAACGGGGTGAGCCCTAAAAATTAGGGCTTCCCCTCTAAACACCCCTACACCCCCTAAAACCCTCTAAAATCACTCCTAACCTATCCTAGACCCTTTACCCACCTTCTTAGCTACCCTCCCCTCTCGATTTCTACCTAAAGCAACTAAAATCTCAAAAATTCAATACAAAACACAAATAGTCCAAATAGAGTTCAGGGCCCTCCTACCTCATCATGGCATCATCGGCGTGGTGGCACAATGGGTGCCACTAGTGGTGGACCTCTCACGAGTCCTCTACTCCCCTCTGCCATCTCTTTCATGCCAATGACTCTGCACGCTCCTATTGGCCCACACACGTCCCTGCAACGTCTAATCGACTCCTTCCTTCACCAATGTTCCTCTGCCACCTCGCACCGCTCCTCAGTCAGCTCTGGGTCAATTTCACTCAATCAACTCCATAGCTCTTTTTTCTCTCAGTCAACAAGTAGCAAATGACTTTTGGTGGGCTACCAATCTGGTTTTGTCAGATTTGGCAGGCTGCCGACGTCGGCATCGGCGTGCCCTATTCCACTGACGTCGGTCGATCTCTGTCGACGTCAGCCATTTTTGGATACCGACGTTGATTTCCCTTACCAATGTTGGCATCTTTCCAACTTCATTTATTCTTGGCCATGACCAAAATCATGCCCCCAATCAGTCAGTCCTCCAGACCACGTCATTTTGGCCCCCTGGGGCACACTTGAGATCACTTTTGCATCCATCCATCGACCACCAGACATTGGAGATCATGCCCATCTCCTAAAACTATGACTACTTCTAATGTGATTTTGCCTTGGTTGTTTTTGCATATATGCTACCTCATGATTGGTTAGCAAAATTGTGCGCAAACTTTTGACCTTCACAAGTATAGGATCACAAGCTAGTTGATCCACACTACTTGTGACTTTTTCATGTTTTTGGGAGCATTTCCTAAGCCTGAGATACCTAGAATATGATGACCATTGGAGCTTCAGCTTATATTGAATAACCCAATCAGTAGATGACTAAATGTTGGGGACTGGTTATTTCAATTTTGGCACTCCTTGACCCTCGACCTGCGATAATTTGACCTGACCATCCTCGTGAAGTGGTGTACGTGCAATCATAAATTTTGTAGCATTCTCACTCTCTCTTCACCCCTTTTATCCACTCTCTATCAAATCAGCACCTGATTCTAGGTTCCCTTCTCTCGTCTACTGCTTTGAGGGGGGATACCTCATCCATAATCGAGGCAACCAACCCTCGCCTATTTTTGTCTTGCAGTTCACTTGAACAACCAACAAGACGAACTCAATCTTATCCCATACCTGGGGCAACCAACTCCTATTTTTGTCTTGCAGTTCATTTAGAGCAACCAACAAGACAAAAAGGGGCAAATGTAGACACCTAAATAGTGTCTAACCCTTGGTCACCTTCCCCCTTGGTCTATTCCTAACCCATTCCTAAAAATTACTAATTTAAAATAATAAACTTATTTTGAATTAACCCCCCTCCTTAGACACATCACCCATGACACCTCACCTAGGACACCTCGCATTAGACTAATTCCCATCCTATGACTCACCCAAGACCTATTCCTACTTCTCTCTAACCACCTAACAAACTCTCGTGCGTATTTAGCCCAACCTTTGACATTCTCCAACGGATAGTGCACTTGGCGGATGAAAAATGGGCTTAGTGGCTCTTTTTTCCCGTTTTAACCCCGTCGACGTCAGTCAAATGTCAGCCGACGCAGGTGGAATCGCCGACGTCCGTTATACTTAACTAATTTTTCAGACTCTTTGACGATCCCAATCAGAAATTGGCTAATCTCTGGAAACAAATCATGAATCCTTCAATCTTTAGTCTTCGATCATCTGTCAATCTGTGAAATCTCTCAGTCAAGCCTCTCACTCTCTCCCTCAAGTGTAGCAATAGCTTCAGGGTTTTCTATCAGCAACAGGTTCTCTACACAAGCTACATCAACAATAGGTACAGGAATCATCAGCAGCACACTTTTTGCCAGGCACAGGTAAGTATATTGTCTATGTTTTCTTTGTGTTTTCTAGTCATTTTCTTCTAAGTATTATGAATTAGATTCAGCATTCCCTCTCCCCAAACCAGACTGTTAACCAAGCCAGACCTGAATCTTTACTTCTCCATCTCCCTATTGCCTCTGTCCTCTGTCAGACTATACACTCTGTCCATTCAACCAGACTCTCAGACCTAGACCCAAGACCATTCAACCAAGCCCAAAACTATCTCAAGACCACTCAAATAAACCTAGACCTTGACCAAACCCTATCCACGGACCATAGACCTAACCAGACTTCGTCTAAAGACCTTTGCCTCTACCGACGCCGGTCACTACCCCAACCGATGTCGGCATATTAACCGACGTCGGCACCTTTACCAACCGATGCCGGTAGGACCACCGACGTCGGTGACTATGATTAGTTTGACAACTTCTTTCAAGTAAGCCTTTGCTTCCCTTTTTCATTCCATCTTTTATCATTTCAATTTTTTATCATTCTGTTGTTTATCAAACACTTCTTTTTATTGACTAGTGGGTTTATATCCCTTAAGGAATTTTTCATACTTTTGGGATCAAGCTTTCGCTTGGCAACCCACCATTTGTCTATTTAACGCCTTCTTTTGTCCAAGTTTCTTTTCTTTACAGGTGTCATTCCTCCACAGCCAAAGAGGAGTACCCATAGCGTCTGGATTACAGTGCGCAGACTATATCCAGGTACACATCAAGCCTTGACCATTCCTTCTTAAGTTTCTCATTTTCTCTCCTTTGAATTTGAAAGCAAAATTTGAATAGAAACACTTGGTAAATCACCTAAACTAATGTTTCTACTTGGAAAATGGATAGAAAGGGGGTATAGGGAAACTAATATAGATAAATGGGTGATACACCAAATTTAAATTACACTTACATAAGCTTGAAGTAAACACTAATTCAATATAAGATAATTATATCTCACACAACCTCATAAACTAGCTAATTTGCATAAGTATTTCATAAACTATGATCACTAAGAAATGAATGAATCAAAGAGAAATTATAAGATTCACACCACAAATCTATTAATGGTAGAAATATCTCAAGTTTAGACCTACAACTAACTTGAAAACACCTAAAAATAGGCAAGAAAGAAGAACAATGGACATGGAAGAACACTTCTTCACAAGACCATCATGCACAAGCTTGATAAACACAATTTAGAGGCAAGAGAAAGGTAAAAATTGATCTTATTGCTTCAAAATGTCTTTTTAAAAATTTTTGATATGGTTTTTCCTTGTCAAATGAGAGTCTCTCCTTCACTAGATTGAACTTGGCTTTTTTAACACACATGAGCATCTTCATGCCAGGGTGGAGAGTGCATGCCATGTGCTAAGTTAGAGCCTTGGTTGATAATTCTACTAGTTCCATCACCTTAGGCCCTTTGCACTTTGGTCTCCATGTGTATCCACTTAATAATATCCCCTAAAACACTAGGCACCAATTACCCACCTGCCAGATGGTGCAAGATGTGTGTTGATTCCTATAGTTGGCGTAAAAGATACACAAATGAAAATCATACCAAGTGATTTTCATTATCTATTGGAGGTAAAATCACTAAGATGGGGGGGGGGGGGGGTGAATCAATGATGTATGATAATATAATTCAATTCCTAACTCTTAAACATTCAACATACATCAATCTTGATCAAGCAACATAAACATGAAAGCACATACATCCAAAGCATAAATAAGAGCATACATCACATGAACACATCATATATGTGGGGAAACCCTCTTGGTGGATAAAACCCACTGAACCTTAAAATATGGAATATAATTCTATAAAATAAGATTCAAAATTTATACCAGTACTAACTAATCAAGGAGCATCTACCCTTTAATTTAGTCAAGCACCCACTTAACCTTTAGCTAGCTCCAACTAGCAAGGAGGATACAACCACATAGGCAACCAAACACCCACTCAATTACCTATTGGCCATTTTTGGTCTACATATAGAGATTTCAAGGATTGAGTAATGTTCCTAATTTATAGAAGGATCCAATGATAAATGGAAGATCTAGATAAATTTGCATAGATAATCTTATATTTCAAGTCATGGAAAAGTTTTCTTATGCTTCAAAAGTTCATTCGAGCTTCCAAAGATCAAGCAAAAGATTAAAAGAATAAGTCTATTATCTAGACCATCATCAAGACATCACTCAAAAATAGATTGGTTAGCTTGTCTACACATTTGATAAGTATGCTCAAAAATCCTTGCAAGCCCTTTGGTCATGTAGACATGTTGCTCTTAGTACCTGGATCATCCCCTACAAATTTTATGCCTTCATGAATTTTTCACTTCAAGATCCAAGCCTTCAAAGTTGATCAAATATATGAATACATTAGCATGAAAATAAATTTTATTCAAGGTAAGTAACCATTTGGATTTAAAAGGTTTGAAGTTGGTTGAGATTTAAAAATCCATGGGAGCCCTCATACTGACACATAAGATCTAATAATCTACAATGAATCAACCAAGTCAAAGGTCCTCAAGTTAAAGCCTTTAAATATATACAAGTTGGACATAATTCAATAGTGTGATATAATCAATCTAAGATCTAATAGAGTAAATTCACTGACAAAAGGATAGGTCCTAGGCAGATCCAATGGCTTGTGCTCAATTATACCAATGATTCAATAAAATGAAATAACTGATCGGAAAGTGGGACCATGGAGATCTATGGTGCATGTGAACTCATACATCCTAATTAGATGGCACACATGAGTCAAACTAGTCAAAAACATCTAAGGAGATAATGAGTCAAATACAAGTGGCATAATCACATTTAGTTGGTAGAAGATTGATAGCTCATGGACATTTGCGCACAGACATATCGATGGATCGAGACAAGTCAAAAAGGGTCAGAAGATCTTGATGATGAATATAAAGAGGACAAGTTTCCAAAGTTAGTGGGTCCTGGTAGAAGATCAAAGACTTGTGTGCATTTGTACACCCAGATCTAATGGCATCAATGGAGTTAATAAGTCAAAAATATATACAGAGCTAATGAACATAAAGATAGTTGGGCACAATGTAAATGGTTTGAGTTGGCAATCGACAGCCAATAAGCAAAGGTAAGCTCATGACATTTTTGATGAAAGTTGAAAAGGTTATTTGGGACCTAAATAAAGAAAATATAAAAGATCCAAGCTCAAAGGTAGACCAGAGTTGAACTAGCCCCATAATTTAGAGACCAAGCATTACCATTAATGCTCCATATAATAGATCTTTTTGGTCTAGTGCAAAAGGCAAGGATGGACCAATGACTATGAAGCAAAGTCAAGTAGTTTGTCAACTTTTATAGATATTATGACTATGTGAAAACCAATTTTCTAATATTGGTTTTAACCTATAGTAGGCTTGTGTCTCACCTATCATCATTGATCATTTTTGATAATGCAAGTATAGTTGGCCACCTAATGCATATGTGACACTTTTTCATCTAGCTCTAAGACATAATCCTCATCAACAAATTAGGTGAAAGTGGCATGGAGTCCTGAGATGAAGACTTGGTGGATACATAAGGATCATGGAGCACTAAATTATTTTACAAAGAATTTAAAATTATGCCTTCTTGATAAGATCAATGAGTAGCATCCTTGAATTGGTGATAATCCATCAAAATTAGTTGGTCCTTTTACAATGCATATTTCTCTCTCTCTCCTTATTTTTCTATAAATGTAGGCTTCTAAGCCTTGAAATGGATCCTTTTATCCCTCTTTTTGGTATGACTAAACTCTGCCAAAATTTGTAATGCAACACCTTTTGATGCAATAAAGATTTAATTCAATCATTTTCTAAGCCAAATTGAAGTGTGTTATACGAATTCATGCACTATTATTGAGTGAATATATGTTCCTCACTTATGTCTGAGTTTTTCTCACCTTCAAGAAGGGTTTAATAGTCTCACAGAGCATTATAAGTGCAATATATAGTTCATTGTCTAGTTTGAAAGTGGAAATTTGCCCTCTTTTACTAATTTAGTAGCTGATTAATGCCCTATTCTAAAATATTTATGTGAAATTGATGTTCTTTAGTCTGAAAAGTGTCTCATAGTGTGTTTTGTGTGAGTTGAAGTGATCAAATAATTAGTGCATCACCGCTTTTTACATGCTTTTATGATTTTTGTCAATTCTCTCTCCCTTTCCCAAGAAGGTGCTAGTTTAGGTTTGGCATAGGTGATAGATCCATAAGGAAGTTTTCCTTGTCTGGAGGTCTGATCCACATTTAGGATAACTATATCCTAGTATCATTCCCATGTTGGACTAGATTTGAGTTGGAAGATATGAACAATCTCCTCCTCATCTATGATGCAAATATAAAATCCCAATAGTTTTGACATGCCTAATGGGACATTGAGTTTATTTGGTATAGTTTAATTTTTAATATTGAGAAGAAATATTCATAGTAGTAGGAGAGATATACCATCATTAAAATCTAAAGATCCTTTAGGTTGTGGAGCTCATAGCATCTTTTAGACAATGCTTTGATGCTAAAGGTTACAATAAGAGCATCAAGTAAAGGTACTTCTTTTGAACATATTGAATTGCCTCCTAATTATTATAAAAGATCAATATTCAATAACAAAAGGCCTTATCCTCTAAAGCATCATTTATATTTTGGTCAGTGTATTGTTTTATTCTAATCTATTGTCCCATAAGCCAAATCATTTTTACCTAAATGATTATCAAGAATCAAGTGTTTATCCCATTTAACAAGGGTAGTCCCTTGAATTTGGCCCAGTATGATGACATTATTGTGTTTTCTCTAAAAGGTATCCCTTTCTTCTTTGGATAATGGGATAAAATTATTGCTATTAAACATATCCAAGATATTGCCAATCTATGTTCTATTCATAATGTTACTAAAGATAATGTGGCTATCAGATTACTTGTTGCCTCTTTTAAAGGAAAAGTATTGCAATGGTATATGAATCTTATTTTAACCTCCATTTCTACCTGGGATGAGTTATGCATAGATTTAGTTAATTAATTTGAATAAAAGTTTGATCATTTATCTTTGGTTGAACATTTGACTACCATAAAAAGGTGCCCCCATGAATTTATGTTAGACTTTAGTCTTAGATTCCAAAAGACATGGATTAAGATCCTTGAGTTGGTTAGACCATCCCTAGAGTATACATTTTTGTACTTCCTTAAGGCCGTTAATTATGATATAAGTGTCATGATATAGTCCATGGGTGGTAATAAATTGTCAAATGCTTATGATATTGGTATCAAAGTAGAGAACAACTTGATTCAAGATGGTAAACTTGTTTTAAGGCCTCTAGTTCCCTTTTTTCTAGAATTTTAACCTATTTCTCCCCCTTAATTTCCCTAAATTCCATCTATAGCCCCTATTCTATCTCTAAAAGTCCAAGTTATATCCCCTCCTAATCAATCTAGTGAGATTGGTGATGTGAAAAGCATGTTACAAGCTTTCAAAAAAGAAATTGTTTCACTCAAGAGAAAATATTACCAAATTAGACCTTATCAGTAGCAAAATCAAAGTACCTATCAATCTTTCAATAACCAAAGACCACCTTATCAAGGTTTCAAGGATAATAGGCAATCTTATCAAAATCAAGGAGTTATAACCTAAACTAATCCATATACAACCCTTGATCACAATGTGCCTTCCATTTTAAAATTTATTATTCCCCAAAATAACTTAACACAAGATTTAGGTTGGTAGCCTTCCAATCCAAATGACATTTAGAATCAAGATTTTGTATCAAAATAATTCACCATTCCATAGATAACATAAGAATATTTACCTCTTCAATTTTTTCAATATCAAGACATGAATATGGAAATCCAAGGAGAAGCTCAATGCATTCTAAGGTAGCCTAATCCTATCAATATCAATTGGAATTTGCATGATCACATTGGGTTCAACCAAGTTGGTGAAATTAGAAACATAAATGGTCAAGTGACAACTCTAATTAAAACTAAAAGAAGAGTAGTTGAAGAAGCTCAATATGTGAGCAATAATTCTAGTGTTCCTAAATTTGTGTCAAATACTGTCAAAGATCAGGTTGTTCCTATATCGCAAAAGATTCAAAACATAGAGAAGGTGAAAGTTCCCTAAATGACCGTAACTAGAGAATAGCCAGTGGCTCAGAAGTTACATCAAAAGGTTACTGGAACATCTTTTATCATTATTGATCAAATGAATAAATAAAATGTTAGTATTATCATGTGTAATTACCTTACCATCCTAGGGAAAAAGGACATGCTGATTCAATAAGTTTTGGATCTCAAGATATATAAAGAACCAGTTCAAAAATAAGAAGTTATCTTGACCAATTCAGACTAGTAAATCAAGCAACCTAATTAGTAGATACACAACATGAAAAACATGGATAAATCTAATGTCAATTCAAGCAATACCCCTCCCTTTTATCTCTCTTTGATATTAGGTAACTGTTTAGTCCATAATTATATGGTAGATAGTGAAACTAGTAGCACTATCATGCCCAAACAAATTGTAGGCAAGCTTGGTCTTATCTATGAGCCAAATTCCAAAAGAGTATTTCAATTATATGGATCACCAAAAAAAATATTAGGCATGATAAAAGACCTAAATCTAACATTACATGTTTTTCCCAATGTTATTATTTAACAAGATGTAATTGTAGTATACTTACCTCCTTATTTTGCCATGTGTCTATCAAGAGATTTTACTTCAAAAATTAGAGGATATTTGTCAGTTAATTGGACCTATATAATGTTTAGAACTATGTATGGAACCAAGGTGATAATATTTTCTCAACCTATTACAAGATTTCATTTGGAGCCATATATGCCAAGCATGGTGAACACTAATTGTGTTATCTCAAACAAGGTGTTAGAAAATAGTGAGGTTAAATCTAAATGACCTCCAGATGGAGTCATAGATCTTTTCATTAATGAATGGGATTCTAATTTACATGGCCATGATCCATAAAAGTTAATTTAATAAAAAGGACTTGGAGTCTATTTTTTTCATGAAAATGATGCACCAATTTTAACATTGTTGAAAGATGAGCAGCCTAGTGATGAATTTTGGTAGCTATATTTTCATGGATCCAGGAACAAACATGTCACTAGAGCTATAATGATGTTAATTTCTCTATCTAATAAAAATTATTTATCTTATCTCAAGTTTCAATTTGGTTATTCCAATAATGTCATTGAATATGAAGCACTAGTGCATGGTTTTCAATGGGCAAGAAAGATGAAGGTTAATTCCTTACAAGTCTTTAGAGATAATGAACTAGTAGTTCACTAAGAAAGGGGACTTAATATATACAAAAAAACAATACTTAGGTATTATAAGCATAAAATATGGGACCTAGTTGAATAGTTTCAAGCGTTCAATATTTAAGCTATATCAAGAAATTAGAACAATCATGCAGACAGGTTGGCTGATATTGGATCACAATTCAATATCCCAGATAATATAAAAAGAGACAAAGTCCAATCACACATCAAGGTAGTTGTGAGACATTATATCATATAAAACCATGATAATTGACAAGTATTTGAAGATGATAGCTAGATTTTTAGATTCTTACAAGAGGAAGTTGAATTCTTCTCAAGGAACAAAGACAAGCATTTACAATAATATGATTATCAAAGTATGAAATTAAAGACAAACAAGTTGCCTAAAGGGATGGTCACCCTATAAAATATATTCAATAGATATGATGAATTAAGGAAATAAAAGTTTGCTTTATCAACCAAGGAAGAACACTACACAAATGTAGAGATTACAACTGGCAAAAATTTAATGCTAGGTAATGTTTATACATCTTCAAAAAAAGAATCTTTTATTAATTTATGTTCAAATTTTGTAGATGTCTTTGTATGGCAGTACAATGAACTTAAAGGTTTTGATCCAAGTCTATCTCAACATACCATTGAGTTAGAAGATGAGACCAAGCTATCTAGACAAAGGCAAAGGATAATCAATCCAAAGCTTAAACCTTTAATTAGAGCTGAACTGCATAATATCATTAAGTTAGCCATAATATTTCTAACTAAGCACTCAACTTGGGTAACAAACCTTGATCTAGTCTAAAAAAAGAATGGTGAAATAAGTCTATGTGTTGACTTCCATGACTTGAATAAGGCATCTCTCAAAGATCATTATCTATTGTCATCAATGAAATAAATTTTATAGCTAGTTATAGGTTTAGAAAGGTTCTCTTTACTGGATGGTTACAGTGGATATAACCAAATTTTGGTCAAAGAAGAAGACCAATAAAAAATATCCTTCATCACAAAGTGGAGTAAATTTTCATAAAAAAAGATGCCTTTTGGTTTATCTAATGCTAAAGCCACTTTTCAGAAGGTTATGGACATGGCATTTCAAGGTCTCCTCAACAAGTTTATTCTTGTTTATCTAGATGATATAACAATATTCTATAATAGCATAAATGAGCATATGATTCATCTCAGATATGTGTTTGAAAGATGTAGAGAATTTAGAGTGTCTTTGAACCCAAAAAAGTGTGCCTTCTCTATTCATGAAGGTAGGTTTCTTGGACATGTCATTTCAAAGAAAGGTACATGCATATACCTTGATAAGATAGAATCAATTCTTGCACTATCATTACCTAAACATAAGAAATACCTACAAATATTTTTAGGGAAGATTAACTTCATAAGGAGATACATTTTAAGTTTTACTACTTTAGGTAGGCTACTTATAGCCATGTTAAAGAAAGGTCAGAGTTTTAGTTGGTCTAAATAAGGAGTGAAAAGTTTTGAAGAAATAAATAAAGCTATAACCAATGCTCCTACACTCTTGAAACTTAATTTTACAAAATATTTCTTCTTATATAGATATGCTAACCTTAACACAATATTAGGTATTTTCATGTAGTAGAATAAAGAGATTTTAGAGCAGCCAATAGCCTTTTTTAGTAAAGTCTTAAAAGAATATAAGACAAGGTATTATTTTGTTGAGAAACATGTTCTTTTAGTTATAAGGCCTCTTAAAAAGTTTAGATACTTTCAATCTAATAATAAGATACATTTGATGGTTGTACAACAAAGTGTCAAGGACTTTCTTTTGAACAAAGATATAAGTGACAAAAGATATGGTTTGATAACCAAGGTCATGGAATATGACATTGATATCAAAGTCACAAAGCTAGTAAGAGGCAAAGGACTCTGAACATCTAGCCCAAGACTTGCAGGAGTCTAATTAAAAAGTTATGGTGTCAAATGATCAAGAACTTGTAAGTAATTAGGCCTCAACATCCATCTAGTTCCAAGATATGGTAAGATATCTATAATATGGTATTTATCCTTCTCATCTCACTCCTTCAAAGAGGAGATATTTCAAATTATAGTCAATTCCTTTTCTCCTTATTGATAATGTATTATTTAAAAATGATATCAATGGTATATTGCTAAGATGCATAGAACAAATTATAACATAGAATTTACACGAGAAATTCAAAGATGGACATGGTGGAGGACATTAATCAACTAGGATTATAGGTCACAAGATCATGAGAGGTGGGTATTACTAGCCAAGTTTATTTGGTGATTGCCATGCATGGATCAAAAAATATAGACAGTGTGCCATGTTTGTTGGAAAAGTGAGACTTATAGCCTTACCTCTTTGAACAATTTTATTTAATCAACCCTTTGTCCAATGGGAATTGGAATTTATTGGTGTTATCAACCCCCCATCAAGCTCAAGACATAAGTGGATCATGACTACCATAGATTATTTTACTATATGGACAGAGGCAGTAGTATTAAAAGAAGCTAATGAATCTAGTGTTTTAGACTTCTATGAAGGTTTACTTACCAGATTTGGGATCCCTTCAACTATAATTTTTGATAATGCTATGGATTTTATAGGATCTAAGATTAGCTAGTGGGCATTTTAACATAGTATTTTTCTCAATACCTCATCAAACTATAATCCACAAGGCATTGGCCTTGCTAAGTCTATCAACAAGAATTTATTAAAGATCATCAAGAGGATTGTAAAAGACAATCAAAGATCATGAAATATCAAATTGAAGTCAGCTCTATGGGCTGATAGGATTACCTATAAAATATCAATTGCCAAGTCTTCATACAATCTAGTATATGGTAAGGAAGCGAGAATTCCTATTTCTCTTGAATTCCCTACTTTGGAATTAATGCATCATCTTGATATTTTGGAGATTAAGCCAATGGAAATAAGATATGTTGAGATCATGGAGATAGAGGAGACAAGGCATTAGGCCATGTTGGCTATGGAGGCATATCAAACAATGACAAAGAGATCTTTTGACAAAGAATTTTTTTCAAAAAGTTTCCAAGAAGGAGATTTGGTCCTCAAGTGGGATGAGGATAGAGCCAAGCTATGAAAATACACAAAATTTTATTCTCTTTGGAGTGGAATATATGCAATTTCAATTTGAAAATCCCACAACACTTTTTAGCTCACAAGGATGAATGGTGAAAAACTTCCTATCCTAGTCAATGGGATACATCTCAAATACTGCTATTAAAGAAAGCTAAGTCCCCTGTGCATAGTTTGTTTTTTTCTTATCTTTCTCCAAGTGTTTTCTAACACATTAGTTAGTTTACTTTCTATTTTATTCTAAATAAATTCTTCTTTCTTGCACAATCATTAAATAGTTTAGTTGCCTTTATTCTTTTTATGATAGTTTCCCTATTTTAGTTTGTTTTTCGTCCCTGTTATTGGGATTTTTCTATCTTTGCAAGTCAAGAGGTTGTCTTAAAATAATGTAATGATCCATGTATTATCTATGATGATATAAGAGTTGTGTATATGGTTTGAGTTCTAAATCATAGCAGGCATGTTGCCCAGCCAAGTCATCAAAAGTGTTGGCCATTTTTGGTCTACATACAGATCTTTCAAGGACTGAGCAATGTTTCTGATTGAGAGAAGGATCTAATGATAAATAGAGGATCTAAATAAATTTTCATAGGTAATATTTTAAATATGTCATGGACAAGTTTTTTTATGTTTCAAAAGTTCATTCAAGATTCCAAAGATCAAGAAAAAGCTCAAAAGAACAATTCTAGGATCTAGACTATCGTCAAGACATCACTCAAAAATAGACTGGTCAGTTTATTTTCATATTTGATTAATATGCTCAGAAATCCTTTCAAGCCCTCTGGTCACATAGACATGTTTCTATTGGTACTTGGATCATCTTGTGCAAGTTTTGTGCCTCCATGAATTTTTCACTTTGAGATCCAAGCCTTCAAATTTGACCCAATAGATGAAGATGTTAGTGTGAATGTCAATTTTAATCAAGGCAAGTAACTATTTAGATTTAAAATGTCATTAAAAGGTTTCAAATTGGCTGAGATATAATGGTCTTCAAGATCCCTCATACTGACACATACAATCTAATGATCTACGTTGAGTCAACCAAGTCAAAAAGTCCCCAGGTTAAAGCCTTTAAAGATCTACAAGTTAGACATAATCCAATGGAGCAAGATAATTAAGCCAAGATCCAATGGAAAAAATTCACTAACAAAAGGATGGATCCCAAGTAGATCTAATGGCTCATGCTCAATCATACCAATGATTTGATGAAGCAAAAGAACTAACAAGAAAGTGGGACCAGGGAGATTTATGGTGTACATGAACTCGTACATCTTGATCAGATGGTGTGCATGAGTCAAATTGGATAGTAAATTTAAGGAACTAATGAGTTAAAAAAAGTGGCACAAGTGCATTTAGTTAGCATAAGATCAATGGCTCAAGGGAATCCATGCACAAATAGATTGATGGAGAGAGACCAATTAAAAAGGGTCAAAATATCTTGATGATGAATACAAGGAGGACAAGTGTCCAAAGTCAGTGGGTCTTGGTAGAAGATCAAAGACTCAAATGCATTTATACATCTAGATCTAATAGCATAGGTAGAGTCAATAAGTTAAAATATTTACAGAGCTAATGAACATAAATATAGTTGGGCACAATGTAAATGGTCTGATTTGGCGATCGATAGCCAATAAGTAAAGGCAAACTTGGGACATTTTTGATGAAAGTTGAAAAGGTTATTTAGGACACAGATAAAGTAAATATCAAGGAGTCAAACTCAAAGATAGACTAGAGTTAAAATAGGGCCATAATTCAAAGACCAAACATTACCATTAATACTCCATATAATATATCTTTTGGATCTAATGTAAAAGGAAAGGATGGACCAATGACTGTGAAGCAAAGTTAGGTAGTTTTCCAACTTTTATAGATATTATGACTATGTGAAAACTAATGGTCTAAGATTGTTTTTCACCTATAGTGGGCTTGTGTATCACCTATAGTCATTGATCATTTTTTATAATGCAAGTATAGTTTTCCACCTAATGTAGATGTGGCACTTTTTTAGCTAGTTCCAAGACATGGTCCTCGTCAACAAATCAGGTGAAAGTGGCATGGAGTCCTAAGATGAAGACTTGGTGGATGCATAAGGATCATGGAGTATTAAATTCTTTTGCAAATCCTTTGAAATTGTGCATTTTTGATAAGATCAATGAGCAACATCCTTGAATTGGTACTAATCCATCAAAAGTAGTTGGTCCTTTTCCAATGCATAGTTTTCTCTCTCCTTTTTTTTGTAAATGCAAGCTTCTAATCCTTGAAATGGATCAATATATCCCTCTTTTTTGTATGACTAGAGTCTGCCAAGATTTGTACTATAACACCTTTTAATGTAATAAATATTGAATTCCATCATTTATTATGCTAAACTAAAGTGTTTTCTATGAATTCATGCACTTTTATTGAGTGAATATATGTTCCTCGCTTATATCTAAGTTTTTATCACCATTAGGAAGGGTTTAATATCCTCATAGGTCATTATAAGTGTAATCTATAGTTCATTATCTATTTTAAAGTGGATATTTTTGCTCTTTTACTAATATAGTAACTAATTAATACCTTGTTCTAAAATATTTATACAAAATTGATGTTTTTTGGTCTAAAAAGTGTTTCATAGTGTGTTTTGTGTGAGTTGTAATGATCAAATCATTGGTGCATCACCAATTTTTACATGATTTTATATTTTTTGTCAATTCTCTTTCCCTTTCCCAAGTAGGTGCTAGTTTAGGTTTAGTGTCGGTGATAGATCCATAAGGAAGCCGACCTTCTTTAGAGGTCTGATCCACTTTTAGGATACCCACAACATAAAATCAGTCCCATGTTGGACTAGATTTGAGTAGGAAGAACTTAACAATCTCCTCCTCAACTAGGGTGCAAACCTAGAACCCCAGCACTACTTTGATATGATATCCACCTATGATCTAATGTCATCTACACCTAGTGATGGACTTCACTTAATTACACTCTTTCACTTCAAACTCTCATAAACTTGCACACACAAGAAATGAATCTAAAATACCCTTTTGGATCTCTCTTCACTTCTAAGCATATTCATAATCAAAAAACCTACATCAAATCTATCATAACATCAACAACATGACCTATAGGTCATGCACACAGTCTTTAACCTACTCATCTCTTCAATCTATCCACTAAACACACTTGTTCAATCTAACTCTTCTAAGATTATTAGGTCTAATGACCTATGTGTTCACATTCATCAAATTGATCAGATAATCATGATTGATCCTCTTTGATCTCTGATGGTCCTCACTGACCCATTCCTTCTCTTTCAAAGGTTCCTTCACTCAATATCACATTTTCACTTGTCTTCACACTTCAAGTCTAGAAACTAATGCCTTGATCTCCACTATTTATAGATTCTTCATGAATATCAACAACTAGGTCGGCCATAATAATTCCCTCAACATTTAAGACATATTACATAGCTTAACACCATCCTCATAGGTTAGCCATAATAATTATGGGTCACACTTAAGTAGCTATGCCTTTCAATTATGCCTCATTAGGTCTCATAGAGACCTATTCACCCATTTATAACTTCATCAATAAAATTAAGAACATAATATCACTTTAAAGTACATGGGTCCACTCCATATGATCTCTAAGACATCTTTAAGTCATTATACCAGCTAAAACATTCTTCTAGTAAAACACAATTTGCTCAAACAACATTTTGTATATTGTAGCACCATTAATGAATACACAATCAACTTTGAAGCTTCATAACTTTGATTATACAAACATTAAAACCTTATAACTAGGTTCTATAGATTCACCTTAAAGTCATCTACAACTTTCCCTTTTATAACATGATTAAATTGTTCATATAACCAAATTTATAGCTCAAAAACTATAGATTGGTTATCCCATGTAAATTTGAATATTCAAATTCCAATAGTCACTGAGCAGCTATTAAACATTGGTCATGTTGACCTCATCTCATGCACCCTAAAATTATTGACCAAATACACATCATTGATCTCTATGGATCAACCTAGTCCTTACCTTATAATTCTCACCATTGATCTAAGCTCTAAGGTCCCATGATTGTGCCACTTGGTAACCCCATGTTCCTTCTGGACATTTGACTCATTGACTTTAAAGTATACTATTGATCTTCTGATTACATGATCATATGCTCATCATTGATATTTTATCCAAAATTTATGAATGCGACACATGTCACTAACATTTTCATTCTTTAAAAAATTGACTTTTATGCACATTGTTGGATCAAGATATATGATTTAACACACACCATTAGATTTATTGATTAGATGACCTCAAACTTTAACATAGCTTAATAGTTTAACTTGATAGTATCTAGCCCATCATAGTCTACAAGTGCAATTTTGAAGATTTATATCTTGAGCTAGAAAACACTTCAGGACTTTAAATATTTAAGGTAACTTCTTGGCACTATAGACAACATCTCCATGAAATCCTTTGACCTCATTTGACTTTATGGGTGCCTAAAATAAATGGAAAAACTTTTTGGTTCATTCATGTCTACATAACAGTCTATGATAGTCTAGCTTCTCTTAATTTAGAATATGCATGTTCCTCATTCCAAATGATCAAAAGACATATCAAGATTTCATTAAGACATCTATGGATGCCTCACAACTTATTCTTTATCCTTATAGACCTATAAATGTGCCATATCTCTCTAAACCACCAATATGATCCCTTTGTCATTAATGCACTATGATCTCATGCTCTCTTTTTAAATTAATGACAACCTAGCATCAATGACCATGCTCAACAATATCCCCCTTTGTCATTGATGGCAAAACACCCTCATAATACTTTAATTGAACAATGATTTCATTCTAATCTTTCTCCCCTTTTGACATTAATGACAAAGGGTCTCTTCATCAACATGCCAATAAACATTCCTCATTATCATGTATGCATTAAAAATTAAGATGATCAGGATACTTACATAATTTATATCATATGAATCAATTACTCCCCATTTGACAAGCACTAGTTTGAATTTGAACTTCTCTGATCATTAGATATGACAAACTACTCATAAAGATTGGAAATCTCCCCCTAACATTATTCTCAATCTCATGTCATCTATTCTAAGACCATACTTATACAAACATCTTGCACATTCTCCATGACTACACTCTTTTTTGATTATATAAAGCTTATGAGTTTAGTCATCCTTTGAACACCTTCAGACCATCTCCATACTTGCCTACATACATTCTTACTTTAGGATACCTCCATGATTACCAATAGATGAACAATCCAATATTCAAATAGGAAAGATGCATAAAAGAAACTAACAAACTCATTTAGGAACAACCATACCTTTATCATTTGGAGAAAATGACCAAAAACCACTCTTATCTTCACTAGCCTTGCCTAGAGGCTTAGTAGCCCTACCTAAAACTTGAAACACCCATATATTTCTATGTATGCACCTTCAATATTTGAAATTTAATATCTAAATTACACTCATGTTCCCCCTCATTTATGCCAAAAATTATCTTCCAAATCTGCTTCTGCACCATAGCTCCTTCACAAACCTACTAGCTAATTAACCCTCCATTTGCACAAATCCTTATCCATGGAAGACACCATACACGTTTATATGACTATTACACACTTTTTGACAACCCATTTTTCTATTAAAATATGTCAAGTAACCTTATACCTCAACTCCCTTAAGAAATGAACTAACCAACATGGGCAAAAATACTAGATTTTAAATGAAACTCAATCAACTCACCACCTATCGATCAACATCAAAACTTGAAACTTCTCTCATAATTAGAGGTTAATAAAACACACTTCTGGACAAATTTTTGAGGTCATACACCTTAGATAATCCATAAACCCTTCATCTAGGTTTTGACCTACTTACCCTTAAGCCAAAACTAATAAAACCCAAGAGTACTCAAAAACATTCAATTTGTACACAAAAAGAACTTCAAAGCATAAAATCACCTTGAGAACACATACTTGTAGTCTAGATCTTGAAATGAATAAATCAGAAGGGAATCACCTTCAGATCACTGAACTTATTCATATCTCAACCATGACTAGAACATCTCACATATGTTCCCCTTCACATCATGTACATCTTCAAGTGATATTCTTGTCTTGCAACATCAATCAAAGCTCAACTGGTATCCACCATACTTCCTCTTGATTGACTAGTGTCTCGTTTAAGGCTAGATAAAGACACCCTGACCTGTAATATCATAGAACAATGTGAAACCAGGAGTTACCCACAACTCCTCATATTCCTTCTCCTCTTTGGTCGTCTGATATTGATAGTTCTTCATCTTCTTCTTAAGATTTTCATTTGAAGAAATAACCTCATCACTAGTAATTAAGAACTAATGTTTTTTACATGAAACTTGTTCTACAACAACATGATATTTTTTTGAATCCATACATTCCTCATAACTAGCCTCAATTAACACTTTGGTATTTTCTTTGAGCTTGACTTAAATTGACTTTTGATTCTCTTTTTCTATCTAGAGAAATGACACATTCTCTTGGTATTCCTGAAATTTATTCATATTTGATTCCTCTTTTACTTTAGTAGGTAATCCACATTGATCTTTCATCTCAACTAAATTAGTTTTCATGGTTTCCACTTAGGTTTCCTTACCAAGGATTGACCTTTCTTGAGCACACTAGGATGTTCATGCACCTTCTTATGACTTGAGAGCTTGCTTATATAATATATTTTAATATGACCAACTTGATGACAACAGAAATAGATAACATCATTCATAATTTTTGCTTGATGAATATTATGAATCTCAGCAAACATACCATCTTTTCCCTTGGGGTTATTATGCTCAAGCTTAACTATCTTTTGTCTCCATACTTGGGTTAATATTTTCCAATGCATTATAGGGTAGAATCTAGCAATATGTCCCATGCCATGATAACTATAGAATACAAAATTATCCATACCTCTAGTTGACCAACTACTCTTTCTTATATAGTTTCTTTCCTTATGACCAAACTTGTGATAAGCATAACAATGACCATCAAAGGATATTTCATACCTTGAAAGATTTGGTTGTCTAATTGGTTTTTTCATTTTTCCTTTAACTTGATTTGACTTGTTTTCTTTCATGTTACCATACATTTTGCCTTATTTTGATCTCTTTTGTTCTTATTCAATCTTGCCTACTTTGACAACAAATTTGTCATGCTCATCCTTCAATGAATCTATATTGATCTTAAATTGAACGGTCTCATCCTCTTTATCTAACTCATAGTTGAATTTGTAGCCTCTAACTAAATTATAAGATCTTGGATGGTCTCTTTATCCCTCTTAACTACTTTAGTCATGCCATCCTTCAATCTACATGCTTGTTCTTTAATAATATTTATAGAATCAAGCTTGAATTTAAACTCATCATGTTTACCTTTATTTGAAATCAAATTGGCATTTGTCTCTCTTAACTAAGTCTTGAGATGTCTGTGGTCTTCCTATCTTGAACTTAGATTCATCTTTGTAACTCTTAATTAATCACCAAGAATGTTGATCTTCTTTTTATCATCTTTTGATCTTGAGCTTGCCTTCAAGTATTCTAGCTCCTTATTGAGCTTGATGCACTCATCCATAATAGCCTTAAAGTTTTAAGCCATGATATTTTTTTAGATACTTCTTGATCATACTCTCTCATATTACCATTGTACTTCTCAATAAGTTCATTGATCTTATTTCATTTTTATTCACTTGATTTTAGACATGCATAAGTAACCTATACTTGTGCCTTCAACTCTTGATTATCTTTCTTTAATTACTTAGCCATATTATACCTTGGATCACCTTCAAGTGGTTAAAATTTTATAGAAGGTTCTAATTTGATACCAATTATTGGAGGTATAATAACTGATAATGGGGGTGGTGAATCATTGATGCTACATAATCCAATTCAATTCCTAAATCTTAAACATTTAGCATACATCAATATTGATCAAGTAACATAAACATGAAAACACATACATCCAAAGTATACATCACATGAATAAATCATATATGTGGGAAACCCTCTTAGGGGATAAAACCCAATGAACCCTACAAGATGGACTATGGTCCTATAAAACAATATCCAACATTTAAACTGGCACCAACTGATCAAGGAACACCCATAACTTAATTTAGTCAAGCACCCACTTGACCTTTAGCTAGCTCCAACTAGAAAATAGGCCAAAACCCCCTAGGAAACAAAGCACCCACTCATCTACCTTCATATAATATACACCTTTGATCTGAAATCATCTACATCTGATGATGGACTTCTCTTACTTGCACTCTTTCCCTTTACACTCTCACAAACTTGAACACACAAGTAATGCATCCAAAATACCCTTTTGGATATCTCTTCACTTCTAAGAATACGTACAATAAAAAAACTTGAAATAACTCATTCACAACATCAACAACATGACTTTTAGGTCATGTACACACTCTTCAACCTGATCAACTATTCAATCCATCCACTAAGCATACTTTCTCAATCTACCTCTTCTAGGCTTATTAGGTCCAATGACCTATGCGTTCACATTTATCAACTTGATCAGATAATCATGACTAAACCTCTTTTCTCTCTAATGGTCCTCACTGACATGTTCCTTCTCTTTCAAAGGTTCCTTTGCTCAATATCACATATTTACTTGTCTTCACACTTCAAGTCTAGAAACCAATGCCTTGATCTCCCTTATTTATATAGTCTTCATGAATATCAACAACTAGGTCATCCATAAAATTGACTTAACCTTTAGGATATCTTATATAGCTCAATACCATAATCACAAGTCAGCCATAATAATTTTGGGTCACACTTAAGTAGCTATGCCTTTCAATTAGGCCTTATTAGTCCTTATAGATCTCATGGAGACTTGTTCACCCATTTAACACTTCTTCGAGCAAATTAAGAACATAAGATCAGATTAAATTACATGGGTCCACTCCATATGATCTCTAAAACATATTCAAGTCATTATACCCACCAAAACATTCTTCTTCTAAAATACAATTTTCTCAAACAATATTTTGTATATTGTAGCACCATTAAAAAACACAATCAACTTTTAAGCTTCATAACTTTGAATGTACAAACATTCAAACCTTATAACTAGGTTATTTGGATGTTCCTTAAATTCCTATACAATGTTTCCTTTTACACCATGATCAAATTATGCATATATCAAAATTTATAGCTCAAAAACTATAGATTGGTTCTCCCTTGTAAATTTGAATATTCAAATTCCAACTGTCACTAAGAAACTATTAAATGTTAGTCATGTTGAACTCATCTCATGCACATTAGAAATATTAACCAAATATATACCATCAATCTCTATGGAATAGCCTTGTCCTTACCTTACAACACTCATCATTTATCTAAACTCTAAGCTCCCATGATTGTACCACTTCGCAGCCCCATGTGCCTTCAACACATTTGACTCATTGACTTTAATGCACATTGTTGATATTCTGATTTCACAATCATACACTCATTATTGATATTCTATCTAAGTTTCATGAATGTGACACATGTTATTAACACATTCATTCTTTGAAAAATTCACTTTTACATGAATTTTTAAATCAAGATATATGATCTAACGTGCACTATTAGATCTACTAACTAGATGACCTCAGAATTCAATGCAGTTTAACTTATGTTCTTTGGTCCATCATAGTCTAAAAGTGCAACTTTGAATATTTATATCTCAAGATAGAAAACAATTTAGGACTCTAAATCTTTAGGGTACCTTCTTGGCACTATATAAAACATCTCCATGAAATCCTTTGACCTCTTTTAACTTTCTAGGTGCCTAAAATAAATGCACAAACTTGTTGGTTCATTCATGTCTACATGATCGTCTATGATGGTTTAACTTCTCTTAAGATATAATATGCTTGTTCCTAATTCCAAATGATCAAAATACATATTAGGACGTCATCAAGGCATCTATGTATGTCTCACAACTTCTTATTTATCTTCACAGACCTATAAATGTGTCGTATCTCTCCAAACCACCAATCTGATCACTTTTTCATTAATGCACTATGATCTCATGCTCTCTTTTTACATCAATGACCATACTCAACATTATATTCATTTTATTTTATGACACTTTATAGTATTACCTTGATTTGGTTAAGAACCCCAATAGTGACACTTGATTTCTAAACCCTCCATGATGGTGTTATGACTATTTTGTCATGAATCCCTTACTACTTTGACTAAGATTATCATCCTCAATATCCTTTTTAAATCACAATAATTTAGGTCTAGGTTATAGTATTCATGTACTTGGATGTTTATAGGTTATTAAAACACTTTGACAAGTTTCATGACTACCCTAATCCTTACCAACTATGGATTCCTTTAGGCCTATTGTAGGTGACTGATCACTTATGAGAGGATGATCAAAACTAGGCCTTACTTTTTGAAAAATGATCTTGATATAAATTATATGATCTTCCTCATACCACACTACTCTTAATCATATATACCCTTTCTTGATGACACACCTTCCTCTTTAATATCTCCATCCTATGTAAGTTTATTCAAGAGTCTCATACTCCTCACCCTTAGCTATAACTTGCACTGAGGGTAGACTATAGGATGCATCAACTATAACATGAGTATCTAGGAAACTCTCTTGGTAATATTGGTGGTTTAAAACACTTGAAGGTATAAGATATTATTCTTATCATTATAATACATTAAAACATATCTTGAAGGTCCTTCAACCTTAAAAATCCTCCTCCACAGTCCACTAATATCCTGCTAACTATATAGTGCTTGTTAGAACCTAATATAGGTCTCCATAGAATGGAAAACTAATTAAATTATTGGTTTTCCATGGATACCTCACTCTTCAATGAATACATGCCATTCAAATAGCTACTATCCCACTTTTTAGCTTTATTAGGCTTAAATAGACCTATCATGCCCTTATTTCCATAGTGAAGACCTAAGAGCATAATAAATTGCTTTTTGAGAGTTTTGTGTGATGTCCCTTACTTAGGGGCTCTTTTTCTTCCTACAAAAGCTCTGAACAACTGTAATATCCCCTTCAAACAGGGAATATAGAAACACATAAAGCTCTGAACAAAGATATAATTTTGCAAAATAGATTCACATATGCATTAACAAATCATAATATAACCTCTCAATAGCAAATCAAAGATCTCATCAGTTGTTCTTCTAGATGATTACACAATTGAGTCTCTGTCATACAAATAAAGAATATTAAAATCTGGTCTTAAAACCCTAGCTTTTGCTAATCTGGCAATGAAATCTAGATTTTGGAAGGTCTCAGCCTTTCTGTGTCGACACACAGACACCGTTGTCGGTCGATATATCACCGACATCAGTCACTGTCGGTCAACTTTCTGCCGATGTCGGTCCTCAGTCGACCGATGTCAGTTACTGGAAGCTCTCTTTCTGTCGAGGTCGGTGCCTGAGCGGATCTGAATAGACCTGTACAGACTTGGTATGGCTGCCAACCTATTTGTTCTTAACCCCTGGTAGCTGAACAACCTAATCTCAAGAATATAGATTCTAACACAAAAGATCTATATCTGTATAACTTATTGGATCAAAAACTAAATTAAGAAATACCTGTAATACTGTGATAACTTCTGAGTGAAGTTATCTCTCAACCTTGGAATTCTGTGATAACTTTTGGATCAAGCTATCTCTCAAATCTGTACCTCTGTGATAACTTCTGGATGAAGCTATCTCTCAATTTGGCAATAAATCAGCTGATATCTCACAGCCTCTAAATCGCACACAATGAAGAGTTGACGTTCTCCACTACAATGGAATCCTGGAACCCTTGGCTCAGTCTTCACAGAAGAATTTCTTCAATTTTCAATAATCAATAATTTATGCATACCATCAACTCTCTCCCATGAGAAACTCTTATACCCTTCCAAAGGTGTGCTTGCTAAAATTAGATTTCCTCAAATTAGAACTTGGGGTTCTAAAATTAGAATTCCTCAAATTAGAACTTGGGCTTCTTAAATTAGAATTTGGGTCTTAAAATTAGACCAATTAATTAATAATTAATAATTAATTAATATCTAATTTAAAATTAGACCAAATAATTAATTAATAATTAATTAATATCTAATTTAAAATTAGACCAAATAATTAATATTTGATTAAATCAATCAAATATTAATATCTCCCTCAATACATGTCAGATCCTTGAACCGTCTGAAGCTGGTGAACCAGGGAGTGATTCTGCACATGACCATATCAAAACAAGGGTGCTCCGCTGTATGTCAAATATCCCTAAATAATAGGAGCTCAGGCCCAATGTGTTTGAAATAACTTGAATGAGAGCCAACTATAGGAATTCTGTAAATCAAAGCCAAGCCAATCTCCATCATGACCCTCTATCCATCCAATCAGCCTACGAAGGTCGCATAATAGGCTAATCATCAAGCCTGTCAATGTCCAAAAAAAAGGGGACATGACAATCCGCCCCTCCAAAAATTGCTTGTCCCCAAGCAATCTTGAAACAATGAACCACTCAATCCACCTGGATCCCAAATGTAATTATGCTCTGTACTGCTATAAATCAATGCAAGTACCTGGAATATCATTAGAAGTAGAACAAAGAGAAACCCATAATCAAATTGGCGAATGCAACTCAACCAAACTCTAAGAGCACAACTGCCATAGTCAAGAACACATGAGAACCAAACTCTCGAAGCATCATAAGCCAAGTAAAATGGACAACTCAAACTACCAATTCCATCTGCAAGAGATGGTGCCAATCCATCCCATAATGGATGGTAAGAAACTAGAGCCGATCTACACCTGTGTGAAATCAAATCTTCTCTCTCTGGGTTAAAAGAAGAATAATGAGCATACCCCACCTCAAAATCCTTGTGAGGTAGCATAGTAGATAGGATCCCTATAATCTCCCCACCCAATCTGCTAATAGCACCAGTACCTTGGATGAGAACACCTTCTGTCACCCTATGTGAATCCTGATGAACACCTGCACTATCCAGCAAATACTCCATGAATGACTCCGTGCAGTAAAAATTATATGTGGAAGCATCAACGTACTCCCCCACACACCACAATTGATCTCTCTGTAAAGGTGGCACAATCAACTGGACCACACTATCATCTGTGTGAGAAGAATCAATCTGGAGAGGTATCCCAAACTCATCAGAACTAGGTACTCCCAAATCTTGAACCAGTGTGTCAGCCTCAACAACATGTTCCTCAGCTATAACTATAGGAACATACTCACCAACAACACTCAATGTACTAACCTCTGAGTCTGGGGCTGGGGAAGATCGTAAATGCTCTAACTCCATGGTCATCTCAGCCAAATGAAATTGTGACTCCTCATAAGCTAACTACGTAGTCTCAAGAATCTCAGAAGTCACCTCTAGCTACTGAGTAAGCTCACTCACCTTATCTTCCTCGACCAATAATGCATCATATGTTGTGCTACCCCACTCCATAAGATAATCTCTGTTGGCGACCAACTGCATATAATCCTATCTCAGAATCTAGATAGCCTCCCATAAAGAGTGGATCTATGTCAAGGACAAATAACTACCTCCCTGCTCGATGCTAGTAGGAAAACCCCATCCATAAACTGCTAACAACTGACGAGCATCATCGAAATGCTTGCAAGCAGTAGCAATGTCTCGCTCACTAACTCTCAGCTGACTAGACACATGGTGGCACTGGCTAGACTGTCTCCTACAATCCTCCTCTGATGCATGGTCCACAAGAGTAGACTCAAAATCACTGATCTCTAGAGTACTACCATCCATACTCTGTGAATCAACTCCATAGCTCATATCAACATACGAAGTATCAACAACTGAAGCATCACTGTCTAACTCCTCCATACCGAGAGAAACGGCTGGTGAAACTAAGTCCTCAAAATTATCCACTGCATCCTCCTGAGTATCATCTGCAATAATCAGATCCTGGGACTCTTCTACAATCTCTGTCATAACTGAGAGATCATCAACCCTCAGTGCACTAACATCTGAACACACCTCTACACTCTGAGTGCAAGCATCAGACTCATCCTCATCTTCACTATCCTCTATCTCATAATAATCATAATAATCATGGGACATGCTGCGCTCTTGTCTAAGTGATCTGTAGTGATCTCTTCTCAGCTTAACAAAGCGATCAAAAGACAACCTCCCCTGAGCTTGTGGAGCTAATAACTTCCACTCATCCTTTGCTGTCATATACCGTGTGGGTTTGTCTTTGGATGTAGGATATGAAAGAGATTCATTCAACCTCTTCAAACTTAGTTCCAGCTTCTTCATATTATTGTCCCACTGCCTCTGAGTATATGAAGTCATTATGATACTTTGCTGATTCAATCTACCCAAACTACCCAATAAGATGGCAAGACATTGGCTCTGATACCACTGTGATGTCCCTTACTTAGGGGCTCTTTTTCTTCCTACAAAAGCTCTGAACAACTGTAATATCCCCTTCAAATAGGGAATATAGAAACACATAAAGCTCTGAACAAAGATATAATTTTGCAAACTAGATTCACATATGCATTAACAAATCATAATATAACCTCTCAATAACAAATCAAAGATCTCATCAGTTGTTCTTCTGGATGATTACATAATTGAGTCTCTATCATACAAATAAAGAATATTAAAATCTAGTCTTAAAACCCTGGCTTTTGCTAATCTGGCAATGAAATCTAGATTCTGGAAGGTCTCAGCCTTTCTGTGTCGACACACAGACGCCGTCGTCGGTCGATATATCACCGACGTCGGTCACTGTCGGTCGGCTTTCTGTCAATGTCGGTCCTCAGTCGACCGATGTCAGTTATTGGAAGCTCTCTTTCTACCGAGGTCAGTGCCTGAGCGGATCTGAACAGACCTATACAGACTTGGTACGGCTGCCAACCTATCTGTTCTTAACCCCTGGTAGCTGAACAACCTGATCTCAAGAATATAGATTCTAACACAGAAGATCTATATCTGTATAACTTATTAGATCAAAAACTAAATTAAGAAATACCTGTAATACTGTGATAACTTCTGAGTGAAGTTATCTCTCAACCCTAGAATTCTGTGATAACTTTTGGATGAAGCTATCTCTCAAATCTGTACCTCTGTGATAAGTTTTGGATGAAGCTATCTCTCAATTTGGCAATAAATCAGCTGATATCTCATAGCCTCTAAATCGTACACAATGAAGAGTTGACGTTCTCCACTGCAATGGAATCCTGGAACCCTTGGCTCAGTCTTCACAGAAGAATTTCTTCAATTTTCAATAATCAATAATCTATGCATACCATCAACTCTCTCCCATGAGAAAATCTTATACCCTTCCAAAGGTGTGCTTGCTAAAATTAGATTTCCTCAAATTAGAACTTGGGGTTCTAAAATTAGAATTCCTCAAATTAGAACTTGGGCTTCTTAAATTAGAATTTGGGTCTTAAAATTAGACCAATTAATTAATAATTAATATCTAATTTAAAATTAGACCAAATAATTAATATTTGATTAAATAAATCAAATATTAATATCTCCTTCAATACATGTCAGATCTTTGAACCGTCTGAAGCTGGTGAACCAGGGAGTGATTTTGCACATGACCATATCAAAACAAGGGTGCTCTGCTGTATGTCAAATATCCCTAAATAATAGGAGCTCAGGCCCAATGTGTTTGAAATAACCTGAATGAGAGCCAACTATAGGAATTCTGTAAATCAAAGCCAAGCCAATCTCCATCATGACCCTCTATCCATCCAATCAGCCTACGAAGGTCGCATAATAGGCTAATCATCAAGCCTGTCAATGTCCACAAAAAAGGGGACATGACATTTTGAAATCTTTCTTTGGAATATGAAAGATATTACATCCTTTTTTTCCCACACATAACTCCTCTAAGTGTTTTATTTCCCTCTCTAACCATATGTTACAATTTTTTAACTTGAAATGTGTTTGATTGTGCATGAAACCATAGTTCTACAGGTCTGTCTCCTTGTTAGGCATCAAATCAACCATACACCAAGTGAAGGGGAATACTAAACAAATTAAAAATGCCACAATGAAACTCACCAAAGCATTATATAATCTAATAAATCATTGTACATGTGGATCCCTTTCAAATAATAATGAACATGGTCATGAAACAACACTATAATCTCAAAAAATAGGGCTTATAAGTTCTAAATATTCAAACTAGGGGTCTAAACTAAGATTTAATGGTTGTATATGAGTTTAAAGTATTTAACCTAGTATATTTAGCCTACCCAAATCATATTTTCATCCTATATTTATACATTTTCATGTTTCCTCCATAAAATCTTTCGATCTGACATGTCTACCTATGTGGCATCTCTTTGCTTCACTATTTATCATATTTTTAAAATGTCACCATTATCACTTCAAAAACATGTATTTATCTTGTTCCCCATATAAAATTGATCAAATTCATTCCATTTATATCCTCAAGAGTCCCATGGCCTTAAGTTTCAATGTTGGCCATTGATCTTTGATTCGAGATTTTGAGATTGTGATACTTGGTAGCCCCATGTGCCTTTTGTGTACCTTGCTATCAATCTTCATCCAACTAATGCTCTTATGCCACATGGTGGAATTTCATGAAATATGGCCTTATTGACCTATTAAATCAATTTTCACTATCCATATTCATCTTCATGGTTGTATGTGTACTGTTGATATTTGATTTGCATGATCAAATACACGTCATTAATTTGCTAATTCACTATGATCGTGACACATGATAGCCCCATGTTCAATCTCAGGATCCTCTAACTTATTAAACTCATGATTGCCATTATATTTCCATTTGCATGATTGAATAGAATTCATTGATCTATCTTAACTTATTGACCCCAATCTTCAACATGGATCATCAATTAGAATTTCTACATAAGAATACATACCACTGAACTTGATCTTGGGGACTTTGAATTATTGATTTGATTGATCACCCATGTGACATTAATCCTTGATCTGATCAAGTGAGGTTTTGATACTTAAAAACACTACATTAAATTTTTACCTTGTTGAATATTTTTGAATCCAAATGACTATTTGTTGTGGCTTTAATTTAATGTCCCCTAGCACATCCCACACTACTAGATCATTTTTGAAGGCTTATATATTGAGATAGGAGACACAATAAGGCACAAAACTTGTAGGGGATATTCATGGTACACAATATATCATTTTCAAGTAATTATTTAACTTTGGTTAACTTCCCAAATGTTAGTGTCCAAAATTGATTTGAAGCAATTGGGGTGTTTATATGATGAATTCCCTGTGCTCGAGCTAAGTGAGCTTCAATTATTTTAGTTTCCTACCTTCCCTCATTAGGAAGAGAGGTTGGGACATGTAGTTCAAGTAACTATGTCTATTATCTTGATTAGATGAGTCTAGAGGGATGTCTATCAAAGATGAAAAATACCCTAGAAAGGATCAAGAGAGATTGGAGATTTATAGCATGTGGAGCAAAGATCCTATGTCATGAGAATCTGTAGTGAACAAATGAGGGTGTAACCAGGTATTTTTCCAAGCTTAGATCCTTTGTACTTAGGAGAGGAGATATGTCAATGTCCTAAATAAAAGTAACAAGATACACTTATGTTTTTTGGTGATTAAGGTGAGGAGTAGTCCGATGAACTGAATGAAAAATATGTATTTGACTCAAGGGACACCCAAGAGTAAGATTTAGGGGATGGAAATATTTTTCACTTCTCCCATTTTAAGGAAGTTGGTATAAAGGGTAGAAGTGGCTGCAACCTCAGTTTCATTTATGATTTGGACACATGGTAGAGTCTCAGGCCCTCAAACATTTCAAGCCTCTTTGAAGAATTTCCCCACTTACCTAATTGGTGGGAACGATGCTTAAAATCCCTAGGGTCTAGATGTCTGATTGTATAAAGAATATTGGTACCACATGGAGGCATTTGGGCCTTTGTCAACTTCAGGACCTTTTTAGATATTGCCTCACTTAATTTTATGGACATTTTCCAAAGGGTCCTCAAAGGACCAAATGCCCATTTTTTTGGAAAAGAAGGATTGTTGTAAGTGGTGTCCTTGGTATCAATGAGAACTCAGGACTTCTTGCCCCATAACACCAGAATATCATAACAAGTGAAAAGGTGCAAAAGTCCTTGAGAGCCTAAAAAGAATGTTTTAAATCTATTATTCACTCATATTTTTCCACGTATTATGAAAGGAAGGTCACTTGGAACACAAGGGAAGGCCTTATGTTTTCCCTCTATTTTTCAAATGAGGCTCAAGTAATTAATGGGGTAGGTGTTTTTTAGCCACCTCATCTTGGAGCATTAATGGTAAGCTAATTCTAAAATGTAAGGGATTATAATTAAGTAATATTTTTCATTTAAACTCACCCTTTGCATTCTGAGCCAAAGATATGTGCTTCCAAGAGACTAAGTGTGTCAGAATGAAGAACAATGTGAATATAGTGAATCAAAGTATGAGTCTCATAAGATCTCTATTTTCACTTGTGTGCAACCTTAACTAACATTAATAAGTATTTGGACACTTTTCTATATAGTTATTTGAGAGGAAATTGAGAGCTCAGTCAAGAAGTATTTTAGTGCAAAGAAGTTTATTTCTAAGTTAATACAGTAATAATAAATTTAAAAAAGGATGGTAGCTTCTTCAACAACATCCACGGGAAACATCATATCAGTGTTGGAATCAATCAAGGACACTGATTAATGGATTTGGATTTTGAGGCCCTGTTGAATGTTTTACAAAACACCAACCCCCCATAAGTAGTTGCCAATGTTAGCATGAGCTACATTGCACCAATGGTAGTGTTCCCCTTGGATGTTTCATGCCCATAGCTCATCATAGCATGTGCTTGAGAATATTAGCCAAATACTAGAACCATCATCAATGGTAGTCATTTAGTGGTATATTCCTTTACTCCTAAATCCCTCAAGGCCCTATTGAATGTTTTATAAAACCCTAACCCCCCACAAGCAGTTGCCAATGTTGGCATGAGATACATTACACCAATGGTAGTGTTCTCCTCAGATGTTTCATACCCATAGCTCATCATAGCATGTGCTTGAGCATATCAGCCAAATACTAAAACCATCATCAATGGTAGTCATTTAGTGGTATGTTCCTTTACTCTTGAATCCCTCAACACCATGTCCAACATTCCCCCTCAACTAAAAAGTATCACATTCAGTGTTGAGGAATGCCAACCATACGTCGATAAAGATGAGAGATCCATTTGGGAAGTCATGAACTCATGTTTTTTGGCCAAGAAGAGACAAAATTTCTCAAGGATGTCAAATAACTTGAAATTGGTATAATTCAATGAGTTATCTTAGTATGTTATAGCCATAACTACTTGAATTTATGGGATACCCACTACTGAGAAGTTTGAGACATGGATGTTTTTTAATCATGCTCTACATGATAGAAGGGAAAAGGAGGATTGACTAGGCCACCATCCTTAGTGATAATTTACATGCATAAATGATGTACCTTCAAGCAGCGATCCTCTCTAAGGAATAATTTAAAGATACATTTTATATGTCTTCATACTTAATGTATAGATTGGTGCACAATAGGGTTTTCTAGGGACTTACCAGGAAACCCACAGGGATGAGAATCTATAAGATATATCCTGAGGTGACCCTAGAGGGGTCTAGGAATAGTTTTTAAAAGGTGCATAACTAATTTTTCACCCCCATGATGAGTGTATTTTACCCCTATAGAGCCTAAATAGAATGTCCACTATGGCTAAGTAATATAAAAATATGGGGCCACATACATTCAATTTTAGACATTCATGTAAATCAAGGTTAATGACTATGTGGGGGCACCTCACAAGCTCCCAAGATATGTGGATGACAAATTGGTGATCATGGAACTGAGCTAGTAACTGGTGCCTCTACATGAGATGATTGCCATAAAAATATCAACAACCAATTCAAATTCCCTATGAAAATTAGGTATTACACATGCCCCTTAGTGGCCAAGGTAAAGGGGTTGGAGTAGGAAATGAACATATATCCATTTGATAAGATGCCACCCTAACCCAATTATGACATTAGGTGGTTGGTGAACATGGAAAAAAATATAATATTACAACGTTCTCACTATGAAAACCTTTGGTCTGACTGTACCACCAAGGAAGATGTATGAAAGCGAGAATATATGAGGCTAATAGTATAATAGGTCATAGCCTAAAACATCACTCTTATCCCTAAGGACATGTTAGATGACAAGATGACACTCTCCTTCATATTCAACAAGGATAATATTGAATCCTAGTCCATCACTCCGCTAGAGTTTATAATGTAGGAAGATGAATCCATCCCCCAATGAGTGACATGGATAATGAGGAGAACCTTTAGATGGTTGATGGAATATGGAATCAACCTCAGCACATATGACACACCTTCCCTCCAAGAGTTAAGAAAGATAAAAGAATTGAATGCCTTCCTCCCTACACATAGTAGTGACCCTCTGACCCCATCATAATCTATATTAGGCAAGAGGAAAATAAATCTTAGAGACATCAACTTCAACAAACTAATGGATGTCGAGAAGATGATCATGATACAATCTAAGGTTGGGTTGTCTTTCTCAAAAATAATAAGCTTGGTTGAGAATTGAGATAAGATTCTCATGGGGTAGGTCACACTAGCTAATGCCACTCCCATATCAATTTTAGGGAGGGAAGATCTGGTGGTGCTACCATATTAATAGCCCCCTATGGCCAATCAAACACCAATCCCAATTTTTCCTACCTATGTAGCCGGTTGTAGTCAAGCCTTCTCCAAAAATATATTCAAGGAAGAGAGGAGGCAAGGAACAAGAGGAACCACCAAAGAAAAATATAGTTAAGAAGGCCCTCCAACCTTCAATCAAGTATCCAACCAAGTAGAGGATAGTTATTTTCAAAGACCCAATTTCCAAAGAGTTCCCACTAAGAAGAAGATAAGATCAAGATTATTATGCATAGAGGGTCAGGGATATGAGTGAGGGGGAGGACTCAGATGAAAGAAGGCTGATAGTAGAAGTAATGAAAAAATAACACACCTTCACTCCCCCTAAGGTAATAATTGGGTAAATAACCCATAGAGAGAGGTGTCATACCCCATCAAGGATCCTAATGAAGGGAGCATTTATAGAGGGGAGCCTGTAATAGAAGAAGGTGAAGGTGATTAGGAAGGAGTCAAGGCTCTAGATGATCCTTTCTCATTTAATGATGTTGTGGAGGTTGGAGTTGAGGTGGCCACCCAAGTAGAGGCCCTTATTGAAAAATATCCCGACTCCCTAGAGATAGAGTCATTTATCTAGAATGTTATTTCTCAATCACCTAGGTAGGACAAAGTCGATGAAGTTGAAGACACCCTGAAGCTAGATGAAAGGGATCAGGCTAAACCTAGGGATGACATTCAATCCCCCACCAATAGTGAAAATATGGGAGAGTAGGAAAAGGATAAAGGAGGAGATGAGGGATCAAGCTTACAAATGGGTACCCCCATAACTTTGAAGGCCAATAAAGGTGTCTAAGAGGGTGCCCCTTAGGATGCTAATTTAATTAAATTCCCTTGAGGGGTCCTCCCCACATCAAGGTATATGACCTAGAGAAAAATAAAGGTTCTAAGGCCATGAATGGTGAAGAGTATCCCAAACATGACAAAGAAGTCACTAGAGCCTCTACAGACCCAACAACCTAAAGTAATAAGGAAGGAAAATCCATTGTTGTATCCTCCATCCAACCCATGGAAAAGGTGAGCTCCATTGACAAATTATGCATGGAGTCCCACTAGCCTAGGTCCATTTTTTAAAATTTTAGAGTGAGTAGAACTAGTCTTAGAGGAAGAAAAGAAAAAGTAGGGGAGTGATGAGGACATATAATAGTTTGTGTTGAGTCCTCCTCCAAATCTAATGACATTCTAGGTAGTTGTTTCCTCATTAGCACTACTCACCACTACCATAAGGCCATCCTCAGTGTCATTAACTTTGACAAGTTTCTAGGATAAGCCCCTTCTTTGGGTTGTATAATAGGTGAAGGAAAAGAAGGATGTGATGAGTAAGATAGGGGATAGTAACATAGCACAAATTATTCAAAAATAAAAGGCTAATCCCATGAAGAAGGCTAAAATGCATGCCTGAATGACATTCACTGACAAGTGGGAAAGAAGTGTTGAAGTAGCCATTCCTCCTCTGGATGCACTAAAAAAGAATGTTGTCCTAGAAATTTATTCCATCTATAGTTATAATGTCAAGGAACCATCAGGGAAGGAATTGAAACATACTTCACAAGTCCTAGCTGACATGGTGACACACAAAATGGACAAATAGAAAGCCAACATGGAAGAGCTAAAGGTAGAAAACCAAGCTATGATCTAGTACTTATAAAAGTTATTGAGTGAGCCATAGGTAGTGACTCCAAATACCATATAGGCTCTTGACCCTTCCCTTATCCCCCTTGGATCATTAGACTTTGCCTATGGTGATGATTTGAAGACCAGAGGATGGGTAATACAATATTAGCATAGCCCAAGCCAAGGAAGTCATCCATACAACCATAGAATGGCTTAATAATGAGATAGATAGATGAGGAGAGTGTAGCTCCCTAGCATTTGTATATGATGTTGCTATCAAGAGTTGGGAGGCAATCAGGCCCAAAATAGATGAGATATGTAATATGTGCAAAGATACTTTAGTAGAAGAAAATATTGTCTCTTTATATGATCTTAAGATGCCTAGAGAATTCTAGTTGGCCATAAATCATATGCTACCCATGCTCAAGGATGGTGCCTCTGATATAAAAGGAGAAGAGAAATCTCTCAAGACTATGAGGATAGAAATTGAGGCCACTTAAAGAGCAATGGTGAATGTTGATGGTGTAGTAGACTTCACAAAAGAATTATTTGAGGATGCTTTGAAGAACCTCATTAATTCACCCCATGGAGCCTTTAATAGCCAAAAGATAAGGGACCTAGTATCACTTGAAAAATCATATGACCAATTATAGGCATTGGTACATAAGAAATAGGGAGTGTTTTAGAGGACCACCAACTAGCTAGAAGAATATAATTCTAAATTAAAATATCAAGTGGGCTCAAATAGAATGATCCTCACCACTATGATTTTAAAGTTTGTTACATACAAGAACAAGTTGGCAAAGGACATAGTCATCAATGTGGATTCTGCATCATTACTGGATGCCCCTGATTTCTTTCCTAAAATAAAATCATTCCATACCTCCCTTTCTCTTATTTTCCTTTTCTCCCTTTCTATCCCTTTTTCTCTTTTCCCATTGAGAAACCATTATACCTTGCCTAATAGTGGCATGTCCCTTTCAGGGTTTATTTTGTTTAAGAAAGGGACGTCTTTATTTTTTTGTGTAAGTGGACAAAGTTTTGTTTTGTCCCTTGTGGGTTTATTTTATGTGTACATAACTGTAAATATTATTTTGTAGTGGAGAATCATATCTTTCATCATCATGAGATCACAATTGAAATTTCAAAGAATCAAGTTCATTGCAACCAACTTCAGACCCACAAGGGAATCTTCTAGCTAGGGTATCTTTATAGAATATGCCAAGTGTGGCTATGAAATTGTATAAGAAAAGGGGGTATGTCCCTTTATAAAGGTCAGATAAAATTTTAGTATAGATGATATAGTTTGGAGAGTCATCCCTGTGTAGTGCCCTATTACCAAATTGATTTTAGTTCTAAAATCATTAGCAAGCTTTGAGGTCATCCATGGTGTTACCTTGCTACAGAGTCATTCTACATAGTGTCTCATGATATCAATTTTTCAAGAAATATATTCTAATTAATTATTTCTCAGTGAATGAATAAAATATGTTCATCGTTTCCATTCTATATTGTTGTTTAAGTACAATGTTTCTTTTTACAAGATAAATAGATTGGTTGTTTGGTGTATGTTTATTTATGGTACTCATTTAGAAGGTACAACCAGAATTTAAGATCCTTTCTATTTTAAAGTTTAGGGGAATAAAACATCGATATCCTTTTTATGGGTAGTCCTAAGATCATAAATACAATAGGAAATAATTCTTGAGGGGTAACTTGTAGTGTTTCTCATATTTATTTAAGGACCACCTGTACATAGTTTCTTCCTAGTTGTCTCTAGAATCAAGCAAGCAACTGTTGATAAAGATGCTATTATGATTGTGTGAATTCCTCCATGTTAATTTATTATCATTCCACATATTTTTATCAAGATATTATATAAATATTTTCCTACCCTATTCTACCCCACATACAACATATAGATCACATACCATAAGTGTTACTTGCCCAACAGATGAATTATACATTGTTTACCTAAAGTGTGTTCATTTTATGTGCTCAAAATCCTAACACTACATTTATCACTTAATCCATGTCATTCAAAAACAATATCCACATTAAATATTTAAACCATTTTCTCATCTATCTTAAGTATCTCTTATATGACATAAGGCATTTATGCATTTCATGTGACAGCCCTTCCCAAGTGGAGTGTGTGAGTCTAGTTCTACTTTGGTCATATTACCTCTTCCATAATTACAAATCCTCATAAAGGTTTAAGGTTCAAATTAAATTCACCAAAATGAGCTACCCCTATAGGTCCTCTCACCTTGGTTTAGGTAGAGCCAAAAGTAGCAGGGAACTAACCATCCCCTTTGTCGGGCCTGTCCCAGTCATTGTCCCCATTTAGTTATTTCAAGGTGTTGATCCCTCCCTGGCTCCAATAACATCTCAAGTGGATACTCACCTTTGAATTTCACCCCCCCTTTTTTTTAGGGTATGTGAGGTCTAATGATGGCAATGTGTAATCAAGAACCAATAATTTTTTTATGGCATCATTGTCAGGGAACTTATCACCCTTGTTATGGGCCTGGTTGTTAGAGAATATTAAGTGTTTTATTCTCCCTATTTCTAAGTTGAGTTGATCACCTGTGTTTTTTTGGTAATCTCATTATTCTCTTTATAAATTTACCCTTATTTTTAGAAATCTATTTAGCATCTTTGAAGAGTGTTATCAATGTGTAAAAAGTAGCATCTCTTTGTAGTTGTGCCTAGTTTTGTTGGTCTAGAACCATTCTTTCTAGTGGCGACTCTGTTCTATCATAGGTTTAAAGAACTAGTTCCTATTATTTGTACCTTATTTTGTATCTAAACCTTCTCTTTATCTATAAAAAATTTGAGGGTACTAGATATTCTTTATAAAGGATTCCTTCAAAAGAGTTTATCCCTAAATTGAAAGTCCCATCCAAAAGAAAAAAGTTTGGAACCCTGTTGTGGGTTAGGGTTCAGGTTATCAAGTAGGACCTGATCAATTTTTACCTCTTCATATGCACCCCTTTTTCTATAACATCCCATTAGTTTAAGGGTACCAAATTTCTTTAGATAGTTATAAACTTCCTATGACTCAAGCTCCCTCTCCCCAAAGAAGCATTTACCCTCTTTCTAGTTCTTTGAATAATGTTCACTCTTGACTTCCCCTAGTTTTCTTTCATCATCTGATTCAAAAATGGGAGACCATGACTTAAGAAGGAGGATGTTTAATGTATATTATGAAAATTATGAAGAGGATGATCAAGATTTGGGTAATCATTATAGAACATTCATGATCCCAAGATTTAGACCCATTAATTTCATTGGTACGCCTAGTTTTCCTAATGAGGTCCCTGTCAAGATTATAAATATCCTACCTAACTTTTAGGGAAAAAATGAAAGGTCTAGAGAGAAAGATTTGAAATCCTTTTTATATTTTATTTAAAACTATGATATTGACTTGGAGGATGTGTGTATAAATCTCTTCATCAACACAGTTGAGGATGAGACTCGAGAGTGGTTCAAGTCCCTCCTCAATGGATCTATAGATACTTGGCAAGCAATGATCCATGCATTCAAAATGTAGTTTGGTGAGAGTATAGACCCTTGATTCCTACTTGACAAGTTTGATAACCTCAAGAAGAACCCCAATGAATATGTGAAGGATTTCAATTCATAGTTTAGTAAGGTGTTGAGGAGGTTGCCTGAAGATATTAGGCCTAGTGGTGCTACTTCTCTAATTAATTATTGTGATGCATTTGACAAGAAAGTGGCATATTATCTTAGAGATAAGGCTCCCATGAATATAAGGATGGATTTCAATTTGGTTTTTCAATTAGAAAATTACATCAAAGATATGGGTAAGCCTTTGAATGAAAGGACTAATATCAATCTGGTAAACCTTAAGAAAATGCAAACCTCCCACAAAAGAGTGGACTTGGAGGAAACAGTAAAGAATTTGGTCACTACAGTCAAGGAAACCTCTTATAAGCTAGCTAGAAATGAAAAGGGATTATCCTAGGGTACCTCAAATCATGATGATAGGAGAGAATATAAGAGAGAGGAATGAAATTATCCCTAAGATCAAGGTCAGGGTAGGCAACCTTTCCAAAATAAAAATAATGATAAATGAAAGGGGCTGGCAAGGGATGATAGGAATCATACTCAGGGGATGAAAGGGATGTGTTGGATCCTTTAGCCACAAATATTAACACTATTAATATTAACATCGATTGGTGTGATAAGTGTTTTCTCCCTCATCCCCCATGTAGCACAACCTCTGAAGGTGGTTTAGAGGCAGTTGGTTCTAAAGTTGTATCTGATGAAGATGACATATGTATAGTATATTTCAAGGAGGTGGAGAGTTTCATCTTTAAGGGAGAAGGGGTAAGTAGCCTATCAATCCTAGAATATGAAGACACCTTAGCCTATGATTGTTTCACTTTCAATTTTGATGAACTAGGTGTAATGGTTCCTTCTCCATCAATATAATTAATGGATGCTACAACTACTCGGGTATTATGGGATGCATTTGAAAAGGTAAGAGTTTTATCCTTATAATTTGTCTACAAAATCAATATGATGCATGAATATGAGTTCTCAGTTCATGATTTTGAATTCCTAAGATCAATGATGAAAGAGAAGTATGGGGACTCTCCCCCATCAATAAAAGACTGGTAGTTGATGATTCATGTTGTAATTGCCCAAGAAAAGGAGTATAATCTGAGAAGCAAAGATCAAAATACTCCCCCAAAAGATGAAGGTATTCTTTCTCCTAGGGTAGAGACCAAATAAAAATAGCCACTCAAACTAAGGAGGTCTAAAATCTTACTATGCCTAGTCCTACACCTTATCACGCTAAATCGAGAGGCGCCCAAGCCAAAAATTGAACCCTTTTCCTATCTATCATTCCTAAGAAGGGTGAACCTAGGAATCATCCTTTGAAGAATGAATTTAAAATTATTGGCCCTCCTATTTCTATGCCTCTAGCACTAGAAAGGTATATTTCAAGTGAAAATGTCACTAGTTTATCCACTAATACTCTGCTACGCAAATATAGTGTTTGTGGCATTGCCCATGTATCAAGTCAACTGAAGGTCACAATACCTTTTGTGGAGCTACTTATGATACTAAAGCATATAAGGAGAGATTTCAAATATTTAGGGTTCATATAAAAGGTCACTACTAATGAAATTATTGAGGCAAGCCTCCCCTCATCCTCCTTGGAGAAAATAAGAACGCTTCAAAATCTTCTACTCAGCACTTGGAAGTGTACCTAGGAATGAAAATAGTAGAGAGCCAAATAGATGTTGACCTATTATATACTACCTTAATGATTAGTGGATTGATCATCCATAATTACATGTTTAATTCTGGTACATCCTATAACAAGATGTAGCTAGTTGTACTAAATGAATTATGCATAAGAATAACTACAACATATGGATGATGCCTTGCCATGTATTATAAATAAGTGCCTATTATTGGCATAGTAAGAGGGTTGGTGGTATAGCTTGAAAAATACCCAAAAAAGTTCTTGAGCATGGATGTCATTATTGTAGACTATCCACCTAAGTGGGATATGTTGCTCTCCAAGAAGTAGGCTATGAGTATTGGAAGTAGTGTTCAAATGGATTTATCTTATGCCATAGTACCTTTTTATGGGAAAATGGTTCACCTAAATTGGGAACCACAAATTCTTTATATCTTGGAAGACCCCAAGTAAAAGCTAGATGAAGTGTTGTATATAGACACAAATATTAGGAGCTTTATGGGAAATGCCAAGTTTATAGAGATGCCCCCTGATGTTGGTGTCCAAGATGAAGACTCCATCTAGATTATGTATTTTTATGGAGTGTGTTATAATATTATAAATGGGTTTAGAGTTGTTTTCTATACTCTTGAGGTCCAAATTTTTAAGTTCTCCTTTTAGTTGGCTTTTGAGTGCACAAATAATATTGTAAAATATGAAGCACTTTTGATAGGCCTCCAAATCACCCATGAGTATGGATTCAAAAGGTTTTTAGTAAAGGATGACTCTGAGTTAGAGGTTAAATAGGTTTGGGTTATTTACACCATGAAGCAGAAGAGGTTGAAGCAGTATCGAAATGTTATCTAAGATTATTTGGAATGGTTCGATGCTTTCAACATCTAGTACCATGCCTAAGAGCTCAATCATTTAGAAAATGTGTTTGCCAAGAGAGATACAAAATTTAAGATTGAGCCTGGAAATGCCACTTATGAATAGAAATTTGAAACATTGGTAAGTCCCTCTATTCTAGACAATATTAATCATTTACAAGTCTTTGATGATGATGACTATATAAAAAGGTTTCTATGTTGCACAAAGGAATTTGAGGGAACTTTTATCGACTAGGAGTCTATGATCCAAGTCTATGATGGGAAAGAAATCTTGTATGGGAAAGAAATAATCTAGCTTAAGACTAACACCATCCCCAAGGGATTGGTTAGTCTTGAAGTAACCTTTGATGGAGTTGACTGAGTCAAATACAAAAACATTTCCATGTCAAGGGACATAACTAAGGTTAACATTGGGACAAAAGAAAAACCAAGGAAGATTTGGCTAGGTACTCATTTAAGTGACAAAGAAAAGGGATAGTTTATTATGTTACTAAATAAGTACCAAGATTGCCTAGCATGGTCATATTCAAAGTTGAAAGCTTATCAGGAATATTTGTTCCAACATGTTATTCATCTTCACCTCGATGAAAAACCATTCTACTAAAAGTAGTGGCCCATTAACCCCATCTTGGCCACTAAGATGTAGGAGGAGTTGAAGAAATTAAGAGATGGTGGGATCATTCAACTTGTTAGATATTCATCTTGGGTGGTAAACTTGGTCCCTATCAGGAAGAAGAATAGAGACATCTGACTTTGTATTGATTTTATAAATCTAAACAAGGCATCTCTAAAAGATAATTATCCATTGCCTAACATGGATAACCTACTCCAAGGTGTCATTGGATCTGAGCTACTCTCAACTCTAGATAGTTTTTCCAATTACAACCAAGCAGTGGTAAAGGAGTTTGAAAGGTCCAAGACTATTTTCACTACCCATGGGGTACCTACATGTATATTCAAATGCCTTTTAGTTTGATGAATGTAGGTAGCACTTTTTAGAGAGATATGGATGTAGCCTTCACCATATTAATCAATTGGTTCATTATTGTATATCAAGATGATGTTACAATGTACTCTAAAAAGAGGAGTGACCACCTTGAGCATTTAGAACAAATACGAGTCAGGTACAAAGAGTTTAGGATTTCCCTTAATCCCAAAAAGTGCCACTTTGGGGTATAAAAGTTGAAGTTGCTAGGACATATTGTGTCCCAGCAAGGTTTTGTGATAGATCATGAAAGGGTGGAGGCCATTAACAAAGTACCCATCCCATAGACCAAGAAAGGTATTCAATCTTTCTTTAGCCAAATTAATTTTGTTAGATAGTTTGTTTCTAATTTTGTAGAGATTACTTTGTTGATCACTTCAATGTTGAATAAGGTTCAAACTATAAAGTGGGAGGAAAAGGCCACCCAGTATTTTCAAGACATCAAGGTAGCCTTGAAAATGCCCTCAATGCTTATTAGCCTAGATTATAGAAAATAGTTCCAAAAAATTTCATTTGCCTCTATGCATACCATTGCTGCAGTGATGTTACAAAAGAATGATGAGGTTCATGAGTAGCCAATTTCCTTCTTCATCAAGGCACTTTAAGGATCAAAGATTAGATATACCATACTAGAAAAGAAAACCTTCACTCTTTTGAAATCTATCAAACAATTTAGGTCCTATGTTTTGAGTTAAAAGATTATTGCCTATGTCCCTCACACTATGGTGAAGGACATATTAACTAAAAACAAAACTATTGATAAGAGGTGTCGATGGGTCAATAAACTACAAGAATGTGACCTAGAGATATAGACTAACAAGCTCATTAGGGGCATGAGTTTGGTGAAGTTGATGACTGAGACAACTTTAGAAGCTATGGAGGTGAATAATGCATAAATAATGGTGGATAACTATAGATTAAAGTATATAAGATCTCCATGGTATAGAGATATAGTGCATTACCTGAAGACTCTAAGTTATCCTCCTCATCTAGAGAAGAATCAAAGGACATTAAATTTTGTGTCCCAAAAGTATATTCTGTTGTAGGATGACCTCACATGGAGAAACCTAGATGGTGTTCTCTTGAGATGTTTAGTAGAAAGCAAGGTCTCTCTAATAATTGTAGAATTGCATAGTGGTGTGTGTGGCATCCATTTCGCCCCAAAGTCACTACACACAAGATCTTGAGGGCTAGATATTTGTGGCCTATATTATTCAAATATGTAACTACTTGGGTTAGAAAATGTGAAGAATGTTAAATTTTTTTTAGGAGAATGAAGGCATCCAGGTCACTTCCTCTATAGCCAATCTCTTTTTAAGGACCTTTCAGACAATGGGGGATGGATTTTATGGGTGAAATCTTAGATGCCTTGAGCACTGGTCATAAATGGATCCCGGTGGCCATTGATTACTTCACAAAATGGGTTGAAGCAATTTGTACTAGGAGATCAACCCACCAAGTAGTCATAGATTTTTTTATTGAATAGTATCATTTATTGATTTAGGGTACCAATCAAGATTGTATGTGATAATGCTATGTGATTCAGAGCTAAATAGTTGAAATCATTTTGTGAATATTATGGGACAACCTTAGCATACACCTCCAACCATAATCTACAAAGAAATGGACAAGCAGAGTCCAATAATAAAAACCAATTGAAAATTATCAAGAGGACTTTGGTTGACAACAAAAGAAAATGGGGTGAGCCATTAAATTTTTTTGTTTGGGAAGATAGGTTGAATCCAAAGAGTTACACTAGAAATATCCCATTTGATCTCATGTATGGGATCTAAGCTATTTTTCCTTTGAATCTATAATTGCCTACATACTATTTCATGTGACAAATGACTAAGGTAGGAATTTAAATAAGCCACTATAAAAGGATAATTAACCAAATAATTAAACTTGATGAATCCAAGAGGTAGGCTCATGAAGGACACATAAATTTTAAGGATCATCTCAAAAGGATATTTGAAAAAAATGTTACCCTAAAAACTTTTCATCTCGATGATTTAGTTCTGCTCTAGGACAACAGACATGAAGACAAAGGGAAGCATGGAAAGTTTGATTCCCTTTGGATGGGTCCCTACACCATCATCTTTAAGATAGGGAATCATACCTTATATTTTAGAGATATTAGTGGGGAGGTTTTGGAGCTGCCAGTAAATGGCATACATCTCAAACATTTCTTAGATTGAAACTTTATTTGCCCTTGTACATATGTATATAATTGTCTCTCTTATGGTCCCCATGATCATTTTTTATTTTTATCTATCCCTTTCCTTTTTTATTTGATTGGTTTCCTTATTAAAATAGTGATTCACCCATGGTATGTTTCTTATTAACTCCATATCCCAATAGATAGGTGACTAGTCTAGTGTTCTCTATGTACCCACTGGGGGTACCCATCCCTGAGCAGGAGCCTATGTTAGTGCCCAAAATTAAGCTAAAGTAATTTGGGTCTTTGTATTATGAATTCCCTATGATCAATCTAAGTTATCATCAATTTTTTTAGTTTCCTACCTTCCCTCGTCAGGAGGAGAGGTTGGGACATGTAGTTTGAGAAATCATGTTTGTTATCTTGATTAGATGAGTCTAGAGGGATATCTATCAAAGATGAAAAATACCCCAAAAAGGATCAAGAGAGATTGAATATATATAGCATGTGGATAAAATATCCTATGGCATGAGAATATATAGTGAACAAATGAGGGTGTAACCAAGTCTTTTTCCAAGCTTGGATCCTTCACACTTGAGAGAGGAGAAATGTCGATGTCCTAGATAAAAGTAACAAGCTACATTTGTGTGTTTTAGTGATTAAGGTGAGGAGTATTTTGATGAACTAAATGAAAAATATGTATTTGACTCAAGGGAACCTAAGAGTAAGATTCAGGGGATGGAAATATTTTGTACTTCTCCCCTTTTAAAAAAGTTGGTATAAAGGGTAGAAGTGGTTGCAACTCTGATTTCATTTTTTATTTGGACATGTGGTAGAGTATCAGGACCTCAAACATTTATGACCTCTTTGAAGAGTTACCCCACTTACATTTTTGGTAGGCACAGTGCTTAAAATCTCTAGGGCCCATATGTTTGATTGTATAAATAATATTGGTGCCATATGGAGGCACTTAGGTGTTTATCAGCTTCAAGACCTTTTTGGAGATTGCCTCACTTAATTTTATGGACATTTTCCAAAGGGTCCCTAAAGGTCCAATTTATTGATTTTTTGAAAAATAAGGATCATTGTAAGTGGTGTCCTTGGTATCAACAGGAACTTAGGACTTGTTCCCCCACAACACCAGAGGATCATAATAAGTGAAAAGATGCAAAAGTCCCTGAGATCCCAAAAAGAATTTTTTAAATCTATGATTCACTCATATTTCACCATGTAATATAAAAGGAAGGTCACTTGGCACACAAAGGAAAGCCTAACATTTTCCCTCTAGTTTTTAAATGAGGCTCAAGTAATTAATGGGGTAGGTGTTGATTAGCCACTTCATCTTGGAGCATTAATGGTAACCCTAATTCTAAAATGAAAGGGATTATAATTAAGTGTTATCTTTCATTTGAACTCACCCTTTGCATTTAGATCCAAATATCTATGCTTCCAAGTGACTAAGTGTGCTAGAGTGAAGAACAACATGAATATAGTGAATTAGAGTATGAGTCTCACAAGATCTCCATTTCCACTTATGTGCAACCTTTGCTAATACTAGAAAGTGTTTGGAAACTTTGTTGTATAGTGCTTTGAGAGACAATTGAGATCTCATTTGATAAGTCTTTTAGTATAAAGAAGTTTATTTCTAAGTTAATACAGTAACAACAGACTTGAAAAAGGATGGCAACTTCTTCAACAACATCCAAGGGAAACATAATATCATTTTTGAACTCAATCAAAGACACTAATGTGATGGATTTGGATTAATGTCTTATAAAACTACAACCCCCCACAAGTAGTTGCTAATGTTGGCATGAGCTACATTTCACTAGTGGTAGCATTTCCCTAGTTGTTACATACCCAAAGCTCATCATAGCATGTGGTCAAACATATTAGCTAGATACTAGAACCACCATCAATGGTATTCATTTAGTGTTATGTTCCTTTACTCTTGAATCCCTCAACACTATGTTTGACATTCCCCCTCAACTAGAAAGTATCACACTCAACATCGAGGAGTGCTATTAATACATCAAAAAAGATGAGAGAGCCATTTAGGAAGTCATGAACTCATGTTGGTTGGAAAAGAAGAGATAAAGGTCTCAAATATGTTAAATAACTTGAAATTGGTAGAACATAATGAGTTACCTCAGTATGTTATAGTGATGGTCACTAGAATTTATGGGATACCCACTGCTGTGAAGTTTGAGACATGGATGTTTTTGATCATACTCTATGTGATGGAAGGGAAAAGGAGGATTGACTGGGACACAATCCTCAATGAAAATTTGCATGCACAAATGATGTACCTTTAAGTGGCCATCCTCTCCAAGGGGGAATTTAAAGGTATATTTTATATGTCTTCCTACTTAATGTATAACCTAGTATACAACAGGGTTTTATAAGGACTTACCAAGAACCCTTCATGGATGAGAATCTATGAGATATATCTTGAAGTGACCTTGTAGGGGTCTAGGAATAGTTTTTTCAAGGTGAATAACTACTTTTTCACCCCCATGATGAGTGTATTTTACCCCCTACAAAGCCTAAATAGAATTCCCACTATGGCCAAGCAAGTAATAGAAAACTATGGGGCCACATACATTCAATTTTGAACATTCACATTCATCAGGGTTAGTGGCTACATGGGGCACCTCATAAGCTCCCAAGATATGTGGATGAAAAATTGGTAGTCATGGAGCTAAGCCAACAAATGGTTCCTCTGCATGAGATGATTTCCACCAAAAAGATCAACAACCCTTTCAAATTCCTTATGAAAATTTGGTATTACACATGACCCTTAATAGCCAAGGAAAAAGGGTTAGAGTAGGAAATGAGAATGTATACATTTTATAAGAAGCCACCCCAACATAATTATGACATTAGGTAGTTGGTAAACATGGTGACAAATGTAATATTCCATTAGTCTCACTATGAAGACCTTTGTTTTGACTGCACCATCAAGGAAGATGTCGAGAAGTAGAAATATATGAGCTTAAAAATGTAGGAGGTCATAGCCTACAACATCACTCCTATCCCCAAGGACATGTTAGATGATAAGTTGACACTCTCCTCAGTATACAATAAGGATAATATTAAATCCCAGTCCATCACTCAACTAAACTTCACTATGCATGAAGATGACATCATACCCCAATGACCGATATGGATAATGAGTAGAACCTTTAGATGGTTGAAGTAACATGTAATCAACCTCAGGACATATGACACCCTTTCCCTCCAAGAGTTAAGAAATATAAAGAAATTGAATGCCTTCCTCCCTACACATAGTGGTGACCCTCTGAACCCATCATCATCTACAATAGGTAAGGTGAAAAGAAAGCTTGGACACACCAACTTCACCAAACTAGTGGATGTCAAGAAGATGACATGGCACAATATAAGGCCAAGTTATCTTTCTCAAAAATAATGAGCTTGGTTGAGAATTGGGATAAGATTCTCATGGGGTAGGTCACACTGGTTAGTGCCACTCCCATATCAATTTCAAGGAAGGAAGCTCCAGTGGTGTCAACCATCTCAATATCCCCCCTATGGTCAGTCAAACACCAATCCCAACTCTCCTACCTACATATCAAGTTACAGGAAAGCCTTCTCCAAAAATATATTCAAGAAAGAGAGGAGGTGAGAAAAAAGAGGAGCCACCAAAGAAAAAGAGATTTAAGAAGGCACTCTAACCTTCAGTCAAGTCTCTGACCAAGCAGAGGATAGTTATTTTCAAAGACCTAATCACTAAAGAGTTATCACTAAAGATAAGAGAAGATCAAGCTTCTTACATGCAGAGGCTCAGGGATATGAGTGAGTGTGAAGAATCAGATGAAGGAAAGTTGATAGTAGAAGTAATGAAAAAACAATGCACCTTCACTCCCCCTACAGTAAGAATTGGGAAAAAACCCACAAGGATAGGCATCATACCCCATCAAAGATCCCAATATAGGGAGAATCTATAGAGGGGGAACCTATAATAGAAGAAGGTGAAGGTGATCAAGAAGGATTCAAGGTTCTAGATGATCCTTTATCTTTTGATGATGTTATGGAGGTTAGAGCTGAGGAAGCTACCCAAGTAGAGGCCCCTATTGAAAAAGAATCCCACTCCCCATAGATAGAGGCATTTGTCCAAAATGTTATTTCTTAGTCACTTTGGTAGGATAAATCTGGTGAAGTGGAAGACACCCTAAAGTTGGATGAAAGGGATCAGGGTGAACCTAGGAATGACATTTAGTCCCCCACTAGTAATGCAAAGGTGGGAGATTATGATGAGGATAAAAGAGGAGATGAGGGATCAAGCCTAAAAATGGGTACCCCCACAACTTTAAAGGTCAATAAAGGTGCCAAAGAGGGTACCCCCAAGGATGATACTTTAATTGAAGTCCCTTGAGGGGTCCTCCCCACCATAAAGGTACATGACCTAGAGAAAAATAAAGGTTCTGAGGCCATGATTAGTGAAGAGTCACCCAAACATGACAAGGAAGTCACCATAGCCTCTACAGACCTAGCAACCCAAAGTAATAAGGAATGAGAAGACATTTTTGTATCCTTCATCCAACCCATGATAAAGGTGAGCTCTATTGACAAATTATGCATGGAGTCCCACTAACCTGGGTCCATTTTTGAAAATTTGGAGTGAGTAGAACCAGCTTCAGAGGAAGAAAAGGAAAAGCAAGGGACCAATGAAGACACATAATAGTTTGTGTTGAGTCCTCCTCTTAAGCCAGTGGCATTTTAGGTAGTTGTTTCCTCATTAGCACCAGTCATCACTACCACAAGGTCATCTTCAATGTCAACAACTTTAGGAGGTTTCTAGACCAAGCCCCTTCTATGGGTTATAGACTAGGTGAAGGAAAAAAAGGATATATGAGAAAGATATGGGATATTGACATAGCAAAAATTATTCAAAAATAAAAGGCTAAGCCCTTGAAGAAGGACAAAATGTATGCCTAAATGACATTCACTGAAAAGTGGGAAAGAAGTGTTGAAGTAGCCATTCCTCCTCTAGATGCATTAAAAAAGAATGCTCTCCAAGAAAGCTATTCCATATATAGTTACAATCTTGAGGAGTCATCAAGGAAGGAATTCAAACATAATTCATAAGTCTTGGTTGACATGGTGACACATATAATGGACAAAGATAAAGCCACCATGGAAGAGCTAAAGGTGGAGAACCAGGCTATGATCTAATACTTTTAAAAGTTACTAAGTGAACCTCAAGAAGTGACTACAAGTACCATCTAGGCTCTTGAGCCTTCCCTTGTCCCCCATGGATCACTAGACTTTACCTAAGATGATGATTTAAACACTAGAAGATGGGAAACAAAAGATTGATAATAGGAATTGACAACCCAAGATAAGGAAGTCATCCATACATCTATGGAATGGCTTGATAATGAGATAGATAGATGAGGAGAGTGTATCTCCATAACATTTATATATGATGCTAAAATCAAGATTTTGGAGGCAATTAGGCCCAAAATAGATGAGATATGTAATATGGGAAAATATACTTTAGTAGAATTTTTTTTGTCTCTTTAGATGATCATAAAACTCCCAGAGAATGCCAGTTCACCATAAAGCAAAGGCTAGCCATGCTCAAGGATGGTGCCTTTGATATAAAAGGAGAAGATAAATCTCTCAAGACTACAAGGATAGAAATTGAGGCCACTCTGAGAGTAATGTTATATCTTGATGGTGTAGTGAACTTGAAAAAAGAATTATTGGAGGATGCTTTTAAGAACCTCATTAATTCACCCCATGAAGCCTTCAATAGCCAAAAGATAAGGGACCTAGTATCACTTGCAACATCTTGTGACTAGTTAAAGGCATTGGTACATAAAAAATAGGGAGTTCTCTAGAGGAACACCAACTGGATAGAATAATATAATGCCAAATTAGCCCAGACAAAAATATCCTTGCCACTATGATTTCAAAGTTTGTTACATACAAGAACAAGCTGGTAAAGGACACAATCATTAATGTGGATTCTGCATCTTGACTGGATGCCCCTAATTTATTTCCCAAAATAAAATCATTCCATACTTCCCTTTCTCTTCTTTTCCTTTTCTTTCCCTTTCTCTCTTTTCACATTGAGAAAACATTATACCTTACCTGATAGTGGCATTTCCCTTTCAGGGTTTGTTTTGTTTAAGAAAGGGACATCTTTATTTCTTTGTGCAAGTGGACATAGTTTTATTTTGTCCTTTGTGGGTTTATTTTATGTATACATAACTATATATATATTATTTTGTAGTGGGGAATCATATCTTTCATCATCATGAGATCACAACTACAAGTTCAAGGAATCAAGTTCATTGCAACCAACCCCAGGCTTATGAAGGAATCTTCCAGCTAGGGTATCTTTATAGAATTTGCAAAGTGTGGCTATGAAATTATATAATTAAAGGGAATTTGTCCTTTTACAAAGTTTGGTTAAAATTTTATGATAGAATATATATCTTGGAGATTCATCCCTGTGTAGTGCCTGGTGCCAAATTGATTTTGATTATAAAATCGTTGGCAAGCTTTGAGATCATCTATGATGTTCCCTTGTTATAGAGTCATTTTGCATAGTGTTTGATGATATTAATTTTTCAATAAATATATTTTAATTGATCCTTTATTAGTGAATGAATAAAATATGTTCATGGTTTCCATTCTGTCTTGTTTTTTAAGTGCAGTGTTTCTTTTGGCAAGCTAAATAGATTGGTTATCTGGTGTATGTTTCTTATAACAGTCATTTAGAAGGTGCAACTAGAATGTAAAATCATTTATATTTTAAAGTTTTTGGGAATAAATAATTGATAAAATATTTAAGTGTAGTCTTGGGCTCATGAATGCAACAAGAAATAATTCTTGAGGGGTAACTTGTAGTGTTGCTCATAATTCTTCAAGGACCATCTATGTGTAGTTTCTTCCTAGCTGTCTCTAGAATAAAGAAAGAATCTATTGATAAAGATGATATAATTATTTCTTGAATACCTCCCTATTATTTTATTATCCCTCCACATATTTTTATCAATATATTCATATAAACATTGTCCTACCTTGTTCTACCCCGCATATAGCATATAGTTTGCATAAAATAAGTGTTGCTTGCCTAATGGATGCATTATACTTTGTTTACCTAAAGTGTGTTCATTTTATGTACTAAAAATCCTAATGTTTTATTTATCACTTACTCCTTTTCATTCAACAACAATATTCAAATTTAATATTTCAACTATTTTCTCATCTATCTTAAGTAACTCTCATATGACATAAGGCATTCATGCATTTCATGTGATAACCCTTCCTGGGTGGAGTGTGTGAGTTTGGTTATGCTTTGGTCATATCCAATATTATATATTTAAAAATCCTCATAAAGGTTGAAGGTTCAAAGTACCTTCACCAAAATGAGCTACCCCCATAGGTCATCTCACCTTAGTTTAGACAAATCCAAAAGTAGTACAGAACTGACCATGCCCTTTATCAATCACCTCTCGATCATTGTCCCCATTTAGTTATTTTAAGGTGTTAAGCCCTCCCCATATCCAATGACATCTCAAGTGGATCCTTACCTTTTAGTTTCAACCTCCCCCCCCACCTTTTTCTAGGGTGTGTGAGGCTGAGTGACGGTGGTGTGCAACTGGGAATCAACATCAAGTATACTTATTAAATACACAACTAACCTGACCTATTCATTCTTACATGATTTTATAAGACATTATGGTTCCACTAGGCTTGTGTTATTCATATATATCCCTTAAAAATGACATTATGAGGCATTATAACTTTATCAAGACACCTATGAGATTTAAAACCATCTTTATTTCCTTAATAACCTATAGGGGATTACCTACACTTACAGTTTTAGACCTACTTCTAGGTTTATTCCTCAAAATCATAAAACTTACCTTAAAGCTTGCTTAAATTAGTTTAAAATCTTGAAGTGACATGTGGTCTTCTCCTTCCACCATTGGATCACTCACTTAACCAAAACTCTGCTTAGCTTTTCACACCACACTAGGAACTCCTAGAATACTGCACTACATCATCAATTTAGGACCACAAAGGGACAAGTCATGGGGATAGAAGGCTATTAAAGGGTTCAAGAGAGTGGCCTAATCTATCCCAACAAAATTTTCATATGTAGGCCAATTTTGACCAACATTTACACAAATGAAAAAATATGTTTATGAGTATATGAGAAATGTTTTTGCCAAATTCAATAGGTTGTTAAATAAGATTCCAACCACTACACAACCAACATATGAAAATAAAAAATGCTTCTTTATCAACTCTTAGTTAGATAAATTAAGTTATCAATTGAGGAGGGATACGTTAGCAGATTTGAAAGTAGCCTAAGAATTGGCTATTGATGTCAAAGATGACATGATAATGTTTAGAAAACTTAAAAATAGCCTTCAAAGAATAAAACTTAAAATTCAAGAAAATCTTCAATAGAATAATTTTTTCAAAAAATGGCTAATGATATAATAGCACTAAAAACATAAATACCTTAGAAGACCATTACCATTATGTACTAGTATATTCTAAGGAAAAGCTATATTACTTTTCAAAGAGATCAACCTAGATTTCAAGCTCCTCAACTAAAACTTGCACTTGAGACCCCTTAACAAAACACTAATGTGCCTGTGAATGCAGTCTTGGAAATTAAAGATATATTTAGATATAAAGAGATTGAAGAAGAAAATAAATCCAAAAATCCAAAATTCAAGAATGTGAAATTGAAGAACCCAATGGTGACTCTGTAAACACATTTTTGGAATATAATTTAGATGAATATGACTATGAAGAGAGTGTTTGGGATATGAATAGTCAATCCTTCATAGTTTTCACTAGAGTTTAGAATTTAAAAAATAGGCCAACGATTCATAAGAGGAAACTCCAAAGCTTATCCTCCCATGAGGAACTACCCCACTAGTATAAATAAAAGGAAAGCAACCACTAAGAGGTAGATCATCTAATGTCATTTCTTTTCAACGTATTTAGATCCCTTCTAGATATTTTATTAATTTTGACATAATTGATCATGTAAACAAAATAAAAATTTAGATCTCACAAGCTAAGTATTTGAGAACATATCCAAAGTAGTTGGATAGGTTACTTGATTTCATCAAAGTTAAAATTCCAAATGATAAAAAGGTCAATTTTAAAGGGATCTTAACTAACCCCATTGCTTCTAATTAAGTCAACTCAATGGATAAAACCACTTCCAAAGCCAATAAAGTTAACCCATTCTACATTCCCCTATTCCTCAAAGGATTCAAATTTAGTAATTATATCATCAACACAAGAGCTTCAAACAATGTCATGCCTACCAAAGTTGCTCATGCTCTTGGCCCAACCTGTATTAAGACATTTAGGAAATGTTATTCCGTGGAGATGAAAAAAAATTACACTCATTGGATAGATTAAGGATGTAAAAGTAGCTTTGGCATCTTTTCCCTAAAAGAAAGTCAAAATCAATATTTTGGTCATAGATATTTTGATAGCTTATGACATTATTTTGGGTATAATTTTTTGCAAAGAATTGGGAGGTGAAATCTAACTAGGTTTATCACATGCTATGATTTTGGTCAAAGGAGTCAAATAATATTTAGAGCCTGAATTGAAAATAAAGTACACAGTGTAAGAGGTTGATGATCCTAGAGTAGATATTTTGTATGAAGATGTAAATATTGGTAACTATCTTTTGATGATAGATAAAGTTATAGAGTTACCAGAAATCATGCAATCAAATAAGAATGATGTTTGGATGATGGAATGGTAGTTATTCATCAATAGGTTTAGGTATAAGATTAATATTGATATCTCCTTCTAAGGAATCTTTTCCTTTTTCCTATAAGTTATAGTTTGACTTACAAAAAATATAGTCAAATATAAAACACTTCTGTAGGGATTATAGGTAGTAGAAGAGATGGGAATTAGGAATTTTAAATTTTTGGGTGATGTTGAACTCAAATTAAAGTAGATCAAAGGTCAATACCAAGTGAAGAATGATCATCTAAGGAATTATAGGAATAAAGTCTGTGAGAACATAAGAATCTTTAACACATTTTCTATCATTATAGTTCTATGAGAACACAACTTTGAATTTGACACCTTAGTAATATCAGCTTATTTGATGATTCCCCATATATTGATATATAAAAATACATGATTAAACTAATATATAGATCAAATTTCCTAAACAATGTAAATAATTGGTAATTTTTCAATGATGATCAACAAATTATCTCTTTCTTTGAGAAAGCAGATATTTTTATAAATTTGTACTTTAAAGGTAATGATTCCTTATATAGAGAATCTCCAGTTCATATGTCGAAAGAAGGAATACCTAAAGAATAGGATGAATAAGGTCTTATCAAGTTAAAAGGAAATAAAATTCATAAAGGCCTAGTTTATTTCGAAGAATTATTTAATAAACATGATATATTTGTAAAGAGTAAAATGCAAAAAGGAAACCTTGATTCTGCCTACTATGAAAAAGTAAACATTGGTTCAAAGGAACATCCTAGGTTCATCAATATTGGAAAATGTTTCTCGCATAAATAAAAGTGGAAGTTTGTGAGCCTTATCCATAAGTATAGTGATATACTCATGTATTCCTATGCAGACCTTAAGTCTTTTCATTGTAAAGAGATGCAACATACAATTCTTTTAAACTCTGATGCAAAACCTTTCAAATAAAAATTGAGACAATAAAATCATAAAACTATAAGAACAATTCTTACTAAAGTGAAAACTATGCTTAATTCTCGCATTATTTTTGCTATCCATCATTCAACATGTGTAGCTAACATAATACTAGCTCGTAAGAAGAATGGTGAGACCATAATCTATGTCAATTTCATGAACATCAATCAAGCATCTCTCAAAGATAATTATCCACTATAAGTCATGGATCAAGTTATTTAGGTAGTAACATGTGTTGAGATTCTTTCAATGTTTGATATTTTTTCAAGATATAACCAAATTGAGATAAACAGGGAAGATCAACACAAAATGGCTTTCACAACACCTTTGGGCACTTTTTCATATAGGTGGATTCCACTAAGATTGTTCATTTTAGGAGATAATTTTAAAATAGAAATGTACTTGGATTTCAAATATTTTAAGAATGAATTCATTGTAGTGTATCTTAATGACCTGACAATTTTCTCAAAAAAGAAAGAAGATTATTATGCATATTTGGAGAGACTTTTTGAAAAGTGTTATTTACATGTAAATTATCTTAACCCTAAGAAATATATCTTTAAATTGATTGAAGGTAAACTCCTAGGTCATATAACTCTGAAATAAATAATAAGGATTGATCCAAAAAAGATTTAGATGATTCAAAAACTTTACCTACTGACTAGTAAACTAGGAGTGCATTCCTTCTTTGGGAAATTAAACTTGTTGAGGAGGTTCATTCCTAATTTTGCTAAGATTATCAAACATATTATAGACATGATGAAATGAAAACATATTTTTAAGTGGACAAATAAATGTAAAGAAGATTTAAAAAGATAAATAATGTTATTACTCATGAGCCAACATTGGTTTGTCCTGATTTTAAGAAATAATTCATTATTTATTACTAGGCTTTAGAAAACACACTCTCAAAAATATTGATTCTAATAAATAATGAAGGTATTAAATACCTAATTGCCTTCATGAGTTGTAATCTTAAATATTATCACTTGAAATATTCTCCTGAGGAAAAACTTGCCTATGTAGTAGTAACAACAGTCAAATAGTTTAGGTATTACATATTTCATTCACATTCCATGGTAATGGCACCAAGTACAATATCAAATCCATTTTGACCCAATAGGAACCTGATTTTAAATGAGTGAATTGGATAAATAAAGTGAAAGAGTATGTTCTATAAATAAAACCTATAAAACTAGTTTGAGGAAAAGGACTATCTTAACTCATGGAAGAATAGGGAAAACTTCAATAAGGGTCTTCGATAGTTTCAGATGAACAAAGTGATCAAGAGATTCCTTTGGTATTTTTTTTATCCTACTAATGAATGGTTTTATGACATTGCTTTCTACCTAACATATGAAGAATGTCCTTCACACTTGAATGTTAAATAATGTAGAATGGTCAAATTATAAACTAATAAATATGTCATATGGGATGGCACTCTTTTCAAGAAAAGCATTGATGACTTTTTCTTAAGGTGTGTTGATAAAGAACATAAAAAAATTTCTTGTAAGTTTTTCATGATCAAGTCTATGGAGGGAAATTTTATTCTAGGGTAACAACATATAAAATTATCAAAGCCCATTATTATTGGTAAACTCATTTCAAGGATTCATATGAATGGGTAAGAAAGTGTGAGGCATTTTAGCAATTTGTAGGCACACCTAGGTTAGAACACTTCATCTTCAATTAGTTATAGGTGAAAAACTTTTTCAAAAATAGGGACTAAATTTTGTTGGAACATTGAACCCTCATTCAAGTGCAGGTCACACTCATGTTCTCACAATAATATATTACTTCACCAAGTGGGTAGAATGAATTATTGTAAATCAAACAACTTCAGAATTCATTTGTAACTTCATCAAAGAAAATATCTTGGTATGATATGGAATCTCATAAAAGATTGTTATAGATAATGCCTCTAACATTTTTCTTTGGAAATGATTTCATTTTGTTATAGATGTGACATTTATTTATCTCATTAATCAAACTATAATCTCGAAGGTAATGGTCAGGCTGAGTCAAGCAACAAAAATTTATTCATAATCATGCACAAGGTAGTATACAATAATTAAAAAATTGGCACAAAAAGGTATATGATGCTCTTTGGGTAGACTGTATAACACCAAAAAAGGATATTGGTATTTTTCCATCACAATTGATATATGGAATAAATTTTGTAATTCTCATAACTCTTGAGTTACCTACCCTACAATTATCCAGAGTAGTTGAGAATCCAAATTTTGAAATCCCACTACATAAAATAATTTTATATCTATAAAATAAGGAAGAAAAAAGGACATAAGTAGTTGAAAAAATCACAAAACATTATGCTCATGTCAAAGTTATCTTTAATAAGAAGGCAAAGAAAAGAAAATTTTAAGAGATATGGTTCTACTCTGGGGTAGTCATTGAGAACCAAAAGGGAGACATGGGAACTTTGATTCACTTTGGATGGGGCCATTTAAGATCATAAAATTCTACAATAATAATAATTTCTACCTATCATATCATGATGGAACTCATATACCATTGCCTTTTAGCGAGCAATATTTGAAACACTATTAATAGTAAGCACTAGGTGGCTTTCTTTTGTACATATGTAAATATAGTTTTAGTTGTGTTTCTTTCTTGGTATTTCTTGTTGGCTTATGTTGTTGTGTTCTTTCTTTTCCAAATTTTTCCCTCTTTGTTGATGCATCTTGGTGGAAATTTATATCTTAAATAATCCCTGCCATTTTGCCTAATTAAGCTAGTCAATAACTTCATATCTAGATGAGTTATTGTTACATAAATATTCCTATTTACCTCCATGATTCTTTCATTTCAAATTATGGTTCACCCTAAAATTGAATAATTATACATGAAGTCCCACCTTGCCATTCCTATTCCATGTGGTGCCATTTTCCTAATTTGATAACTTGATGCTACCTAATGAGATTCCTCCATTGTAAGGTAGAACTACAATGATTTGAGGTCCTAATGGGACTATATAGGCAGCACTCAATTCACATTGAGGTCATCTCAGTCACCCTTTACCTTATTCTCACCATTTTATGAGAAATTTAAAATTTGAAAAATCTCATAATTTTATGATTTAGACCATTTACTATCTTGTAATTCTCCATTGATTTGAGATGCATATAAAATTCCAAAAACATTTGTAAAAGATCTAGAGAAAATCAACCTATTCTTTGCCTTAAGGATTCTGGTACCCCTAGTTATCTCATAAGAAACCACTTGTCCTTTAATTTCCCCATCCTTATTTGTCCTACGCCTTAAACTCTCATTATTTTATGATTTTTCATATTGCATATTATGTATTTGAATTTGATACATTAATGACCACTAGGCTTCATCTTACGCTCACACCATTTTGCAAGATAATTCCCATTCCTCTATAAAACAATCATATTTTTCTTATCATTCAACATTTTTATTCTATCACATATGGATAACTACATTTGGCCTAAATTTCATGTTGGATCTTGCATCCATATAACTATGGAGGCAGTGTCTACTTGCCTAGTGCATCTAGAGTCAACTTAGCTACCCCCTTCCTTTTCTTCTTTTCCCCCATTTTGTTTGTTTGATTCATTATTTCCTATCTCCTGAGGGCAATGTTTATAATCTTATATTTTCTTCTATTTGTGATAAAATTATGCTTAATCATTGTTTGTGTTTGTTTTATTTTGTTTTCGTTGTTTTGTTTTTATCTTTCTTTTCTGTTTATTGGTGTTTTATCTTCTCGTTTGTTAACTTGTTTACCTATTTTTTTACTTTCATTCTTGTGATTTTACTTCATATTTTTGTATTCATTGGGTGATTACTTGTGCATTAACTTAATTTCATCCATATTCATATGTCCACATTGTCATCATGGTTTTTATCATTGGTACATTATTTTTTATTATTTATTGGATTGCATGTCAGTCCTTCTGCATACTTTAGCTTAGTTATCATGGTGTTTTATATCATGATGCATATCATTACATGTTACAAAAAAAATTATATCGATAAATATTAGAAGTAATGATTTCATGATACTTCTCCTTAGTCACCTAAAATAATTATCAATCTATCTGAATCATTTCATAAATACCAAGTAATTAAATCACAAAATAATTTTAATCTTTGCTAGTTAGGATGTGCATCTCTATACTAGTAGGTTACCTAGATTCATCTATATCAGTTTACTCTTACTCTATGATTATGGATGTAGTACGTAATCCCCCTATTCTAATTTGCCATATTATCCCACTTGCAGTACCAATGATTCTAACTATCTTTGGGTAAATCATTGTGTTTTAATTCTAACCTACCATGCCAATGATTATAACCACCTTTGGGTAAATCATTATGTCTCATTTTATCGATATGTTAATTATTATAACTACCTATGGAAAAACCATTAATAATTTACCTCATCATGCTAATGATTGTAACCATCTTTGGAAAAATCATTATCTCTATTTGCCTAACTAGGGCATGTTTTCATCATGTCAATGATTATAACCACCTATAGGAAAATTAGAGTTTTACTTTTAATGATTATAACCACCTTTGGTAAAATCATTCTCTTATTACCCTTATCCTTTATTTAATGATTATAACTGCTTTTGGACAAATCATTATCTTTTTATCTAGCTATGCTGATGATTATAATTGCCTTTAGACAAATTATCCTTTTTATATACAAAATTGAGGCATATTATTGTGCCACTGATTATAACCAAATGTGGGAAAATCAATATTTTCCACCCCCTTTTACCTTTTGGTCCCATTATTTCCTTATTTCAAGGGATTGATCACTGACCTTCTTTGTTGATCACTCCCTCGAGGGGTCATCTAGGGCTCATCCATCACCTATTGGGCATTAGGCATATAGGACCTTTTCATTATTTGATAAAAAAATTAATGTTCCTATAGCTTGTAATGCCTTTCCAAATAGGGTAAAACCATAAACATCCAATTTTGTCCACAACTAGCTTTTAATTGGACTTCAAATTAATTTCTATCAAACAATGCAAATTAAACTTAGGAATCACTAAACATCCCAATTTTGTCCATGAATCATTCATCAATGATCAAAATTATTTTGAGGCATCCTTATTTGGGATATTATCTCATATGTAATAATAATCTTTCACATATTCATCCTTAATCACCTTATGACCTAACAATTATCAGTTTGGCCTATGGACCCATTAATTAGGGCACCTGATCAAATCTTTAAAGAGCTAAAATGTTAATCAAATTGAATAAAATAATTAAATAATATTAAATTCTTAGTTGAATTATCCATTTATAACTAATTAATGTTTAAAATTAAAAATTCCAAAAATCAAAATATCAAGCTTTTTCATTATTGCCTTTATGAGTTGTCAAGCTCTTTCAAAATATCTAATTTGAGAGCCATGTCTAGTAATTTAAAACCATAATTATGTGACAAATTTTAACTCAAATTGAGTTAGTCTCAACTCATATAGGGTTAGTTTGAACCCATTCCATGTTTAAACTCAACCTTAACTGACCTTGGATGAGAATTAACTTTTGAGATTATAAATATAAGGCCATACCTATTGATGTTTAAGTTATTTTTTAGTGCAAATTTATTATGCAAAAATATCTTCAAAGATTTGATAATGTAGAGTTATTATATAGGATTTACTCCATAAGCTTCATGTAAGTAATGTTACCATGCCAAATTCATAAGCCATCTACCCAAGCCAAGGTGTCAAGGAGAGAAGGAGCAAAGAAAGCTTCATTGTCAAAGGCTTTTTGATACATAAATTGATAAAGACATTTGGAGCTCCAAGGAAGGTAAAAAAAAATGATTTTTTTTCTAGTTGTCCTTTCATTTGTATGTTTTTTACATATGCTCTCCCTAGTGTCTAGGCTAGAGGTGTTAGGATTTAGTGTGTTATTTTGATTTATTTTATTTGATTAACATAAGACTAACCTCCCCTATATGTATTCCTTGTTTACACTATAGATTATAGCCTTTCACAAATGAGAATATCATAGTCACTTAGCTTGATCCTTGGTTAGGTTGGTATTCAAGAGATAATCATGGAGAATATATAAGACACTTCTCTCTTTGCATTTTATTCTATGTAAAAACAAATAACTAAAATGCCCTCACATACAATATCATTTTGGATATATGAAAACACCTATCAGGTTGAGTACCTAATACTCATATACACTATCTTTTGACATTTGATAGTACCTATTAGGCTAAGTACCTAACTCTCACATACACTATTTTTGACATGTGATATCTTTTTGATGGCTTGAGGAACCATCTCTTTCATTGAAGATCAAATATTTTTAAAATATATCAAAGTTATTGCTGAAGACTTTGTTTTTCAATGAATAAAATGCTAGCCTATAAAATCAAAGAATTCAAATTATTTTCATTCCTTGTAGTTTGAAATTCCAATAAGAACCATCTATTGTCATGGTTTTTGAAACTAGATAAAAACAAGTAGAAATTTAGTTTTTATTAATTGATAAAATTTGAACTAAGCTCAAAATTGTTAAAATTTTGAGAAATTTAATTTTTTAATTGATTAATGAAATTTAATTGATTAATTAATTAAAAATTCATGGATAAACTATTTTTTACCCCGACTTATTTTTAAATTCATTTGAACCTCTCATGTAAAAAGGCCATTAACATTTCCCACAATTTACAAAATCCATTTAACTTTTTATAAGTTATGCAAATACATGTTATTTTTCATAAGTTGTGCAAATTACAATTTCCTTTTTTTGCTCAGTGCAAATTACAAAATTAATTTTGTGTTTTGTGTAATTTAAAATTTTGTTTTTCCTTCTCATGTAAATTGCAAATTTATTTTAAGGTTTCATGAAAATTATAAAATCATTTTCCCATTTCATGCAAATGAAAAATTTGATTTGATTTTCCATGCAAATTACAAAATTGATTTAATTTTTCATGCAAATAGCAAAATTGATTTGAGATTTAATATAATTTACAAATTTGTTTTGAGTTTACCCTTTTCATGTAATTCCAAATTCTATTTTCGCAAGTCATGAAATTTCAAATCACACTTCCTCAAATAATTTAAATGCAAATTACACCTCCCCAAGAAGTGTAAATATAAACATCTATGTTGAAATTGTATTTTTTAATAGTGAAAATTATCATTGCAAATTCAACTCTCCTTTTCCAACAAACATGCAATCTCATTTATTTCTTTTGCTAATCATGAAAATATGGTTATTTGATTAAGATATGTTAAATGAATATTATCTTCCCTTCTAAAAAATTCTTTTCAACTACATGCTAGACTCTAGTAATTTTCTGAAAATTAAAAAATGAATTTCCATTTGTGTTTTTAGCCACCATCCATTGAAAAAAATACACTCAATCTCATGGAAGGAAAGAAAGTGATAAAAATGATTTATTGTAATTTATTTTAGCCATGAATAGGCCATATAAAGTTTTTTCAAAATAATTGAAAATTAAAAGATCAAATATTTGAATTACTAACTTCTAGAAACAATATACAAAAGGGCACCCTAGAGGAAATAAAAGGATAAAGATTCAGCTTTAAACAATGTGTTTTTAAAATTTTCTTTTCCCAGTCAACCAAGCTATACAACAACACCAAAGGCAAGAGAGAGTTTAAAAAAATGAAATTTCATTTGCCTATCCAAAAAAGTGGGGTGATGCCAAAGAATAATTGAGAGTATAAAAAGCCAAAAAATCATATTCTTGTTTCATTCACAATCATAGGTTATACACCCTACCCAAGGAAGAAGGTAAATCTATAGTTTTATCAAAAAAATTGACTTCATTTTTCCTATATCCTCTCAAGTGAACCATACAACTTGCTTAAAGAAAAAATTTGGTAGTTTCAAACTTTATTTTATATTTTTATAGAAAAAATATGAGTCGTATGACCACTGTACATCCAAGAAAGGTGAATAAAAAATAATATGAGAAAAAAAATTGTTTTTAAATCCTTCATTTGCCAAAGTTGAATGGTACGACTTGTTTAGTGGAGAAAGATATTTAAAAAGTTGAAAAAACTTTTTTGGCTTCATGTGATAAAATTTGAATTGAATGGACTTGGTAAAAAGGGGTATAAATTTGAAAAGAGCAGATTTTGATCATTTTTGTTTGTGAATGGAAAATTACATAGCTATGTATTGTCCTTGAAAAGAGAAAGTAAAATTTCAAAAAGCTCAATCTCTTAGAAGAAGCTAAGAGTTGTTAAAATAAAAAAGGATTACTTTACGAGTTTTTGATTTTGGGAAAATAAAAATCATGATTTAAATTATTTTCGCTTGAAAATTGAAAAAACCATATTTCTTTCACCAAGCCTAGAGATTTGAATTTTTGGCAAAAATCAATTGGTAATTGACTTTTAATATTTTATCTAAATTGGGAGTAGGGGAAAATATTTTAAATTGAGAACAAAATTTTCAAAATTTATTTTGAATTCATTTCTATTTGCCTTGGAAGTTTTCCAAATAGCAATACAAAGAAATTGAATAGGAATAGTCACAAGTGGAAAAGTTGATTAGGGGAAGGTTGAATTTCATACAAGTAACATTAAAACACACTAGAGTAACTTACACAGACAACTGGTGAGTATAGATTCCCATTGTAATTAAATAAATTATTTTGGCTTTAAGTTATTTAATTTCATCATTTTTTATAAATAAGAAGTTTTTTTTGCAAATATCTACCAGTTATTAGTTTTCTTGTAAAGTTGATGTCTTTGTCCTCTACTCTAGAAAAAGAAATTCTAAGTAAACATAAAGAACCCATGAAGTATCAATTTTAGGGCATGACACATCTTTCACCACTGGAGTCTAATGCTAGAAATATCACAGACATTGATCTAGGTCACATTAATTTAGATTGAGTTTTAAGAAAGGATGAACACAGTGCAGAAGACAAATTATGGTCAAAGTATTTATGGCAATGGATTAACACAGGAGAAAATGTTTTTGATTTAAGTACATTCCCCTAATTTAGTCTTGGTCATGGTAAATGTGATCTAGGAATTTGACTCAAGAGAGGATGGTTAGTATGGTGTTAGTTTCAAAATAAATACAAAATTAAATAAACACACTAATAGCATAACATCTCTAGGCCTAGACACTAGGGAGAGCTTAGTTAATAAAAGTAAATGACAAACACAACTAAAAAGTAAGAAATAAAACACAATAATTCCTTCACCTTTCTTGGATGCTTCAAATGCCTTTGTATTAGTGGCTTGCTCGGCTTACGCTCATGAAGTCCTTGACAATGGAAGCTTGGCTACCTTTATCTCTCCTTTTCACCTTATGGATTTGGCTTAGCTTGACTTGAAATCAATTTGGAATTATAAATTTGTATTATCAAGTCTTTTGAAGATATCTGAGTAGAATAATTTTGCACCAAAATAGCTTAGAAATGATGTGGTAAGGCCTCCTATTTATAGATTTTTGAGAATGATCAGAATCAACCTTAACCATCCATCTCAAGACTGAGATGTGTGGTTAAGGATTAATTTAATTTTTGGAATTAATTTTATAATTACTCTCATCATGATAGGAAGAAGGGGCAATCAAGAGGTATGGAGGGCATCATGAAAGGCATTGATGAGGCATAGAGGGCATGAACCTTGATATTTATGGCATTTATGGCCTAGGGATATCTTTCCAAAAAATGAGGTCCCCTGATGATATAAATATTAAATATTCACTTCAAAAAATAATTATTCAACAATTTTCCATAGAATTATTTATTAGGCCTTGATTTGGGTTAATTAGCTCTTAAGCATGTTAAAGCCTTTGTGCACAAATTACTTAAATTGATCAAAATGTCTTATTATTGGTTCAAAATTTGATTGGATTGGAATTGGAAGGTGATGTCAAATGTATTGAAACCATATTCCCATTTAGGATGTTACCAAAAATAAATAAAAAGTAATGCATCTTGTATAAAAGATTTGATAGCAAAGAGCAATCTAGAGCACCTAGGTGCAAAATTGGCATTTTGACTCAAAATGATCAGATCAAAGTTAACTAGACCATAAATTGCATTGCCCCATTTAGGGATACCCTGGCCAAAATTAGCACTTGAATATGTTATTTTCACATCATTTAGCATTTTTTAGTGTTTTTAGGTCAAATTATGCATTTTAGATGTAAATTGGACAAAACCTTGATTGGAGGTTATCGGTGGCTAGATTTAGGTGTCTATAGTTTGCCCCTATTTGGGAAGGCATTGAAAGATATAATAATAATAACATATTCTCAATGAATGAAAAGGTCCTACATGCTTATAACTACAATGATGATAAACTAACTGTATGATGCCCCCTCGAGGGAATGGTTGGCACAAATAAGTCGTTAAACAGTCCCTCAAAAAGAAAGAAGCAAAGTGAGGGGACCAGAGAAAAGAATATGATGGGGTGAAAAACATAATGAGACTAAAAAAGTAGTCAAAATCATTGAGAATGCAAGTGGGATGGTAAACAATGGTTTACCTAAAGGCAGTTATAAACATTGTACCCTAATGGTGGCAATGTGGTATGATAACATAATGATTTACCCAAAGGTAATTATAATCAGTGAGAAGATGGAGCTACCCAAGTTAGGATAGATAAACAAGATAACACACCCCTTGTATATGTAGAAAAATAAAGTGGTGAAAACATAATGATTTACCCAAAGGTGGCTATAATCATTGATAAATATAGGTGAGATGGTGTGCAATGATTTGCCTATAGGTGGTTATAATCATTGGACCTTGATTATGGAAACATGGTATGATAACATAATAAATTGCCAAAAGGTGGTTATAATCATTGAGAAGATGGATATGCCTTAGTTAGGATAGACAAACAAGATAATAACATACCCCTGCATAGGTAGAAAAATTAAAGTGGTGACAACACAATGATTTTCCCAAAGGTGGCTATAATCATTGAAAAATGTAGGTGGGATGGTATGCAATGATTTACCCATAGGTAGTTATAATTATTAGACCTTGATTATGGAAAAAATGATAAGCTTGGTCCAAGATGATGAAAACTTAACACAAAGGGTAATGATGAATTAGAACACCCTATTAGTAGGGAGATGCTCGTCCAAACTAATAAAGGTTGAAATTATTTTGTGTTTAATTACTCTGTTTGGAATATGATTAGGATTGAATCAGGTTATCAGTGTCGAAGAGATGTTTCCATTGCTAAATAGAATTCTTGAAGCTAAGGTTTATTATAGCATGTGTTGGTAGGCATCATGATATAACATCATGAGGACCTGGTTGAAATATGCATGAGGACTAACTCCCAAAATCCAATACTCAATAAAAAATAATGCACCAATGATAGAAACCATGATGACAATGTAAACATATGAATATGGATGGATTCAAGTGTAAGTGTGGGAAAGGAATCACCTAATGAACACACATAAATTGAATCAAGGAAATAGTGCTAAAAGCAAAAAAACTTATAAACAAACAAATAAAATAAGTAGAAATAAACAAACAAACAATAAAATAGAAACCCTATGAACATTGCCCATAGAATTAAGGCAACAACTTAACAAAAAAATAAAATGGGGGAATAGAAGAAAAGGAAGGGGGTGGCTGAGCTATCTCCATATGTGCTAGGTAAGTGGATTCTACCTACATAGTTATGTGGATGTAATATCCAATAAAAATTTTAGGCCAAATGTAGTTCTCCTAGGGAATGGGAAGAAAATGATAACTGAGAAAAATAAATAGAATGGATGTGATAGAAGAAGAGAAAATGGTCTTACAAAATGGTAAGTACGTGAGAGAAAAAGGCCAAAAATGATGGGAAAAATAAGTGACAAGTGATTTTATTGTAACTTAGTAAGGGTTCCTAGAATCTTTAAGGTAAAGAAGTGGTCAATGTTTTCTATTTTTTTTCTAACGATTTTTTGAAATGTTTTTGAAATTGTTTTGGAGTGTCTCAACTCAATTGAGAATGACAAGACACTAAATGGTTCAAGCTCACAAAATAGTGAGAGCATGGCTTAGGTTTCTCACAAAATAGTGAGAGCATGGTTGAGGTTGCTCAAAAAATGGTGAGAGTATTCAAACTTAAAATGCTTGTGAAATGGTGAGAGCGTGGCGTAGGTTACTCACAAAATGGTGAGAGCATTTAAATTGAGGTTGATCACAAAATGGTGAGAGAGTTCAAACTAAGGTTTCTCAAAAAATGGTGAGAGCATGGTGAAGAAGGGTGACTGAGTTGAGCTCAATAAGTATTGAGCACTACCTACATTGTCTCAAAGTAAGATCTTAAGTCACTATAGTTTTTCCCTTATAATGGAAGAACTTGACTAGTGTAGCAGCCAATTCAAACAAAATAGGCACAGTTGGTAAAAAGGCATAACATGGCATAAGAAGTGGTGAGTTGTTATGACAAGGCTTAATGTTGCCCCTAGTTTGCCCATAGGTGGTTATAACTAGGACATAATGGCATAAATCAATGGTACTAATTTTCCCAAATGCGGTTATAATTAGTAGCAAGACCGGTGATAATAAAAGAATAACAAACAAAGGATGAAACTACCAAAACTTTTTTCACACTATCCTAAAATATGCTCTTTATCTGAATCACTTGAACTAACTGATGAAAATAATTAGATACATTGGTGCTAAAAGTATGTAATGAATGGCAAAAACCAAGGTCAAATAGAGTAGGTTTTAAAACACATTGGGTCAATAGAAGGGAAGCAAAAAGTGGATATGGTGAAGAGATGGATAAGGATGGCATTTGTATAAATAAGAACAGTGATAAAATGGCATAACTAAAATGGTCCTTATAGATAATACACCTTGTTGTTCCCAAAATTTGTCACTCATTTTTGGGAAAACACATGAACTATTTTTGGTTTTACAAGCCAAAAAATTCTCTCTTCCCTTTGTAGAGTAAAGTACTCTACATTTTATTTTGAGTTTCAGTTGTATGCTCCAAGTTTTGTCCCTGTGCATTTTAGTTTCGAGGCAGTAAGGGTTATGACACAGAGTGTGGGTTTTTTCATATTACACGGGTTTTTCATTTTGCCTAAAGTTTTGTCTGAGTCTCAAATGTAATGGAAGTCGCCATGTGTCACTTGTTAAAAGCAGTAGAATGTGCCACGTGTCTAGTTATAACTCAGCAGAGTGCGACAAGTGTCTGCATCCACATTTCAAGTTTCTTATAAGTTTCAAAGCTTCTTTCAATAAGCTTCTCTCAAAGTCTCGTAGAGGGCACCATGTGGCAACTGTGGGAGGTTTTTATATGTTTTTTTAAACGCAACAGAAGTCACCATGTGTCCCTTGTAAAGCTTGATGGAAGCTGCCAAGTGTCAACATCCGTAGTTTCTTCCTTTTGTTTCATTATTAAGTAAGGACTATGGTGGGCCCCAAGTGAGTTGTCAAAGTAATCAGAGTGCACCAAGTGTCATCATTCGTGTGAATCCAAATGAGTCCCCAATGTTTCTATAGTGTTTCTAAAGCTCAGTGGAAGCCACCATGTGTCATCTCCCATAGGACTCTCAAAAGGTATCTAAGGCTTCTATAAGTTAAGCAGATGCTGCCAAGTGTCCTCACCTGTTTCACAATGAGAAACACCATGTGTCACTTGTTAAAAGCAATAAAACATGCCACGTGTCCCGTTATAACTCAACAGAGCATGACAAGTGTCTAAATCCATGTTTCAAGTTTCTTATAAGTTTCAAAGCAATGGACTATGATAGATGTCCAAAATGGAGCACTCCTAATACAAAGACATAGTCCAAAGGAAAAGCCCAAAGGAAAAAGCTTGAAAGCCAAAGCCCGGCAGAAAAAGACAAAGCCAAGGAAAATTTCCTTCAGACAAATTATCCAAAGGAATTCCTTTGAAGATTTTGTCTGAAGGAAATGAAGGATAAAGGAAACAACAGGACGAAGGATGAACCAATGAACCGATTGAACCTTAATCGAAAGAGTTCAAAGTTCAATTTTTCATAGGTACAAGCAGTTCAAATACACCCTCAAGCAGCAAATAGATGATTCCAAAGGCAAGTTCAAAAAAAGGATGGTTCAACCAGACAAAGCAAAGAAGCAATTGAACCAGGAAGCTAAAAAAGATCACCTAAACCATTGAACTAATGAATCGATGAACTTTTCATAGGTTCAAACGTTCATGGTTCAATATGGTTCAAGCAGCTAGCAACCATTGACGGCCTCGTGGATGTCAAATTTAATGTAATGTAATATTCATTAATATTTGAATATGGTGTGGAATTTGAAAGATAAACCAAGTGACCAGCTGAAAAGAGAGCCTGAGAGCCCAAATTGCTATAGGGAAGAGAGAAAAAATAAAAAAGATCAGAGATATCTTCAAGGGAGTTATTTTCAGTAGGTGAAACAGTGGATCAAGTAGACTTTTGAGCTCACCAAATCAAGGATGCAGCCTATTTTTCTTCCATGAAGTAAAGGCAAAGGGACAACTACGTAAAAATCAAGAAAAGGACCAGACAATCCATACTAAGGAAGAGACATATTAGATGAATGGACACACCATAGTCAAGGCAACACATTGTTCCCAGCATGCCCCCCCTTGACAGAACTAAAAATGCATTCAAGGCTTTGAATGCAGTATGGGCAATTTTATGAAACGAAGCACCCAGGTCTTTTTAGAGCGCTATATATTGTAATCTCTCTTATTGTTTCTAGGGATATCTTTTCCATTATATAAGTGAAACTCTGCCTAAATTGAAAGGCATTCATTGAGACTTTGAGCTCAGATTGTTAATCATATTTTGTTATTTGAATGAGAAAGTAGGTTACTTTCAGACTTTGTGTTGTTATAGCTTGTGTCATTTAGGGGATTATTCTTATGTCTATTTCTTGAATGTGTTCTTGTCCATTTTAATAAAATAAGCTAGTGAAAATAATTAGAAAGGTGTCCTGAAGCGAACTGTGGAGAGACTTTATGCCCCCACAATTGCCTTTAGTGTGTTTGTCTATTTTTTGTTCCTGTGTAAAGGGTCTTGGGATGACTTTGTGCCCTCATTGTCCTTCGTATTTCAGTCTTGGGAAGTCAAGGTGGAGACTTTGTCTTACATCTCAGTCTGTTGGTTACTATGCCCCCTGTTACTTGCTACCTACCTGAAAGAACTCCAGTTGTTTGCTGTAAGACCACTTCTAAAAGAAGAGAAGTGCCTTTAGTGTTTTCACCTAGATTTATCCTTTGTTTGTGGACATCATCTCTAAAAAAAGAGAGATGGATGGTGTTATCCTACCCCTGAGTGTTATTTTCTACTTATATATATAGTATATTACACTGTATATTTATAAGGAACCTCCCCTTGATGAGAGGAGAGATTTGTCCCCCTTTGATGTGGTAAATCTACACATTTGGTTGACCAATCTCCCTATGATGTGGTTGAAGAGACCTATTTTTCTCATCAGTTAGCTAGTGACAAAATATTCACCCAACAGTTTTTGGCAACTCTGCTAGGGAAGGACAAGTAGTTTGAAGCCTCAAGCTTCAAGCTGAAGCAAGACCACTCCTTTTCTATTCGTGTTTCACAATCTGGAAACTCCACACTATACCAGAAGCTAGAGAGTTCAAGGTGTTGTTGACCCTATCTTTGAGTTGGTGTAGCAAGGAAATTTCAATTTGTTTCCTCCCCAAATTCAAGTTCAATGATCTAGGAGTGTTCTTCCTACCCGTACTAGGTCACCAACACAAGGCAGAGCTTCTTTTTCTACTGTCAATAGAGTGTTGCCCATACATACGCTACCCAAATTTGTTATCCCTCTTTTTCATAATCCAATCATGGCAGTTCAAGGCCCTTGAAGTAACTCTTTTGGCCCACTCAATCTCACTTCACCTCTAAATGAACTTCTATGCAGCTCAAGGAAGAATTCGCTAAATTCTTTGGTGATGGGAGAGTTCATCCTGATGAACAGATTGTAGCTTTCAACATAGCCTGTGGTGTGATAGGCATGGAATTTGAGGACATGGTAGTCAAGATATTTGTGGAAACACTATAAGGTGCTACTACAGACTGGTTCTACCATCTGTAAGCTCGGTCAATAACTGACTAGGATACTCTCAAAGCTAAATTTGAAGCCAGGTTCAAGCTTGCATAAGATGCACATGCTTTGCTAGCCCAACTCATAAAGATGAAGAAGGAACCTCATGAACCTATGAGGGACTTCATTTCCAAGTTTGACAAGCTGAGGAATTAGATTCCTACCATTGCTCAACCAACACCTAAAAACCTCAAATGCTTCTTGTTGAGATGGGTTGGACACATAGACCTTGCTGCTACTCAAGACTTGGCTATTGAGGTAAAAGATGACCTTATCTTGGCATGAAAGATAAGGAGAGGTCTAAACAGAGGTAAATCTTCTTCTTTCTCTGAATACTCACCTGCAACCACCACTGATCTAATGGTGCAAAAGCTAGAAAATAAGTTGTTGGCTCTTAAAAATAAAATGGTGCAAGGAATGTCATCTAATCCTTCATACAGAGATGCACCAAGGAAGACGTTCCTAATTAGTCTTACCAAGGTAATGTTGCCAGAAACCAAGGGCAAGCAAATCATCTTCCTCTTCCACAGAGGAACCTTGCCCTTGAAGCACCTTCAACCAACTCAGTAGTTGGATATCTGGAAACATAACATGATTCCCATTTCCAACCTGAGTTTAATCAAAAAAATGACACTGATTTCTTCATGAAAGACCAAGAAGAATCAGCTAGCAACTCCAACATTGAATTTTTGAATTACTAGGATGAACCCTGAAGTGAAGGTGAAGCAACCAAGGGATCATATGTAGTGTTCACCCAATCCAAGAATCAATTAGCCCAAAAAGCTGACAAAGAGAAAATAGAGCAGTGACCTCAACTAATAATTTTTATTGCTAAGCGTGGAACCACTCTACCTTTCTAGCCAAAGGACCTGATGACTGCTAAGAAGGTGAGTACCTCAATTGCGTCTTCACCTCCATTTTCAAATTTGCAGACCAATCCTTCCCCTTTTAAAAACCAAAAGGATGAACTCCTATCCTCTATTCTTAGCCCTTTCCAAACATTTGACATAGTTGACCATATAAAGAAAACTAAAATTTAAATGTCTGAATTTGAATTTTTGTAGTCTAATCCTGAGCAATTGGACAAGTTGGTTCAATGTGTGAAGAACTAAACCATCCCTACAAGACAAGAAGCTAAGAAGGTAACTCATGATCCCTAAAGGAACATGTCTATCCCAAATAACCTTGTCATTATTCCTCCTTTTACTCCTGAGAAAATAGAGCCTTTCTATGTTTCCCTGTTGATAAATGGTCACAAGTTGAACAATTGCATCATTGATTCTAGGGCTTCAAATAATGTCATGCCTACCAAAGTAGTAGAATCCCTTGGTCTCACACTGACCAAGACATTTGGGAGATGTTTCTCCATGGAAAACAAACAAGTACCACTATTGGGACAAATCAAAGATGCCTAATTTGCATTTGCGGCATTCCCAAATAAAAGATTCAAGATGACTGTCTTGGTGGCTGATGTCTTAGCATCATATGGCATCTTTCTTGGTTAAAATTTCTACAAAGATGGCAAATTAAGCATAGACTTGTCTGAAGCGAGAATCCCAGTCAAAGGCATTATGCAAAGATTGCTTCTTAAAAAGGAAGAAAAATATGTGGTCACCCAAACATCAGTGCCTAAATCTCAAATTATGTTTGAGTCTTTAGGCATGGGTAACTAATTTTTATCCACAGAGGAAGTTCATGAGGTGCCTAATGAAGCTCCCAAAGGTGACAACCTAAAAATTGTTTCAGATAGGATAGTAGGAGAATTGGTAGAGCAAAGTTCAAATATAGAAGAATCCCCCTCTCCAAACAAAGAAGAATCTAAAAAAAAATAGTGTCTGATGAGGTATGGATTTTGGAATTTGATGGTAGCTTCTCCTCTACCAGTTCAAGAGCCAGGGTTGTGCTGATATCTCCTACAAGAGATATTTTTCCTTCATCTTACAAGTTACAGTTCAACAACACTAATAACATAGCTGAGTATGATGGAGACACCGAAGTCGTGTCTACTCCCTTGGTCATCCTCCTCATCTCCCCCATGGTCCCTTTCTAACTTCTAACCATGCCTAACCTGTCTTATTAAGTTAAAATAATTATCTTATTTTAAATTAATAATTCTCTCTCCCTTGACACCTCACCCCTCCTAGGATACCCTTCCTTGGATGCCCTCCACTAACCCCTTGCCAAGTCTTAAATGATTTAAGACCCCATTTCCCTTATCCCACTCATTTCACACACCTATTAAGCCACCTTCGACTGTTTCTTCCCCAGACCCGCTAACCCGGCAGTTGGGAAAATAGACTCAAGGCTATTTTTAGCCTTTTTACTTGTCTTCTAGCCGCTGACATCGGTCAACTGTCGACTGAAGTCGGTGATATTTTTGGCATCAATTTCCTTCATAACTGCATTCTTAACCCGAAGGCAAGATGCACTTTTCCAATCTTTCCATCCAACCTTTCGACCTTCAACCATCCGATCTTTCACTCCTCAATCTGTCAATCCTTCCAATCATCAGACCTCTCACTCTCTCTCTCTCAGGTACACACAACAAGCTACAATAACAATAGGTCTTTTGCACCAGCAACATCAGTAACATGACTTCCACACCAACAGGTGCAACCAGTTTGCAACATTTCTTCTTCAGTAGGAAATAGGTAAGTATTCCTCTTTTGTTCTATTTTTGTATTTCAGAGTGCTTCTGTAATCAGTTTTTTGTTTATTGCTTCTAAGCCATATTATCCAGACAAGACCTGACTTTCAACCAGAGCACCCCTGACTCTCTTCTCAAAAAGGCTGAGAGGCCTTTCCCATATCTTTCCCTCTTTTGACACCCTATCCTTAACCTAACTCCCTCCTAAGACCCTGTACATCGACCAGTAACCCTACATAGAGCATTCAACCAGACTCTTAGACTACCTTCAACCAGACCCAGAACCCTTTTTCAGACCCGTCCACAGACCATAAACTCATCCAAACCCCATCCCAGACCATTGTCCTGATCAACATTGACCACTGCCTCCACCGACATCGGCAAAATAACTAACATCGATAGACTTGACAACCGACGTTGGTAGACTAACCGACGTCGGTGATTGTGACCAGACTGACAGCAGCATTTAAGTAAGCATTTGCTTTTATTTTAGTTTTTAATTATTTTAGTCTTTTATCATTCTGCCTTTTATCAGACATTATTTTTATCAATTAGTGGATTGACATCCTTCAAGAAAGTATTTGTACTTTTGGGATCAAGCTTTTGCTTGGTAGCCCACCATCTCCTCATCTAATGCCTTCTTTGTTTTAGTCTCTCTCTTCTACAGGTGTCATCCTCCACAACCAAAGAGGATTTCCTTCCATCATCTGGATAACGGTGCGTAGACCTCATCTGGGTATCTTCTAACCCTAGACCATCTCTTAGTTTCTTACTTCTATCTTTTGAATGTAGAAAGCGAAAATCGTATAGAAACATTTTGGCACGCACAGTGGGACCCTAGGGTCTTCCTTGGGTTCTTTTCATTTCTTTTCATATAGGTGCATTAGGTTTCTCCTTGCATCTTCTTCCTCTATCTCTTCCAAAAGACACTATCAACAAAGGTTAAAAAGAATCATTCTTTTTCTTTCCTTTCTTGCATCTTAGACTAGTCAACTCATACTCTTCAACCTCTTCTCACTTGTCTTCATACGAACTCACATTTCTATTTGGGCTTAAAACACATTACATTTCATTTCTTCTTGGCTGCATATTTAGTCCACACATATAGTAATTAAAAATCACATCATGAATTAATCGTAGTCCACTTATGTTACACAACCAAATCACTTGCACAAATCAAACATCTTAACTTACCTGAGACAAGGCCCGACTAGGATTTCATCACCCAACAGATACCTTACCCATCCCGGCAATCCCACTTGGACTTCACTACCAAGGGGAAAGCCCACTCTGTTCTCTGGTAGAGGATAATCTCTAGGGGAAGTATATACTGGTTAAGCGGGCCCAGCTTATCACTGAGTTTGTGAAGTGAGGGGAGCTTGCTCCTTAGCACCAGGCCACGTACAGAACCTAACACAGACTCTTGAGCACCAAAACTAACCCGAAACCAACTTTAGACTACCTCTTTTAGGACCCGTTTTACAAGCCAACCTCCCAAACACATTCTAAGGCATAAGCCAACATGATTCTAAAAGTTTATTCTTAGGATTTAACGCTTAGGGTTTGCCTGTCTTCGTCTTTATCTAGTTTTTTGAGCTAGTGAGGATGTTTTCTTCTTTTTTTCCAAAAACTTTCAAGTTATTTGGAGTTTCTGGAAAACACAGTCACCGACATCAGTTTTACCACCGACGTCGACAACCTTTCTTCGCCAGCATCGATTATCTGACCAACATCACCAATCTGTCCTACCGACATTGGTTTTTCAACTGATGTCAGTCACTGTCCAAATCTTTCTTCCCAAAAAAGCAAGCTTAAAACCCGACTTTCTTTCTGTCCAACACCCATTCTAGTTTTTTGAGACTGAAAACATAGTTTCTGAAACCTAACCTTTCTTGCCTTGAATGGTTTTGACACGTAGTCAAACCAGAACTCTTCTTGACCACGCAGGGCAATGACCATTCCCACCTTCACCATCTATGCCTAGTCCTCTAATGGAGTATCATTTATAAATTGAATGAACTCTTATCCTATCCACTCCCAATCAACCTTCAATTGTCCCCGAAGGGGACCCAAACTTTGAGAGACTCCTTGACCACAACGTCAAGGCTCTCCAACATTATCTCGCAAGAAACCAAACACAAGACCTTTCGGGTGAAGCAACGATGACATCAACACCATCCATTATCCAACCTTTTATGACTCAGACTATTGCCTCAACCATTAACCTGACCATGGCCAATACGCAAAGTTTGGCCTCCCCATCTATTTTTGGACCAACCTCCATCGGGGTTTCATTACCCCCTCAACCACATGCAATTCAACCAAGTTCTACATCATATCAAAACTTGATTATTTTGACTCCACCCACTCTTGTGCCTATAAATGCAAGAGTGTTTACCTCCCCTTTTGCCAATGCCACCATGTAACCACCTTTGGCGGTATCTAGTCAACTTATGCCTTCTACCTTCATGACACAACCACCCTTGGCTTCCACTTCTGTCCCTATGACTAGTCATCAATACGTTGCACCTATACAAATGCAACTGACTACGTCATATGCCTCTTCTAGCACCTTCCAAGTGCCTTAAAACCTAGGGGACGCCCCACCTCTAAATCCATCAGCAGATCTCATCAAAATGCTGATGGATAAAATGTCTAGTCTTGAAGCTTCTATTTCTGGTTCAAGCAATGTCTTTTCATACGAGAAAAATTGCAATGAACCCATCCATCCCTCCATCCCAATCTAGCTGTATCCCAGTCAGTGGGAGCTTCCTAAGTTTTCTTGTTTCTAGAGTAAGGAAGACCCGCAACAACATCTACGAGCATTCAGACATGCTTGCTATCTTATAGCCCATGACGATGTGTTACTTCTACGCACATTCTCCATGTCGCTTTCTGGCCCCGCCCTTGACTGGTATAGCTCTCTTACCAGACATTCTATCTTTTCATTCACTCAACTCACCCAATTATTCCTTGACCATTTATCAATCAATATCACCAAAAAAGTCTCGATCACAGACCTCTACTCTATCAGGCAATTTGATGATGAATCTATAGTCGATTTTGTCACCCATTAGAGAGGCTTGATCAACCAACTCTCCTTCTCTTTGCCTCAACCCCAACTCATTGAGATCTTTTCTTGAGCATGTGCCAAGCACATCTCATCCACCTTGTGGGTTCAGACATTTTGCACTTTTGATGAAGCTTTCACCATGGCCCGAAAGCTCGAACTCTGAGCCATTGAAGAAGATAAGGTCAAATTGCATAATACCAATGCAAAAGCCAATGACCCTTCTTCTTCTAGACCTTCTTCTACCAATTCCAAGTCCAAAGGAGTGGCCAACACTATGGTCATTAAATCACCGTCTTCAACAACAACCGACCAATCTCAACCTTCAACATCTCAAAGCATCACCAAATAATTCCAACAACGGTACATCCAACGTTCATACACTCCACTTGGAGAATCATACACTTCCATTTTGGAAAAACTTGTCAAGTAGGGGGTCCTCAATCTCCCTCCAATCTGACCACCTCAATTCAACCCTTCAAAAGCCCTCCCTACATGGTATAGGGAGGTTGACTTCTGTCACTATCATTGTGTCCAAGGCCATGACATCAACAACTACTGAACCTTCAAAAACATTGTCCAAGACATGATCGACAAGGGGGATCTTGTTTTGGATAACCCGACCACGCTACCCAATCAAAACATTGGCATCTTCAAATGACCCTTTCCTAACCACCCTCATAATCAAAACAATATCTAGACCATGACCAATGACCCCCAAGACCATAATATACGCATGGTCAACACTGTCTCTTTTCTTGTCCCAGACCAACCTCTTCCACAGGTAGAGGAATCCTCTTCTCCTATTAGTTCTCCATCGACCTCTCTTATATTGGAGGATGCCTTGACTATACCAATGCCATTAGCCCCTTAATCCTTCCTCCTACCAATAGAGGACCCTACCTTGCCTACTCCTCAACCATAAGTAGAAGGCACGATCATCCCTGCCCTCTATCCTCTTGAGGAGCCACACTCTCCTATTTCTTCTCCACCAAGAGAAGAACTAGTCTCTTCACCCATTTTGACCGAGGAAGACCCAGTGATGGTTTCCTCTTGCCTTTTGCCTGAGATCACTACATCTCACTCATCCCTATCCACATCTGAGCCCAAACCCACACAGACATTTATCATGCCCAAAGAGACTAAATCTCTCGACATTCAGCCTATATCAAACCTCACTCACCCACAAGTGAGGGTAGACTCTAACCCTGCCTCGCACAATGGTGGCCCTCAACCCAAACCAAAGAAGGCCACTAAACCACACTAGAGGACTCCTCCCCCACCTTCATCATTACCTTCAATTTTGGGCCTGCATCCGTCCACCCTAATAGGAGTGCTTCCTACTCCCATACTTCACAAAGGCAAATTGCCTCCATTACTCTCTCAACCCATCAAACATATATTTCCTCTAAAATGACCAATGCCTCCTATGCCTCCAAAACAAAAGTCATCAACCCCCACTGCAACAAGATGCACAAACCCATTAGAAAGTTCTTATGCCTTGCTGTTATGGTAATTATTGCAGTCTTCTCACATCAATCTCCTACCTCTTAAACCATATCAATCTCTCAGACCAAAACTACCCTAGTTCGATGACACTCAAATTTGTGCATATCATCGCACACCTGGGCACGACACTGAGCATTGTTGTGCCCTCAAGGTTGTCGTTCACCAATGCTTGGAGAAAGACACCCCTCTTCTTAACCATATTATCAACACAATTTCAACATCATCCCATACCTCCTCACTGTCCCAGTCATCAACTCTCAGATCAAGACCATCTTGTTTTGACAACACTAAATTATATCACTATCACCAGAGACCAGGACATGACACTGAGCATTGTTGTGCTCTTAAAGCTGTCACTCATCAACACTGAAAAAAGGATACCCTTCTCATCAAGGATCTTTTTGACCTCCTCTTCGACAAATCTTTGACATCATCACATGCCTCACAAACATCATCACCTAAACACAAGACTATGGTCCCTTTGCCACCTTTGACTCCCTTATTCGAAATCAACACAGTCAATCTAACCACCAAGCCTCAATCGACCTTGACCAATCTGTCAAACATTCTCCCTAGCCATTGAGGGAATTCAACGTTCATCCAAACTTTGACCAAACATTCAACCCAATCATCAACCCATCAATCAACCAAACATCAACCAACCTTTTAATCATGACATCGACCAGACCTCAACCATGACATTGACCAAACCTTGACCATGACCTCGACCATGACATTTGACCAATAATTGACCATGATCTTGACCATGACATCGACCAAACAATCAACCAAACCTTGACTAAACATCAACCAACCTTTTAATCATGACCTCAACCAATCATCAACCAAACATCAACCAACCTTTTAATCATGACCTCAACCAAACATAGACCAAGCATCAACCAAACATTGCCCAAGCATTGACCAAACAATCCGACAGCATATCAACCAAACATAGACCGAATATCAACAAACATCAACCAAACATCTACCAAACAATTCGAAAATATATCAACCAACTTCACATCCAACATCAATCAACATGTGACCAATCTCGAAGAGGAAAATGGGGCAAATTTACTCCTAATTGACTCGGACCTTATCATAAATGCACAAGCATGGCCCAGGGACTTATCAAAACCTGAGCCCCTTTTATGCCTTACATCTATGACCATTTTACTATTAGTCAAGTACTCATCCACTTGACATTTTGCTTGAGCTCGTCCCTTGAGCAACCCCCTGTCATTGTCATTCCTATTCCTTTCAACCCTGTTTCCCAACATTAGTCAACCCTTTTTGTCAAGCATGAATGCTTTGTCTTAATAAAAGAGAACCCTTAAACCTCTAGAGGCTCGTCCATGGATAAACTTCAGTCAATAAAAATATATCAAAAACGAGATACCTAACATATCAAAGGTCATAAAACTCTAAATGTAGACTGCTCCCTCGAAGGATAGCTACATAGTTGATGTATTTACTAGACTGCTTCCTTGAAGGACAGCTAGGCCAAAGACATATCAAAAGCATACAAAGCAAAATATAGACCACTCCCTCGAAGGATGGCTATGATTAAATATTGCTACAGACAACACTCTTTCTGAAGCTTCCCGCATCAATCAGCTTCACATATATGACCACCAAGCAAAACAACATCCCTACGTGGACTTCCCGCATCGATCAGTCCACCCAAAAAAAAAAAAGACTAACAAGCTATTAAAGTCATGGACATGCCTATAGTCGTTCTTGGGTCACCTATAAAAGGGGAAAGGTTCTTCCTGCCACAAAAGGGTTACCCCATCCTCTCATATCACATATCCAACCTATCACCCCAACATACTCAAGGGATTTCGATCTCACTTAACGTCAAGTGATTTGACTACTTCTCTAACATCAACCAATGGTCAACGATGTAATGCATAAACATGGCTTTTGTTCTAACAACCCTTATCTATGCTATCATTTTGGTCCTTGTCAATGAAAGAGCAATTCGCCTTTCACTTATTTTTCACACTTTGGTCACATTCAACCAAACCTTTTTCTACCCAACCAAACCAATTCAAACCAAGCCAACCCAACATTTTTAGACCAACAACATGACATCATGACATCATGCATCATCATAGCCCATTTTACACTAGTTTCTATGGACAACAATACACATGGAAACTATCGACTACACATAATTTATGTTAAGCATAAACCAATACTTGTTGAAGCATAAATAGACTCAATTTATTTTTAGCATACATCCATCACGAATATGGAAAATTGCTAGGGATGAAAGACCACATCACCAATGTTACAAAATACACCATCACCTCATATGGAAAAGGCTGTAACATTATATTATCCTCATCATTTCAACACATGACCAAACCAATCATCAACCATTTTGCCTCTTAGCCTGAACTACATTGGTCTGAGGCCCACCTAACCAGGGGCTATGTAGGCAGCACTCAGATGACACGATGTCCTCTGAGGTTAGTTCAACCACCCTCATTTGTTCGTCCACCTGATGGACAAACCATTCTACCTTTGACCATGACTTGACCTTGACCTCGACCAAGACCAATCTAATCCATAACTTCGACCCCCTTCCTCCCTTTTAGGGAGAACTACATTGGCCTAAGGCCCTTCCAATAGGGGCTATGTAGGCAGCACTTAGTCTTCTGAGGTTAGCTCAGCCACATTCTTTCACCCATCCATTCATTTGACCAACTATCTATCTCGACCCCTCAACCAATGACCATTAGAGATCATGCCTATCTCCTTTGACCCTGACCACTTCTAAGACAACTTTGCCTTGGTTGCGCTACCTCACGAATGGTTAGCAAAATTGTCTGCAACCCATGTTTTGACGCTCATAAGTATAGGATCGCAAGCTGGTTGATCCCCACTACTTATGACATTTTCATGTTTCCAAGAGCACTTCTTGAGCTTGGGATACTTGGAACACGATGACCATTAGAGTTACAACTTAGATTGAATAACCTGATCAGCTACGACCAAATGCTGGGGCCCAGTTATTTTAATTTTAGCACTCCTCGACCCTTGACCTATGACAATTTGACCTGACCATCTTGTGAAGTGGTATATGCACAATCACGACCATTGCAGCGTTCACCTTCACCCATCTCCATCCACTCTCTGTCAAATCAGCACCCGACTTCAAGTTCCCTTCTCTCGACTCCTGCTTTGAGGGGGAATACCCGATCCCACATCTAGTGAAATCAACCTCCTATTTTTATCTTGCAGATCACCAAAACAACCAACATGATGAAATCAACCTTATCCCACACCTAGGGCAACTAACTCCTATTCTTGTCTTACAGTTTATCCAGAATAACCAACAAGACAAAAAGGGGCAAATGTAGACACCAAAATCGTGTCTACTCCCTTGGTCATCCTCCTCATCTCCCCCATGGTCCCTTTCTAACTTTTAACCATGCCTAACCTATGTCTTATTAAGTTAAAATAATTATCTTATTTTAAATTAATAATTCTCTCTCTCCCTTGACACCTCACCCCTCCTAAGATACCCTTCCTTGGATGCCCTCCACTAACCCCTTGCCAAGTCTTAAATTATTTAAGACCCCATTTCCCTTATCCCACTCATTTCCCATGCCTATTAAGCCACCTTCGACCATTTCTTCCCCGGACCCGCTGACTCGGCAGTTGGGAAAATGAACGAAAGGCTATTTTTAGCCTTTTTACCTATCTTCTAGCCGTTGACGTCAGTCAGCTGTGGACTGATGTCAGTGATATTTTTGACATCAGTTTCCTTCATAATTGCATTCTTGACCCAAAGGTAGGATCTGCTTTTCCAATCTTTCCATCTGACCTTTCAACCTTCAACCATCTAATCTTTCACTCCTCAATCTGTCAATCCTTCTAATCATCAGACCTCTCACTCTCTCTCTCTCTCTCTTAGGTACACATAGCAAGCTACAACAATAACAAGTCTTCTATATTGACAACATCAGTAACAGGACTTCCACACCAATAGGTGCAACCAGTCTGCAACATTTCTTCTTCAGAAGGAAATAGGTAAGTATTCCTCTTTTGTTCCATTTCTATATTTCAGAGTGCTTCTATAATCAGTTTTTTGTTTATTGCTTCTAAGCCATATTATCCAAACAAGACCTGACTTTCAACCAGAGCACCCCTGACTCTCTTCTCGAAAAGGCTGAGAGGCCTTTCCCATATCTTTCCCTCTTTTGACACCCTGTCCTCAACCTGACTCCCTCCTAAGACCCTATCCATCGACCAGCAACCCTGCACAAAGCATTCAACCAGACTCTCAAACTACCTTCAAATAGACCTAGAACCCTTTTTCAGACCCATCCACAGACCATAAACTTGTCCAGACCCCGTCCTAGACCATTGTCCTGACCGACATCGACCACTACCTCCACTGACATCGGCAAAATAATTGATGTCGATAGACTTGACAACCGACGTTGGTAGACTAACCGACATCAATGACTGTGACCAGACTGACAACAACATTCAGGTAAGCATTTGCTTCTATTTTTATTTCAATTTTTAATCATTTCAATATTTTATCATTCTACCTTTTATCAGACATTATTTTTATCAAATAGTGGGTTGACATCCCTCAAGGAAGTCTTTGTACTTTTGGGATCAAGCTTTTGCTTGGCAGCCCACCATCTGTTCATCTAATGCCTTCTTTGTTTTAGTCTCTCTCTTCTACAAGTGTCATCCTCCATAACCAAAGAGGCATTCCTTCTGTCATCTGGATAACGGTGCGCAGACCTCATTTGGGTATCTTCTAACCCTAGACTATCTCTTAGTTTCTTACTTCTATCTTTTGAATGTAGAAAGCAAAAATCGTATAGAAACATATGAATCTCTATTGCTTGGATTGAGGGCTGCTCAAGACAAAGGCATCAAGTTCTTTCATGCCAAAGGAGATGTTGAACTAGTGGTTTATCAGGTGAGAAACTTGTATCAAACCAAGAATGAGAAATTGTGCCACTACTACAATCTAGTCTAGGACCAAATTGAAAATTTTGATGCTTTCAGCATCTCTACCATTCCTAGAGAATTTAATGACCGGGCTGATGCACTAGTTGTTTTAGCAACTCTCTTAGTTCCCCACCCAGACTTTAAAGGAGATAGGTACACTATTGAGCTAGTCTTTTGACCAAGTGTACCTGATAATTCTAGTCACTGGCAAGTGTTTAACAATAACAACCAAATCATTACCTTCTTGGGGCAAAAAGATAGCTTTGAATAACTTCATTTTGAAGGCAGTGAACCTCATAAGCTTGAACCAGCCCCTGAATCAAATGCAGATGCAAGGAAAGAGTTCTTATAGCTTAAAGGGAATAATATTCTCAAAGGCTTGGTTTCCCTTGAGAAGCTATTTGACAAACATGATAGATTCATCAAATAGCAGCAAATAGATTCAAGCTCCTCCTAGGAGTTTGATCAAGTAAATTTGGGTACCAAAGATGATCCCAAGATGGTGAACATTGGAAAATATTATACTCCTGAAGAGAGGTTCAAGTTCACTACTTTACTCAGCCAGTACATGGATGTCTTAGCATACTCTTATGATGATTTGAAGTCACTCAAGCCTGATGAAATTTGCCATGACATTCCTCTCAAAAGTGATTCGACACTTTACAAGCAAAAATCTAGATGGTAAAATCTGAAGATATCAGGTACTATTATGTTTGAGATACAAAAAATGTTAAATGCTAGGATAATTTTCCCAATCCATCATTCCACATGGATTGCCAATATAGTACCTGTGAGGAAGAAGAATGGCAAAATTCACCTCTATGTGGACTTCAAAAATTTAAATCAGTCATCCTTAAAGGATAACTATCCTTTTCCCATCATAGACCAAGTGCTTCAGATAGTGATTGGTTTGGAAATGTTATCAATGCTAGGCAGCTTCTCAGAATACAATCAAGTTAAAGTTGGTGAAGCAGACCAGCATAAGACTGCCTTCACCGCACCTTGGGGCACATTTACATATAGAAGGATGCCTTTTGGCTTGATAAACACTAGTGCCACCTTCTAAAGAGTAATAGACCTTGCTTTCAAAGATGAAATAGGTAAATTCATTGTAGTTTATCTTGATGACTTGATCATCTTTTCTAAGCATCACCTAGATCATATACACCACTTGTAATAAGTGCTAAAATGCTGCCGTCAGAATGGCATTTCTTTAAATCCCAAGAAGACTATTTTTGGAGTGATGGAAGGAAATCTTCTTGAACACATTGTGTCCAAAGAAGGCATAAAGATTAACTTAGACAGAGTCAAATCCATCCAGGAGCTTACCCTTTCTACAAGTAAGACTGCAGTTCACTCTTTCTTCAGAAAAGTGAACTTTTTATGAAGGTTCATCCCTGAGTTTGCTGAGAAGACTCACCATATTGTAAATATGATGAAGGGAAAGGCCACTTTTAACTAGACTAAATAATACAAATTGGTGTTCCAAGATATTAAGACAGCTATTGCCCACGCCCCAATCTTGGTTTGTCTAGATTATAACAAGGATTTCACCATGTATAGTTTTGCTTCTAAGCACACACTTTCAGCAATTTTGGTTCAACAAAACCAAGAAGGTGTAGAATCTCCTATTTCTTTCATGAGTTATCCTCTCAAAGCTCATGAGCTGAAATACTCAAACATAGAGAATCATGCTCATGCAATGGTGAAGGCAATGAAGCATTTTCGCTTTTACATCTTTAATTCACACACTACTTCCTTGGTTCCTGACACCACGGTCAAATCCATACTAACTCAGTAGGAGTTTCGGATGAAAAGAGGCAATTGGATTGAAAAAATCTAGGAGTTCAATCTAGTCATCAAACTAATGAAGCTGGTGTAGGGAAAAGGCCGATGCCAATTGATTGCCAATAACAAACTAGAATAAACAAAGCATGAAGAATCAGAAGAAGAAGACATGCTAATAGTCCTCTTTGTCTCCACCATGAATGAGTGGTATTTAGGTATTGCTCATTTTCTTACTTATGGTGAGTGTCTTGCTCACTGATCTTATAAAGAAAGGAAGACTATCAAGTTGAAAGCTGCCAATTTTGTCCTCTGGGACAATGGCCTATACAAGAGGAGCCTTGATGGAGTGTTCCTTTGCTGCGTGGATAAAGAGCAGTAGAACTAAATTTTGAAGTCATTACATAATCTCACCTATGGAGGACATTTTTTTGTTCCTATAACTGCCCATAAAATTCTATGAGCCATGTATTACTGGCCTACTCTTTTTCAAGATGCATACAAGTGGGTAAGAAAATGTGAACTATGCCAATAATTTGTTGAAAGATCCAAGTTAGCTACCCTAACTCTCAAGCCAGTAGTGATAGAAGAGCCATTCCAGTAATGGGGAATCAATTTCATTGATGTTGTAAACCCATCTTCAAGTGCTGGACATGATTATGTCCTCACAGCAACAGATTACTTCACCAAGTGGGTGGAAGAAATTCCAACCAAGCACACTACTTTAGAAGTAGTGTGCAATTTCCTCAAGGAGAACATCATTTCTAGGTTTGGGGTCTCAACCAAGATTGCCATTGACAATGCAGCTTGTTTCACTTCCCAAGAGATAACTCATTTTTATTTTTACTATGGAATTACACTTTTCCACTCTTCTGATTACTTTCCACAAGGAAATAGACAAGATGAATCAAGCAACAAGAACTTGGTGACTATCATCAAGAAGCTGGTAAATGACAACCAAAGGACATGGCAAAAGCATTGGTTGATGCTTTATGGGAAGATAGAATCACACCAAAAAGGGCAATTGGTATGTCTCCTTTCCAACTTTTTTATTGTCTCAATGTTGAGATACCAATCACCTTGGAGTTGCCAGCATTGAAATTAGTTAAGGCAATTAAAGATCAGACATATGAAAGCTCCATTGACAAGAGGATCATGTGCCTAACTAAGCTGGATGAGTAGCAGACTATGGTGGTGGACTGAATTATTGCGCATCAAAGTCTGGTGAAGAAGCTCTTCGACCAGAAGTCAAAAAACCATGATTTCTAGATTGGAGATTAGGTCCTATTATGGGACAAGAGAGAACCAAAGGGGATGCATGGGAAGTTTGATTCTCTTTAGAGAGGCCCATTTATTATCCATTAACTCAATGGTGAAAATAGCTTCCTATTGAAGTATCAAGATGGCACGCTCTTCTCTCTACCTCACAATGAGTAGCATTTGAAGCACTTCAATTCTTGAAGTATCAGATAAGTTCACTTATACATATTTATATTTGTATAGTCTTTGTTTCCACTTTGTGTTGTTCATTTTGATTTTTTGGAGCCTTTATTTTTGGGTAGTATGACTCCATAGCCCAATGGCATACTTCAAGGCATTGGAGATTCTAGTTTCTACTTCCCTCAGCTGTTTTAAAATTTTAATTAAAGGAAGTTTCCCAACTAGAGCCAGCTATTGTTCCCAAAATCTGTCACTCATTTTTGGGACAACATATGAACTAGTTTTGGTCTTACAAGCCAAAAAATTCTCTCTTCCCTTTATAGAGTAAAGTACTCTACATTTTATTTTTAGTTTCATTTGTGCACTCCAAGTTTTACCCCTGCGTGTTTCAATTTTGAGGTAGTAAGGGTTATGATAAAGAGTGTGGGTTTTTTCATATTGTGCAGGTTTTTTATTTTGCCTAAAGTTTTGTTTGACTCTCAAATTTAGTGGAAGTCACCATGTGTCACTTGTTAAAAGTAGTGGAATGTGCCACGTGTCCTATTATAACTCAGTGGAACATGACAAGTGTCTGTACCCATGTTTCAAGTTTATTATAATTTTCAAATCTTCTTTCAATAAGCTTCTCTTAGAGTCCTACAGAGGGTGCCAAGTGGCAACTGCGAGAGGTTTTAATATGTTTTTCTAAATGCAGTGGAAGTCACCACTTGTCCCTTGTAAAGCTCAGTGGAAGCTACCAAGTGTCAACATCATAGTTTCTTCCTTTTGTTTCATTATCGAGTAAGGACTATGGTGGGCCCCGAGTGAGTTGTCAAAGTAAGTGGAGCGCACCAAGTGTCATCATCTGTGTGAATCCAAATGAGTCCCCAATGTTTCTATAGTGTTTCTAAAGCTCAATGGAAGCTACCATGTGTCATTTTTTGTAAGACTCTCAAAAGGTATTTAAGGCTTATATAAGTTAAGTGAATGCTACCAAGTGTCCTCACCTATTTCATAGTGAGAAATGCCATGTGTCACTTGTTAAAAGTAACAAAATGTGCCACGTGCCCCATTATAACTCAGCAGAGTGTGACAAGTGTCTGCATCCACATTTCAAGTTTTTTATAAGTTTCAAAGCAAAAGACTATGACAAATGTCAAAAATGGAGTACTCCTAATACAAAGACACATTCTAAAGGAAAATCTCAAAGGAAAAAGCCTGAAAGACAAAGCTCGGTGGAAAAAGACAAAGCCAAGGAAGATTTCCTTCAGACAAATTATCTAAAGGAATTTCTTCAGACATTTTGTCTAAAGGAAATGAAAGATAAAGAAAACAATGGGATGAAGGATGAACCAATGAACTGATTGAACCTTGAACCAAAAGAGTTCAAATTTCAATGGTTCATAGGTTCAAGTAGTTCAAAGACAACCTCAAGCAAAGAAAGAAGCAACAAACAGATGATTCCAAAGGCAAGTTCAAAGAAAGGATGGTTCAACCAAACAAAGCAAAGAAGTGATTAAACTAAGAAGCTGAAAAAGATCACATGAACCATTAAACCAATGAACCAATGAACTTTTCATAAGTTCATGGTTTAATATGGTTCAAGCAGCTAGCAACCATTGACAGCCCCATGGACGTTAAATTTAATGTAATGGAATATCTATTAATATTTGAATATGGTGTGGAATTTGAAAGATAAACCAAGTGACCAGCTGAAAAGAGATCTCGAGAGCCCAAATTACTACAGGGAAGAGAGGAAAAATAAAAAAAGATCAGAGATGTCTTCAATGGAGTTATTTCTAGTAGTTGAAACAGTAGATCAAGTAGACTTTTGAGCTTACCAAATCAAGGATGCACCCTATTTCTCTTCCATGAAGTAAAGGCAAAGGGACAACTACACAGACATCAAGAAAATGACCAGATAGTCCATACTAAGGAAGAGACATATTAGATGAATGGACATGCCATAGTTAAGGTAATGCACTATTCCCATCATGGCCCCCCTTGACAGAACTGAAAATGCATTCAAGGCTTTGAATGCAGTATGGGTAATTATATGAAATGAAGCACCCAAGTCTTTCTAAGAGCGTTATATATTTTAATCTCTATTATTATTTTTAGGGAGATATTTTCCATTATAAAATCGAAACTCTACCCAAATTAAAAGGCAATTACAGAGACTTTGAGCTCAGATTGTTAATCATATTTTGTTATTTGAATGAGAGAGAAGGTTACTTTCAGACTTTGTGCTATTATAGCTTGTGTCATTTAAGGGATTGTTCTTATGTCTATTTCTTGAATGTGTTCTTGTCCATTTTAATGAAATAAGCATAACTAGTGGAAATAATCAAAAAGGTGTCCTAAAGCCAACTATGGAGAGACTTTGTGCCTCCACAATCGTCTTTAGTGTGTTTGTCTATTTTTTGTTCCTGTGTAAAGGGACTTGGGATGACTTTGTGCCCTCATTGTCCTTCATATTTCACTCTTGGGAAATTGAGGCATAGACTTTGTGCTACATCTCAGTCTACTGGTTACTACACCCCCTGTTACTTACTACCTACCTAAAAGAACTCTAGTTTTTTGTTGCAAAACACTTCTAAAAGAAGAGAAGTGCCTTTAGTGTTTTCACCTAGATTTCTCCTTTGTTTGTGGACATCATCTTTTAAAAAAGAGAGATGGATGGTTTTATCCTACCCTTGAGTGTTATTTTCTACTTATTTATATAATATATAGCACCATATATTTATAGGGAACCTCCCCTTGATGAGAGGAGAGATTTGTCCCCCTTTGATGTGGTAAACCTGCACATTTGGCTGACCAATCTCCCTATGTTGTGGTTAAAGAGACCTATTTTGCCCATCAGTTAATTGGAGACAAAATATTCACCCAACACACCTTAGCATTCAAGAATAGTACTGCTTGAGATGAATAATATTTATCAGCTTCAAAAGTTCATCACTATCTGGTGTGGCAAGCATGTATGCTCCTGGTCTATAATTTATAGTGATGATGAAAGGCCCTATCTAGTTTGGTTTGAATTTTTGTTTATGCTTATTCTCAGCCATGGTATTCTTTTGTTATTATTTAAGAACAAGATCACCAAGTTCAAATGTTCTATACTTCACATGTTGATTATAATAGCCTTTGAGTCAGTTCTAGTATGCTTGAAGATTGTTGAGCCTGGTTGTGTGTTTTTCATCAAGTAGATCTAGCTCTTGCAGATGAGCTACTCAATAGTCATGATCATCAAGGACATGCTTAAAAGAGATGCATAACAAAGGTAATTTGACCTCAATGGGAAGGATAGCTTCAATAACATAAATAATTGAGTATGGAGTGGCTCTTGTAGGGGTATGCTGATTGGTATGGTATGCTTAAAGGGTAGGGAATATATGGAGGTGTCAATCATGACCAGCATCATTGACAATATTTTTGATAATTTTGACAATGGTTTTGTTGGATGCCTTAGCTTGGTCATTACCTTGAGGGTAATATGTTGTAAAAAAATGTTGTGTGATGTTGTATTCAGTACATAACTATTCTATATCTTTGTTCTTGAATGATCCTCTATTATCAAATATAATGTCAAAGGGGATATTGTAGTGGAAAATGAGGTGGTTGAAAATGAATTTCGAAATTTGCTTTCCAATCATGTGAGGGGTATAGCTTCAACCCACTTAATGAAATACTTGGTGGTGGTAAGGATATGTTTATGTCCATTAGATGAAGTGGGGTTAATCTTTCCGATGAGGTCAAGTCCCCATGTAGAAAATGGTCATGGTGTCAACATTGGTTTTAGAGTTTTTGCTGAGGGATGAATCAAATTAGCATACTGTTAACATTTGCCACACTATTTTACATAGGTAGTGGCATTTGCATCCATTATGGGCTAATAATAACTAATACTCAAAATATTTTTAGATAGGACTGTCCCATTAGAATGAGTTACACATACTCCTTCATGAACTTCTCTTAATGCTAGTGTAGACTCTACCAAAGTTAAACAAAAAAGTATAGTTCCATCAAAACTACAATGGTAAAGCATAGATCCAAGTAGAGTATAACAAGTGGTATGATTAATGAAGGCTTTATTTTGTGTTCAATATAGGTTAGGTGATAGAAATTGGTCATGAAGGTAGTTGTAAAGGTCAAAGTACTAGATGTAATTAGGACCAACAATATCACAAATCATAGCAATAGTTAAAGGTTCATGAGTTGGTGCTGACAAATTCTTGATGAGGAACTGATACTCTCTAGCTTTATCTATTTATTAAATCAGATAGCTAATAGTAGCCATGGCATCTGTAGTTATGTTATTATCCCTTAGTATGTGCTCAAACTGAATGTTGGCAATTTGTTGCTTAAGAGTGTCAACCATGGCTTTATATGGAACCAGTTTATCATATTTGGTTTGAAAATGATTTATGACTTGATTGATGATTAACTGAGAATCATCATAAATTTGAATATGAGATATATTCCAATGCACTACTTGTCAAAATCCTACAACAAGTGCTTCATACTTGGCCATGTTATTTGTATAAGGAAAGTTGATTCTAAATGATTTAGGGATTAAATCCCCCTATGGTGTAATAAAAAATAGGCCTACCCTCGATCCATGTGTAATAAATGAACCATAAAAATATTGCTTCCATGGCTACTCCCCAAGGGGTGTGTTAATGATAGTCATTATGGATTCATCAAGAAATTGAAATGTGAGTGGTTGTGTGTCTATGAGAGGTGCTTTAGCAAGTTGATATGCAATAACTTGTCCCTTGATTGCCTTCTAATTGACATAATTTATGTCAAACTCACTGAGAAGCATGATCCATTTATCCATTCTTCCTTGCAAAGCTATTTTAAATAGTAGACACTTGAGTGGATCTACTTTTGAAATGACCATGATCTTATTATTCAACATGTAATGGCATAGTTTCTCAGCTACAAAGACCATGGCTAAACAAGATTTTTCAATAGGTGCATATTTATACTCATATGTAACCAAGGTATGGCTTAGGTAGTATACAATGTGCTCCTTTCCTTTGCCATCATGTTGAGCCAAGAGTGCCCCCAAAGCATGATCAGTAGCTAATAGGTATAATAAAAATGGTTTTCCTTATATAGGAGGTAATAAAATAGGTAGATTAAAAAGATAGTCTTTGAGTTATTGAAAAGTTGTTTGGCAGTGATCATCTTAGTGAAATACAACTCCCTTCTTCAAAAGGTGTGTAAATGGATGGCACTTGTCTGCTAACTGAGAGATGAAGCATCAAATTGACTAGATCTTACTCTACAAACTATAAGGTTGCTTCAAATTAGTTAGTGGTGACATTTTGGTTATAGCATGGACTTTATCCTGATCAACTTCAATACCTCTATGAGACACGATGAATCCAAGTAATCTACCTGAAGTTACACCAAACACACATTTCTTTAGATTGAGTCTGACTTTATACTCATATAATTTATCAAATATCTTATGCAACATTGTTAGATGGTTGATCCTAGTTTTAGATTTGTATAATATGTCATCGACATAGTCTTCAATAATATCATGCATCATATCATGGAATATGATAGTCATGGCCCTTTGATATGTAACTCCAACATTCTTAAGGCCAAATGGAATTACCTGATAACAAAATATTCCCCATGGAGTGGTGAATGCTATTTTATGTTGGTCTTTTGGTGTTATTCTGATCTGGTTATATCCTGAAAAGCCATCCATGAGTGAAATCATTTCATAACCAATCATGGATTTAATGATCATGTCAATAGTAGGCAAGGGAAAATCATCTTTAGGAAAATCTTTGTTGATGTCTCAAAAATTAGTAGAAATTTTGATCCCTTTAGGATTTTTACTAAGAGGTATAACATTAGAGATCCATTCTAAGTAGTCAATGGATTGGATATATCCCACTTAAAAGAGTTTTTCCAACTCTTTCTTTACTAATAAAACAATGTGAGGATGCATTTTACGTAACTTTGTTTTACCATTTTAGCATCAGGATTAACCATAAGGTGGTATAGAACCAAGGCGAGATCTAAACCTAGCATGTCAAAATAGGCCCATGTAAAAATATCCACAAACTCTCTCAATAGAGATACAAGGACGTCACGTTCCTCCTTAGTGAGGGATGCACCTAATTTTATCCATTTTATGTCTAATAAAGTATTATAAGAGGGATAAGAATCCATCTCATAAGTAATATTATCTGCATAGGGGTCTTGTACCATTTTTTCATGCACAACCACATTACTAATCCCTAGATAGTATATGAGTTCACTACGAGTGTAGGAATGCATGTTGGGATCCATAGTCAATGCTTTATGATAAAAGGTCAAAGAGTTATAAAAACTATAAAAAGGACAATGTCTTAAATAGATGATGTTCTAACTTGGTCTAAATTTTTCAAAAGGATCAATAGGTTATGCAAAGGTTTATGAGGAAATAAGCAAGTATGAAGTATCTAACATTTCACTATTCACACAAAGGTAAGCAAGTAAATGGACCTAAAATAAAAATGCCAAACTCTAAGGTCAAAGTGTTTCAAATCAATATAATCTAGGAATTTAAAAGTTGCTAGGTCTTTTAACCAAATGTGACATCAAAATCTAGGCTCAAACAAGGCATGCGCTAAGACTCTCAGCCAAACGGTGTCAAAAGCTAGACTTTGAAATAGACAATTTTTTTAATCTAGTGGATTTTAAACACTTATAAAAAACATTAGGAATTTTATTCTTGGATATGAACTTGATCAACTAAGTATAAGGTATGAAACAAAAGGTGCTTTAGCAATAGTTTATTTTCTCACAAAAAGTGGTAGAAAACTGGGTTCTTTTGACAAACAAGCTAGATAAAAGTGAACAATATAACGGTTTTAGACAAAAGATCACAAAAGCACACTTGGATTGATCTAAAAATGTAGGATCAAATTTGGAACTCTATGTGATAGGATCTATGAAACAATATTCAAAATGTTTTATGCAATGTAACGATGCTATACTACCCAAAAAGGTGTGATAAAAAGGTTTGTTTCAAAAACTCTCTAAGGCAAAGATGTTTTCCTACAATTTTGATAGTATAATAATACCTTTCTTGATTCAAAAATGTTGTGCTGCATAGACTCAAAGTGCAAGTGTTTATCATGAAATGGCTTAAGTCTATCAAGTGATGATAATGATTTTGAGTCTTTAAATGGCCTTCAACCTAAATTGGAAATTAAACCTAAGTTCCCTCAAGTTTAGTACAAATAGTGAACCCACTTAACACATCAACCCTATGAACTTGTAAAGGTGTAATTCTAAATTTATATTATAAGTAAAGGACTTAAACAACTTTGGTAAAGGTCTAGACTCAATTTGGAAGCATAACTATGACAAAGTAGATGATATGACTCTCAAGCTTTTGATGAAATTTTGAACAAGGTAAATTGATGATCTCATGCAAGCAGCATAATGCCTCTATGTTTAAAGGAAAATTTGGACTATGTGTTTGGTTTGTATTATTTTTTTACACCAAGTTTTGACTCTAAACAAGACTTTAAACTAGGATAATACCAACTAATTAGCCATTCTTAGATCGTAAACTGACAAGGTTACTTGGTATTGTTATAATCCATCAATATACATTATTTGAGAGGATTTTAAGTTTTCATCCAAAATTAAATGCACATTATATAGTAGGTTTTTTACACCCCCTTCTCTCAAATGACAATACTATGACATGGACCTTTAAGCATACCTTACATCAATAATACTTTTGTGACAAGTGGGGATTTGTCTAAGATCTAACAAGTTTCTAAATGATCTAAGGGAATCGATTACATAATGAATTTCATTGCAAACAAAGCAAAAAAAAGCATGGATTTTGGGTCCATATCACTTGGCTTGTTGAAAAAAGGTATAGTCCTTTTTTCAACCACTACATCCTACTATTTTCTTAGTGTAGTATGATGTCCAAAATGCCATTACGTCCCATGTGCAATTCCAAAGGATCCAAATGAATTCAATGTTGGGAGATGAAACCCTGGGTTAAAGCTTCTCTACAAAACTTATGGGAGGTGATCAAGTCCCCCTCACAAGCCAAGATGCATAAAAATAAAGAAAACATGAAAGTAGAAAGACTTTAGGATCATTTTCAAGGTCACCCAAAATTTGACGAGTTTTTGGGGAGTGTTTTAGATGACTTTCTTTCTAAGCCTTAGACTAGGTTACTTGTAATAGGAATGGTGCTTTTGATTCCAAGGGTTCCCTATAGGGGAGAAATGGAAGAGCATACCTGCAACATTCCTCTTTTTGCCAAACAAAAAATTGATTAAACAACTATTGCAAAAAAGAATTGATAAGTGTGTTCAATTTTAAATGCAAAACGAAAGATTTGGTGGTGTTAATTTGACCCCTTGGTCTTAGTTTCAAACTTTGAAAACGTTCACCAAAACATCTAAGTCTTTTTTTAAACACCAAAGCAAGGTTCTCATTGATTTTTAAGCATGCAAATGTGATTTAAACATGTTTTGAACAATATCAAGCTTGGTCCTACAACAAATTTTTTAGCATGTCCTTTATCTTTGAATCTCCTTTTGGCTTGAAATAATGAACTTTGAAAAAATAGTTCTTGGGTCTATGTTTTTAGAAAAATACAGTGATTGATGTCATCTATTACCATCAATATCGATTACTCTAGCTAATCAAGATCTAATCGATGCCAATTTTTATAACTAATGGTAGTTAAGTTAGGTAACTGATGTCATTATTACTTGTTGATGTTGATTACTATATAAAACCATGGCAAACAAAAATGGTAAAATAAAGTTAAAAAATTAATTTACAAGAGTTTTAAAAGCTCAAATAAATATTTTAGAGTTGTAAAATGATCTCCTTCAAGTGTGAGATGCATCTTGTCCCACCAATCCTGCCATTATGTCATCTAGGAATTTGACTCAAGAGAGGATGATTAGTATGGTGTTAGTTCCAAAATGAAAACAAAATGAAATAAACACACTAATAGCATAACATATCTAAGCCTAGACACTAGGGAGAGCTTAGTTAACAAAATTAAATGACAAACACCACTAAAAATTAAGGAACAAAACACAAGAATTACTTCACCTTCTTTGGATGCTCTAAATGCCTTTATAGTAGTGGCTTGCTCAACTTGTGCTCATGAAGTCCTTGGCAATGGAAGCTTGGCTACCTCCATCTCTCCTTGACACCTTGTGGCTTTGGCTTGGCTTGGCTTGGAATCAATTTGGCATTATAACTTTGCATTATCAAGTATTTTGAGGATATTTGAGTACAAAAATATCTTAGAAATGATGTGGTAAGGCCTCCTATTTATAGATTTTTGAGAATGATTAGAATCAACCTTAACCATCCATCTCAAGATTGAGATGTGTGGTTGAGGATTAATTTAATTTTTGTAATTAAGTTTTTAATTATCCTCATCATGACATTAGAAGAAAGGGAAATTAAGAGGCATAGAGGGCATCATGAAAGGCATTGATGAGGCATGAAGGGCATGAATCCTGATATTTATGGCATTTATGGCCTAAGGATGTCTTCTCAAGAAATGAGGTCACATGATGATGCAGATATTCAATATTCATTTCTAAAAATTAGTATTCAACAAGTTTACATGGAATTATTGATTAGGTCTTGATTTCAGTTAATTATCTCTTAATCATGTTTAAGCACTTTGTGCACAAATTACTCAAATTGATCAGAATGTCTTGTTATTGGTCTAAAATTTGACTTGATTGGAATTAGAAGGTGATGTTAGATGCATTGGAATCGTATTCCCATTTAGGATTTCACCAATAGAAAATAACAAAGACACACATCTTGTGTAGAATATTTGATAGGAAAGAGCAATCTAGAGCACCCATGTGCAAAATTGGCATTTTGACTCAAAATGATCTGATCAAAGTTAGTTGGCCCATAAATTGCATTGCCCCATTTAGGGATACCCTATCCAAAATTGACACTTGAATGTTAGTTTCACATCATTTAGTATGTTTTAGTGTTTTTAGGCCAAATTGCGCATTTTGGATGTAAATTGGCCAAAAGCCTGATCATAGGTTATCGGTGGCCAGATTTAGGTGTCTACAGTAAATAACTATAACTCAAAGATAAGATAATGGAAGTGAGAGATTCATAGGGGGATTGGTAGTGATTTTTTTTCCTAAGTAAATTAACAATGTTTTCTAACATCTATACCCTGAACCTTCTGTACATATGACTCCTGAGTCCTCTAAAAAAAATTTGGATGATAATAGAATGGAATGTGCTAAATAAGTCAACAATGCAGTTGACTAAGCCAAAACATTCCTCCACATTACATTCAAAAAATATTGCAAGGTCAAATTTTAAAAATGAGATAATTGACATGATAACATTATTGCACAAGATAAAGAGAATTTAAATATCAAAGAACTTTTAGACATAGATGTACATATTCATTTGTATTATTCTCATAAATAAACAATATATCAATTAGGGACAGTTGATCAGTGATGCAATTCACAAGTAGCTCATGGCAGTGTTGTAGGCTCAATTTGCACCCTTAGAGAGAGTTATTCAAGATCCCTCCAATTGAGATTCATAATGGGAATAAACCTAGGTTTTGGGTCACCTATTATGGGGCTGAACCTCTATAGAAGGCTAACTTCCTCTTGATGCTCACTTAAACTAAAGCTAAACTAATGCTTCATAGGGAAAAGGGTTATAAAGATGGTTAAGGGGTCCTAAGAAAGCTAAAAAGGGTGATACACCAAAGTTAAATGGATACCCATACAAGCTTAAATAAACATTAGATAAACATAGAACAACTATAGCTCACACAACCTCACAATCTCACTAGTTTCATAAATATTTCATAGAAGAGGTTCCAAAGAGAGCACTAATCTAGACCTATAAAATAGCTTGAAAACACCTTCAAAGAGGAAAACAGAAGGGAAATAAACTAGGAATAATATCCTTCATAAATTCACCATATATAAGCATACTAAGCACTAATTAAAGAAAAGAGATAGGCAAAGAGTTGATCATATTAGTTTAAAAGGTAATTCTTACAATATTTTGGCAGGGTTTAACCATATCAAATGAGCACACTTTTGTAAGAGTCTCAATGAGTATCCTTATCCCAAAAAAGAATGAAGAATTATAAGAATTGAAAACCCCTATAATGTAAATGAGACCAAGATATATAGGAGAAGAGAGAAAGAGAAAGAATGTGGGAGCACACCATCAAAGAGGGAACACACCATCCTGGGTCATTAATTAAACTTGAACTACCACCTCTTTTATCTAATGAAAGCTTTACCACCTTTTTGATTAATCAGGACACTAAACATGGCTTACCAATTTGAAAATCCCCATATGGCCTTGAGAATGCATTGAATGGCCCTAGCTATAGTTTCTAACACTAGAAAGTTTATTTGATCTTTCGCACCATCTCTCACTTGAGGACAAAACTTCATGCTCATGGATCTAATAGAAACATGGCCTTATGATGTTTATGTAGTTATTTGTCAAGAATGTGGCCACACTGAAGGATAAGGAGCTTCTTCAATAATCACAGACAACTACCTTCAATCAAATCTAAACTAGATCCTTTCTATAAATGGAAAACCAATCTCCTTTATTGGTTTTCCTATAGTCACATATATCAATGTAGACTTGTAGACTGCATAACCTTTTTGGTCTCCATTAGGTCTAAAATACCTATTTTTTCTTTTGAACATCTATAGAAACTGAGGGCTCATTATGTATAGGTCTCCTTTAAGAATAGCAGACACAGTCATAGAATGGACCCTGTATACTACAAACCTTTGAAATAGAGGTTTATATTTAACCTTAAAAACATCCCTTTATATTTTTTATACCTGAATACATAGTTTTGGCCTTTTAGTGGTGCTCTAATAAGATTTAATGGTGGTGGAATAACCCTATAAGACCTATGTTTACTTATATCAAAAAGTGGTTCTCAGGTTTGACCTTTTTTTTAATTGGCTATTGACATCTAACTTAACCTATTGGCATTTTGACCTTTTTTCACACCATTGATCTTGATTAGTATGATTGAGTGAGGCCCATATATATTTCCCTTGGATTTTTAATTCTATCCAAGCTAGTGCCACATGTCAATCATATGTTAGTTCTCAAGATTCATTTTTAGTCTACAGCCTCATGTGCTTGTGCCATGTATCAACCTCTCAAGCTCCTTGACCTTTTAACTCATCTGGCATCATTAAATCAAGATGTATAATGCAATATAGACCATTAGATCTACTAGGACCCATTGTTTGAAATATAATTGTTAATTCATGAGATTAAAATTAATCTCCATGCTCCCATCAAATAACATTCATACAATCCTCATTGATGTTCATGCAACTATCAATTTAAAGTTCAAAAGGGCTATTTTTTAAAGCTTTATTTTTATGTTTGTATGGGAATCTTACTCTATAGGTCCAACTTTGAAGCTCCATAAATTGAGTTAGAAATCTTGTGCAAATTTGAAACTTTTAAATCATGTTTTTGGCATGAAGAACTACATGGCACTATAATATATTGGTTGGTAATGATTTCTGAGTGGACTTATAAAATACATAAGTGAACTAGTTTGTTTGTTCCTACGTGATATCTTGGTGATGGTCTATCTCACTTAGGCTTATGATTGACCTTTTACATGTATTTCTAAGGCTCGAATGAGCTCCTTGGTCTTGTGTACAACCTGTTTCATATTTTTGAACATTATGACCACCATGGAGACCTATTCTCCTTAATTTAGACAAACTATACTTTAAGTGAACTTTAAATTGTCTCAACAGCTTTGAAAGTTGTATGATCTCTTTAATTCACTCATTCCATCTAGAAAATGTGTTCATCTACTCATCCATTAACAACCCGATCCATCTAGACACAAGCTTGGTATGTGGGCCAAAAAAAATGGCTAAGATCTTTGGTGACTCGTAGGGAAGCATGCCTGCTATGCTTGAGAACCTAGTCTATTTTACCTTGACTAGTCCATTGGGCATATGGATTCCCAAGTCTTCTCTAAACTAATCATGAAGATAACACAAGGCTATCCCTATTTGGAACCTTTCTTGAAGCAATAAGATCAAAAGAAATAGAACAACAAAGTGCTCGAGGCACTTATTGAAAAGGAAACACACAATAAAAAATAAATGTACACAAGGTACTTAAAAGAAAGCATAAAATATATTTGAACATGTATAATATGTTACAAAGGATGTAAATCCATTCAATAATAGGTCTTTAAATGAATTACATTGACTGAGATGGACAATTCCTTTCCATCTAATTAGGCAAGCTAAAAAACATTATGTTCCTTGCATCTATGGATCAAATAAAGACCACTCCACAAGTTGTCAAACTTGGTATGGTTTCCTAGTTTGGCCTTATTTGAGTCCCATTTAAGGACTAGGTCCCTTTCCTTGAATCTCTTTATTGTAGCTCTCTTGTCAAAGGCTTTTTGACCTGAGATTGATGTGACTCTATTGTTTTCATAGCAAGGTCCTTGGTTTCTTCTAGCTCCATGAGCTCCATCATCCTCATATTTATGGGTTCATCCTCCATCAACTCAAGTTGATGGGCCAATTCAAGTGTAGGCAGCTCAAGAAAAATAGGAAATTTGTCTTCCCTTCCATACATGAGGACATATGGTAAATTACCAATGGTAGTTTTAGGAGTCACTCTATTAGCCCATAAGGTTTTCTTTAGCTTGGTGTGCCATATTCTCTAATTCTATTCCATGGTCCTCTTGATGATCCTTATAAAATTCTTATTTATAGATTCTACTAGTCTATTTCCTTGAGGATAGTAGTTGGAAGAGGTGTTGAGGTAGATATCCAATTTGAGATCCCACTCACTTGTATTCATACTAAGGAATTCCAATGCATTATCTAAAATTATGGTGGTTGGGACACCAAATCTGGTCATGAGGTTGTCATAGAAGTCTAAAACTGCACCTTCATTAGCCTACTTCAAATCAATGGCTTCCACCCACCTAGTGAAGTATTCAATTGTAGTGAGCACACATTTATGCCCTACACTTGATGGTGGATTGATCATCCCTATGAATTTTAACCCCCATTGCATGAAGGGTTGGTCCACCTAAATAGGATTGAGTGGAAGGGTTGCTAGTTTTTGCTTTCCTACAAAGAGGTCACATTTTTGGCATTTTCTAACCCATGCATGAACATCCTTTAAAATATTGGGCTAGTAATAGCCAGCCCTCATTAATTTTTCTAATATGGTTTTAGGTGAAAAATGGCCTCCTCCAGATCCATTCTGAAACTTCTCCAAGAGTTTGGTCTCTTGGTCATCATCTATGCACCTGAAGAGTACCCCATTGAGGTCCCTTCTAAGAATAAATCCATAAATCAATGTATAAGGTATGGATTGAATCCTAAAGTACCTTCTTTTAGCTCTATCCAATCTTTGGGGGAATTATCTTGTTTCCAAGAAGTGAGATACATCTTGAAACCAACTCTTTTGATGTGGAGGTGCACCTACTTGTGAGTTGTCTTAGGTTACAAAAATAAATTATCTTTCTAGAGGTCATTTACCATGTTCTCACACAAAACCTTGCCTCTAACCATCTTGGTAACCTTGATCTCCATTTCATATTCTATGACCTTGGTGATCCATCCTACACTCTTTTCACTCAAATCCTTGTTAAGTAGAAAGTCCCTAACCCCAGGGTGAGACAAAATAAGATGAATCCTATTGTTAGATAGCATTACTTTGAACATATTGAGACTTCTAAAATTTTTAATAACTTTATTCTTAATGAAAGTGTACCTCATCTCATATCCTTCCAACCCTTAACTAAAAAAGGCAATTGGTCACTCTATTCCTTTACCATTCTTCTACATTAGCATAGCTAATATGTTGTCAACATTGCAAAGGTGTACAATATGAAGTCCTTGGAGAATTTAGGTTTCAAGAGTGAGGGTGCTTGGGCAATGGTCTACTTGATGGATTCAAAATTTTCCTTGCCTTCAACTGACCAAGAAAACACTTGGCTCTTCTTGAGCATGGTGGTGATAGGTTTGACAAAGTTTTCAAAACTAGGTATGAACCTTCTCACAAGGTTTATCTTCCCAAGGAAAATATAGATCCCCTTATTATACTTTAGTAAGGATAAGGCTAAGATAACACTTAATCTATTAGGGTTAATGTATAATCCTTTTTTTGAAATAATATGACCTAGTAGTTTAACTTCATGCACAATAAACACATATTTCTTGAGATTTAAAGAGATCCCATACTCTTTGTATCTATATAAAATTAGCCTCAGATGGTCCATATGCTCATTGGTTTTCTTATAAAATACTGTGATGTCATCCAAGTAGACCAGTACCATTTGATTTAGTAATCTTTGGAAGGCCATGTCCATTGCTCTTTGAAAGGTTGCCCCAATATTGGATAATTCAAAAGGCATTTTCTAATAAGCAAATGTGCCCTACTTGGTGGTGAAGGTAGTTTTGTACTAGTCTTCCTCTCTCACTAGCACTTGGTTATAACCTGAATACCCATCTAAGAGAGAGAAGCATTTGTAACTAAAAACTACTTACATGAGTTGTTACATGGATGGTAGAGGGTAATGATCCTTCAAAGAGACTCTATTTAGATCCTTAAAGTCCACACATAGTCTAATCTCCCCATTATTTTTCCTAATAGGTTCTATATTAGCTACCCATGAGGAGTGCTTAATTGGGAAGATGAGCCTAGATTCAATAAGCTTGGTTAATTCCTTTTCCATGAGCTCTTTAATCTTGGAGTTTATGGACCTCTGCTTCTACCTGACAGGCTTGGCATTAACCTCTAACTCTATAGTGTGTTGGGCTAATTTTAGATCAAATCCCCTTAGGTCACTATATTTATAAGAAAATATGTCTACATATTCCTTACAAATATCTATGAAAGCATGCCTTTCAGCTTTAGTGCCTACCTTTCCAAGCTTGAAGTGCTATAATTTTCCTTGGTTGATGGAGGAGAACTATGTTTCTTACTACAAGAAACATGCACTTTGTTTGTCATTTTTAAAGACCTACTAATGATCTTCATTATCTATCATTGATGGTATTATTACCACTTTGACATGTGGTTGCACCTTGGTCCTTTTAAATTAGTTGGGGATGTCAAAATGAGGCCCCATAGTTGCAAGTCTATTAGCATGTTGATTTTGTCCTCTTGGCATTAATTAGATGTTGAAGGCCTCAAACTCCTTAATTAGGTCCCACACTCTATGGTTTTAGGACTTTATCAAGGGGTTATTAGTGGCATTTTGGCCTCTGACTTGGTGTACAACTAATTCACTATCCCCATAGAATTAAAATTATGCAATCCCTCTCTTACTAGCCCATTAAAGGTGATAGATGAGACCTTATTATTCCACTACATTGTAGGAGTAGCTGAATTATAACCTATATGAAGAAAATTACTTATCATTTGAAGGGGATATTAGCATAACACATGTACCCATCCTATGTTTTCTCCTTGAACCATCAAAGAACAACTTCCATAGACCAATAGGATCTTCTTGAGACCTCATGAGGGATGGCATGGGTTGGATTTATTCATAAAAATAGTAGACACCCAAGTCCCTTCCTTTAACACCCTCTGAGGGATCTACCAATTGGATTTCATTCCATAGTTCATCCAAGAACATATTTGGTACCTATTTTAGATGTGTTTATCTCCTACCTAATTGCAAATTCATCCTCATCAATGATGGTGTGATTTATGTTGACATTATCTATTCCATAGGGCTCTATATGTAATTGTACAATGGGCTCAACTTTGATTGACACTTTGGCCCCATACCTTGCTTTGAATGCCATATATGACCAATCTACTAGTATGTAGACTCAAATTTTCATTGTGAACTCCCTAGATAGGCATAGTGCAAAATGAGGAGGTACATCTAAGATCAATACATCTTGAGCCACTATGACACTAAGATAAGTGTGTAGGGTCATATTGAGATATTTTATTATGCCATATGGATTGGTAGAAGAACCATCAAGTTGAAACACTCTTTTAGATTTGGGCTCATATTTAAGGCCAAGCTAATCAACTATGGACTTTAGCATTGCTGAGGTACTAGCCCCACTATCCACTAAGCAATTATGCACTAGAGAGTTACCAATGATCACAAAGATATAGAAGGGAGGAGGTTTGACTGATTTAACCAATTACCCTTCATTTGGTCCTTTGGTTTCATTGGTAAGGACTTCATTCACATTTCTTGGTGGCTTGTCTACAACTATTGTAACATTAATCTTGGACAAAACTTCCTGAATAATATCCACTTGACTAGGGATGGAGAGAATATCACACATTGTTACACTCACATTATATTTCTTCATTTGTTAAACAATGTTGATGGGTGAACCACCAACCTTTGTTGTGCTTTAGGAACCACCACTATTATTTGTTGAACTTGTGAGCCTTGACGGACTAAGACATTGCCCTAATTCTAACCCCTTGGAACTAATGAAACCTTTGGAGTGATAGCAAGTTCATTTGGATTTGTCAATGAAGGATTAATGATAGGAATCTCTTTGAATACTTCCTAGTTACCATCTATTTTCTTTCTTTAATTCTTGTATTTGATGCCATTGGTATGTAGGATTGGCTAGAACTAGCCTACTGGTTGGATGTATAACATTTTTCTAACTCATAATTGACCATGGTGGCATCTAGCTGGTTTGGTCCCTAATTAGAACCTTGACCTTGTGGAGGCTATTTTGGCTTGGTTATCATAGGTACCTCTATATTTTGGTCCATGAGAGCTTGGTTATACCTAAAATTAGTAGTTTGTTGCCATTGATCATTAAAGGCTTGGTTGAGGTCAATATTTGGGATAATATGTTGACCAAAAGACTAGTTCCAAGGCATGATACCCTCTGCTTCTTGATCCATTTTTTTTTAACTAGTATCAAGGTATTGGAAGTGCTAGTAACATTAGGATTATACTTATTCTGCCTATTGTATCCATGCTACCCTTATCATCCTTGGTTTTGACCTTGGCCTTGGTAGTTCCCCTTATATGGTGGCATATTTTCTTGAAAATCTTATTGTTGAGGTTGATATGAACCTTGATAATGCCTATTGAAATCCTTCTACTTCTTAACACTTAATATCTCATTTCCCAAAGACTAAAACATGCTCTTGAGCTCTTAGAGGTTCTTTTGGTCTTTGGAGTCATTAGATCCACTATTAGAAGTTTTCTCTTATTTTAATGCAAATATTGCAACAATTATTAGTGTAGGAAGAATGACATCTAGTGGAGATATAACAATAGGAGGTGATTCAATTTTAGAGAATAAGGGCATTAGTGGTCTAGGTGTAAGCTTGTTAGCTTGAACTAGATAATTTTATGCTTTGATGGTAACCTTATAAGCATTTGAAAGTATATTTCCTCCCATATATTAGATCATCACTACTATATGACTATTTAAATCCTTCAAATAATATAGGAAGGCAAAGTTAGGGGTTGGTCTAACTGAGACAAGAATTTTATCCCAAGATTTTTTGAACCTTGTGTTGAAGTCTTGCATGACTTCATGAGGAGGTCTCCTAATGGTATTTAGTTGTTATGCAAGTGAAAAATGGTCAATTTTTTTCTCAAATATTTTACACAAGGCTTCTCCTAATTGGTCCCATATTTGAATGGAAATATCAAAAAGGCCTCTATACCAATATAGGGATTTTATTTTAAAATAAGTAGCTAATACCCTGATAGCTATATTTTCCTCCGTGACATTATGGATATTGCAAAAATTGGCTATGTCCATGAGGTGCTCAGATGGTGTTATAGCTTGGTCACCAGCATAATAAGGACCACTTTTAAGGGTTGCAACTAGGATAGGATCATATTGGGTAAGGTCTAGAGGATTTTGGCCATTAAAATCCACAAAATCTCTAGGGACTGCAATGGCTATAAAAGGATTTAGTAAAGGTCCTCTTGGAGGGGTAGGTCTTGAAAATGACTTAGGAGTAAAGGTTCCTTGATATGGATGTGTATTGGAAAACCTTAATATTTTTTTTAAATTTAAAGGTATTTCAACAAATTCAAAGGTAATACCTATTAAATTTGACCTTGTTGTCAACTTTGGTAGGAGAGACAACTACTGCTTTACACCATAGTGTTGATTGTCCCTTTTAGAGTTACCAGATGCTATTGCTTGGGAGCTTAATTGCTAAAAATTTGATCAAACCATAATCAACTTTGATCAATCTTACGTTTGGAATGTGGTCCCATTGGGTATGCTATAAAATATTGTAAACTCAATTTTAACCCTTTGAGAGAGTTATTTAGGCTCCCTCTAATTGAGATACACAATGGGAACAACCCTAGGTTATGGGTCACCTATGATGGAGTTAGACCTTTGAAGAAGGCCGGCTTCCTCTTAATGCTCACCTAAACTAAATCTAAACTAGTGATTCATAGTGAAAAGGGTTAGAAATATGGTTAAGGGCTCCTTAGAAATCTAAAAAATGTTATTCACCAAAGTTAAATAGACACTCGTACAAGCTTGAACACACATTGGATCAACATAGAACAACTATAGCTCACACAACCTCACAATCTCACTAGATGCATAAATATTTCATAGAAGAGGTTCCAAATATAACACTAATCTAGACCTAAAACATAGGTTAGAAATACCTTCAAAGAGGAAAGCATAAGGATAGTAAACTAGGAAGACTCTACTTCATAAATTCACCATACATAAGCATATAAAACATTGATTAAAGATAAGAGATAGGTAAAGAGTTGATCCTATTACTTAAAAATGTAATTCTTATAATATTTTGATACAGTTTAACCATATAAAATGAGCACACTTTTACAATAGTCTCAATGAGTGTCCTTGTCCCAAAAAATAATGAAATTTTATAAGAGCTAAGAACCCCCATAATGGGAATGAGACCAGGATATATAGGAGAAGAGAGAGAGAGAGAGAGAGATAGAGAGAAATTATGTGGGAGCACACCATTAGAGAGGGAACACACCATCCTAGGTCATTAATTAAACTTGAAATACCACCTCTTTCATCCAATGAAAGCCTTGCCATATTTTTGATCAATTAGGAAACTGCACATGAATTACCAAGTTGGAAATCCCCATAAGGCCTCAAGAATGCATTGAATGCCCCTAGATGCAGTTCCCAACACTAGACCTTTTCTTTGATCCTTCACACCATCTCTCACTTGAGAACAAAACTTCATGCTCATGGATCTGACAAAAACATGGCTTTATGATTTTTAAGTGGTTTTTTTTATCAAAAATGTGGCCATACTAAAGGATAGGGAGCTTCTTCAATAATCATAAACAACTATCTTCAATCAAATCTAGACTAGATCCTTTCTATAAACATAAAACCAATCTCCTTTATTGGTTTTCTTATAGTCACATATATCAATGTAGACTTATATATTGCATAGCCTTTTTGATCTCCATTAGGTCCAAAAGACCTATTTTTGCCTTTGAGTATCTATAGAAATCAAGGGTTCATTATGTATAGGTCTGTTTTAAGAATAGTAGCCACAGTCATAGAATGGACCCTATATGCTACAAAACTTTGAACCAGAGGTATATATTTAACCTTAATGGCATTATTTTATATTATTTATAACTTATTGCATAGTTGTGGCTTTTTAATGGTGCTTTAATGAGCTTTAATGGTGGTAGAATGACCTGGCAAGACCTATGTTTGCTTCCACTAAAAACTGGTTCTCAAGTTCAACCTTTGTTTTGATTAGTTGTCGATATCTGACTCAACCTATTGACATTTTAACCTTTTATTACACCATTTATCTTAATTATTATGATTTATTGAGAGAAATTAATCTTTCCCTTGGCTTGTCAACTCTATCCAAGCTAGCTCCATGTGTCAATCATGTGTTAGTTCTCAAGATTTGATGTCAGTCTACAGCCTCATGTACTTATGCCATATGTCAACCTATCAATATCCTTGAGATTTTGACTCATATCACACCATTGGATTAAGAATTATGATGCAAAATATACTATTATATCTTCTAGGACCCACTGTTTAAAAACTAACAGCTACTTCACAAGCTTAAAATTAGCATTCACGCTCCCATCAAATAATGTTCATGTAACTATTGTTGATGTTTTTGCAACCTTAAATTTTAAGCTCAATAGGGTTTTTTTTATATATTTATTTTAATATTTACATGGACATATTATTTTATAGGTCCAACTTTGAAGCTCCATAACTTGAGCCAAAAAGTGCACACAGACTTGAAACTTTTAGAGCATGTTCCTGGCAGAAGAACTACATGGCACTACAATATCTTGACTAGTGCTTTCTATGTGGAATTTAAAGATATGTAAGTGAATTGGTCCATTTATTCCTACATGACATCCTAGTAATAGTCTAGTTCACTTAGGCTTATGATTGACCTTTTGCATGAATTTCCAAGGCTCAAATGAGCTCCTTGGGCTTATACGAAACCTTATTCAAATTTTTGAACATTATAACCATCATGGAGACCTTTTTTCTTGAATTTGAACAAACTAAAATTTAAGTGAAGTTAAAGTGTTTTAAAAGCTTTACAAGCTGCGTGATCTCTTTGATCCACTCATTCCATCCAAAACATTTATTCATGTGTTCATCCATTAGTAACCTAATCCATCTAGTCACAATCTTGGTATGTGGTCCAAAAAATGGCCAACAGATGCTAAAAGTCACATCAAAATTCTAAATGAATTTGTTCTCATTTATGTTATAGCAATTTAGATATATTTTGATAGATTGCATATAGTTAGATATTTTAGGAAGGTAATGGTGTATGATTTATATCCTCTACTAGCATTGAAGGAGAATGGCCATCACTTCAAAAGGGTGAATGATTGTTTTATTCACTTCATCATTCATTTGTTTGAAAATGAGATATTCAACATGAGAATATCAATAGTGGCCACCACAAAGATATCTAGATGTTATTGTAATTATGTATTTATATTAGGTTATTGACTAAGGTAATAAGTCTATGGTTAGTTATCTTAACCATTTAGGTTAAGAGGTTATTTTATTAATGAGATTAACTATTTTCATGCTACTTGATGTTAGTTATTTTACCCACCCTTTTCACCTGTTTATCAGGGGATCATTTATTTTCCATTTTAATAGGTGTTTTTGTATTGTTCAGATATGGAATGTATGCTATGAATATAATCTATTTCTTTCTAACTCTCTGTGTTTTATCTAATATGGTATTAGAGCCCATGATTTTTAGATCATGAGTGGAGGTGTATGGAAGCTATAGAGGTCAGTGCCTTACTAGGGAGGAGCTACATGTGCCTAGTAGAGAGCCAAATGAGAGAAATTTATATAAGCTCAACTTAAAGACCAAAAAATTGTCTAGGAGGATCAAAATACCAAATAAGATCAAAAGAAGGTCAGAGGAAGTAATTTTAGTTGGTTTAAAATCTCTATTTTTTGGGGGTAGGTCATATTGCTTGGGCACCTTAAAGTTTAAGGAGAGGTGTAATAATTCAAATCTTGATCATTTTCAGCAAAATAAGATTATAAAATATGAGTTAATTCATAACTTCAATAGTGGTGTAGATGGTTTGTGATTTGGCTGAGAAACAAGCTTATAATCTGCACCTAAATTTTCACAAGTAGGCCAATTTTTTTATTGGCTAAATATTCTCATAAAATTTTTAACCTTAATTTTTATTATTTCCATTATTTTAAATTTTTTAATTGAAATAAATCAAAACTTTAGCCAATAGGGGTTATTAGGGACCTACCACTGATTAATAATCATGAAAGTGACTAGGAAGTAAAAAATTTCACTATTTTTTTATTTTTTAATTTAGATGTGAATGGAGAAAGAATTTTTTAAATTAGAGTTGTAGGTTTCCCCATTTAATTGTTTTAGTGCTATAAAATTTGAGATCTTGCAAACAATATTAAGTTTGTTGCTAAAAACTAGAAAAGTTGTTTAGTATTAATACAAAATCAATGTGTAGAAGGAATTTTTATAAAATCCATTATAGTTTTTCCAATTTAATTGTTTTCATGAAAAACTAGGTCAAATGGCTAGTATTCAACACCTGTTACTACCAGTTTCTTAGAAATTAACTAGCAAGAGCTTTAGTTTGTAGAGTCACAAGGTTTTGATGATATGTGAATATCAAAACCTTGATCAAATTATGCTTGGTAAAGAGCAAAGTCTTGCCATTAGTTATGATGACTATGATAAACATCATAGTGAGGATTTTATGTTGTTAAAATTATCAGTAGTAGATAATATAATCTCAAAGGTCAAAAATGTGACCATTGCATCAATTTTATGGACTAGTCTTACTTATAAATATCAATCATCTAAAGCTGGTAGGGTATTGTATTTGAATAATTTATTGTTTTCTACTAAGATGCAGGAAGGTGGCTCCATTTTTGAGTTTTTATTGAAGATAAATGAGATCAATGATTAGTTGAAGGTTGTGTAGAAGCCTATTGATGAGCAAGATTTGATTGCTCTAGTTATGCAAAATTTTCCACCTTCATTTGAGTCATTTGTGGATTCCTCACACATGATTACTAAGATGCAAAATTTGGACTTTAAAAAGTTGTCCACATTGCTATTGTAGAAGGAGAGATGATAGGAACATATAGTGTTGTCTACATCTACTTCTATAGAGAGCATCAAGGGAAAGGGTAAACAATTTAGTAAAACTACTAGTTCTCTGACATAAAATTCACAAGTGGTTCTAATAAAAGATCTAAGTGGAAATGTTTTTACTATAATAAACCTGGTCACCTTAAGAAATATTGTAGGAAAAAACATGATATGGCTAACCCAAGAAATAAAGCTCATCATGTGAATGTAGCTAAAGGTGAAGGCAAGGAATCATATCCTATTTTTGATTTCATGGGTTTCAGTGGTAATTTTATGGTGGATCGAGCTTGGTACTTTGATTCAAGGGCATCTTTCCATTATACATGCCACAAAGACTAGTATGTGGATTTTTTTGAAAATGATAGTAATAATGAATCTACATCTTTAGGAGATGGTAGGACTCATTTTTTGAAAGGATATGGTAATATTTAGATTAGTTTTAACAGTGCAGTTTGGTATACATTTATGAATGTTAGGTATGTTCCTGATATGAACAAAAAAAATTCTTTCCATTAGTGAGATTTCTTCAAAATTTTATTTTTTTGTAAATTTTTAAGGACAACGATGTTTTGTCACCACCCAAGATAACAAGATTATTGTTGTTGGGATTGGTGAGAAAGGATTATATAAGCTTGCAGATCCATAGAGGGAAAAAAAATTACACTTAAAATGGTTGATAGCATAAGTTAACTATGGCATGAAAGGTATGGGCATTTGAATTTCCATTATTTGACTACATTGAGCAAGACTAAGATGGTTAACGGGATTCCTTCTATTCAGGATAGTCATCATGTATGTACTAGATGTCAATTGAAGAAGCAAGTTAGACATTCATTTTATGTTGGTAAAGCTTCAAGAGTTAAGGGAGTATTAGATCTGGTACATGTGGATTTACATGATCTAATGTAGACACCTATCCCTTCTAAAGCCTATTATTTTCTTTTGTTGGTCAATGATTTCTCTAGGAAAAAGTGGATATACTTTCTATTGAATAAATTTGATTGTTTTTATAACTTCCTTACTTGGAAAGATATGGTTGAAAAATAAGTAGGAAGGTCAGTGAAATATCTTAGAATGGATAATGGGGGTGAGTTCATCTCAAAATAGGTCAAGGAGTTTTGTGCCACTAAAGGCATACACAGATAGTATACTACCCCTTACATTATGTAACAAAATAGAGTTATGGAAAGGTAAAATTGGATGGTGATGGACATGGCTTGTTTTATGGTCCAAAGTAGAAATGTCCTAAATAAATATTAGATAGAAGTAGTGAATACAGTGGTGTACATCCTCAATATAAGTCCTATAAAAACATTAGATAATATGACTCTAGAGGATGCTTGGTCAAGTCAAACTCCATATGTAAGTGCTTTTTAAATTTTTGGTTATGTAGATTTTGCAGTTATTCCTAGTCAAAAGAGAAGTAACTTGGATGCAAAAAGCAAAGAACACATGTTTGTTAGGTATAGTGATTAGTTAAAGGCCTATAGATTACTTGATGTTTCTACTAATAAAGTTATGGTAAATAGAGATGTCATATTAAATGAATAGATTCCATACTTCACAACAACTGGTAGAGTTTCAAATATTGAGTCATTGTTTTCTTATAATGATTCTATTATAAGTTGTGGTGTAAAATTTGCGCAGAATTCTAGTTCATCAATGGAATCACAGTCTAAGGAGGGAATTGATGCAGGTCATTGCGAGGTTCCAATAGAACAACTAAAGAATCCAAATTGGTATTTTGCCACTATGGAAGCACTAAAAGAGGGAGACTTGCCATAGGGTGTAGAAGGAAGAAGATTGAGATCAGGAAAGCAATTTGGTAATAGAGGTGAGAATGACAATTTTTCTCTAACAATTATTATTTCACGTGTATTTAAGCTTAATTATTTTTTAGAGACCAAAGGGAAGCATGAGTGGGAATCAAACATGCAATTGAAATATGATTCCTTAATGGAAAACAATACTTGGGAGCTCATGAAGCTACCACTAGGAAAGAAGTCCATTGGTTGTAAATGGATTTATAAGGTAAAATGTAGATCAGATGATTCCTTGGACAAACACAAAGCCAGACTTATTTCAAAAATTTATGCACAAGACTTGGGAAAACACAAAGCCAAACTTGTTACAAAAAGTTATCCATAAGAGGAAGGAGTTGATTATGAGGATACTTTTGCTCCAACTACAAAGATGGTAACTTTTCATTTGATTGTTGCTATTTCTACTTAGTTCGGATGTCAGATACACCAAATAGATGTCAAGAGTGCTTTTTTGAATGGAGATATAGAGGAAGAAGTCTACATGGTTTAGCCATAGGGTTTTTAGGTTCTTGGTATGGAACATCTTGTTTTTAGGTTGATCAAGTCCTTGTATGGGCTTAAGCAAGCTCCTTGAGCTTTGTTTATGAAGATAGATACATACCTTAGGGAGTCTAGTTTCAAAAGCTGTAACTCTAAACCAACTCTCTATGTAAAGGTGTCTGGTGATGATATCTTGATTTTCATTATATATGTTGATGATTTAACCATCACTAGGAGTAGTTATAGTCTCATTCATTATATGAAGGCTAAAATTTATTATACTTTTAACATGAAATACTTAGGACTACTAAAATACTATTTTGGTGTTGATTTTTAGCAAGGTGATTGTGTTATATACATGTCATAAAATAAGTATGCTAAATAATTTTTATAAATTTTTAGAATGATGGATTGTAATCCAACTCGCACACCTATGAAATTTAGATCTTAAATTTCAACTAACACTACTTCACCTCTGGTTATGAAATAGTGTATTGACAGCTAGTGGGTAGTCTCATTTACCTCACTACCACTAGACCAGATATTTGTTTTGCAATGAGTTTTCTATCTCACTTCATGTCTAAACCATAGGAAGTACATCAGTTAGCTACAAAATGGGTATTAAGATATGTCAAAGGTACTCTTGAATTTGGCATACTATATGAGAAGTCTATAGATGTTGAGCATTTAGGATATTCTGACTTTCATTAGGAAGGATCAACATATTCAATAAAATATACAATAGGCTATGTATTCACTCTTAGTTCAAGAGTTTTCTCATGGTAGAGCAAACTAAAAACTACAGTGGAATTATCTTTAATAGAATCAGAGTATAAAGTTATGGTCAATTCAAGTTGTAAAACTATATAGATAAATAAAATCTTGTAGGATCTTCAATTTGAGTGATCAAAGCCTACTCCCATTTTTTTTGACAACCAAAGTGTTTTGAAGATGGTGAAGAATCTAGTATTCTATACCAGGACCAAACACATTGAGGTTCACCATCATTACATCTAATAGTTGGTTATAAATGAATACATCAGTCTCTTTTACTGTCCCACTATAGAGTAGCTAGCTAATATAATGACCAAACCACTTTGTGTAGACAAGTTCATAAAATTTAGAGATAAATTTGATCTTATTTCTAGTTTTATCATTAAGGGAGGATGTTAGCATAATTATGTATTTACCTTTGGTTATTAACTAAAGTAATGAGTCTATGGTTAGTTGTCTTAACCACTTGGGTTTAGAGGTTAGTTTGTTTAATGGGATTATTTATTTTCATACTAGTTGACATTAGTTGTTTTGCCCACCCTTTTCATATGTTTCTCGAGTGGCTCATTTCTTTGCCTAGTTAATAGGCCTTCTTATATTGTTTGGATATGGCATGTATGTTGTGAATACAATCTAGTTATTTCTCACTCTCTATGTTTTATCTAGTACTAGATGGGGAACTTAGTTCATATAGTTCCCAACTTTCAATTATATGAGAATTAGTGGTTACAAGATTGTTCTTTATATGATTCCATGATATGTCAGTGATAATTAGACATTAATGGAATTAGCAAGATAATTTGTTAAAACACATAAATTCCTAATAAGATGATATAAAAAAGGGTCAAATTTACAATCTCAATTGGTAGGTATGCTTGTCCATCACTGATAAAGGCCAAGACAATTGAATAATACATGTCTCACCATAATCTCAAGACTTTTGAGAGTAGATTTGTATTTGAAAATAGGGGCTTGATTGAACATAATATCTAACCTTCATATCAACATCTCTCATATTTTAAGGACTATTATATGGATTGAGATGATGAAAAATTAGTAAGGATCAAATACTATTCATGGTTTATCATGAAACAAATAGTCAAATTTGGCATAATAAAAGTGCCAAAATAGTTGATGGATGATGATGTCACAGTACACCCCATATTTAAGAAAGAAAACATCACAATAAATCTATTTTTTTTAGTCCATTGGGATAAAAGAGACTCTACTTATCTTATAAGTACAACAAGAATAGTACTTGACATAACTCTTATGTGGTTGAAGAGTAAAGAAGTAGATGTTGAAAATGTTTATTTCCATACACCTCCTAGAGAAGAAGAATTTGGTATATTTTACAAGCAACATGATGAATAAAAAAAGGTAGATGAATCAAGTCTAAGTGGAGAACCCTTGATGATAGAAGAGGTGCATGAACCTAAAGCTATTTAACAATACACTCAACCATAGAAGATTATCAAGCTAAAAATGAAGAGGTTAGGTGACAATGTCTTGTCTTCTATTAATGTTTCAATTCCTCAATATATTACCATTGATATTTTTTTATTTTCTCAAGAACTAATAGAGAATATGACCCAATAATTTTTAGCTTAAAATGATATGATGTTTCATATGTCATATACTTTCCCATTGGAAGAGGTTACTCATATCTCTTCATCTTCTCTCTCAAATCATATATTACCTCTCATCTCCTTTCCAAGAACTCCTATTGATGCAATCAATAAATAAAAATAAGTAGAAACATCTTTCCAAGGTGCACCAAGTGAGAAAACACCTTCTTCAATTATATCCAAGCTTATTCCACCATTCTTAACTTTTATCCCACCTCCTTCCTCAAGCATAACGACTTCATATTAGTTGTCTATGATGGTGAAGAAAACAAGAAAAGTTCTTGAACCCGAGGAGATAGATTTTGGAACTTTAAAAATTCCTTTCTCAAAGAGGCCAAATAAAATGAGAATAGTCTCTCAAATGGAAATAGATGAAAAAGGAGAGAAGTATACAAAAGTGGTAATTACTGTGGTTTAAAAATATATGTGAGAAATCAAGATTAAAGACTACTAGGTATTCAGGGTCCATTTGGGAAAATCAACCAAAGGAGGAATGAATGGAGATGTATAATTTGTGATTGGTACCATTTTTAAAAAAATGGATAAAGACAAAGAAATAAAGGATGAACTAAAAGAAAAGGTAGAATAGTTGAATTCAATGATATAGAGATTGATCAAACTGATTCAACTAAATATTGCTTCATCAAGTCTTCATGATGAGACATTATAGAAAGTAAGAGAGGTAGGTCAAATGGGAAACACAATAAAATATTGGATTGAAAAGATTATTGATCAAGGAACCTCAAAAATTCTCATAACTAGAAAATAATGTTCTCTAAAATTAGGTCACAATACAAAAAACTAATGACAAAGGAAAGTGGATACACTAAAAAGAAAAAAAATTTGGGAAGAATTCATTCTCAATTTAGTCAAATTCTCAAAATTTCATTTTATTGACCTTATTAAAAAAGGAGTTATAAATAAGGAATAAATCATCTAATATATTTTTATATTTTAACTAGAGGCTAAGAGAGATAAAAACCTACTATTATAATATATTTTTTGTCAAAATCACTTATTTAAATGTAAAATCACTTTTTTAAAAAGTTGTGTGTTAAATCATGTAGCAAAAGAGGTATGTATAGATGTTTTATATTACTTTAGGTAACCCCTCCTTCCTCTTGTAAACATATAATAACAACATAGAGATAGAGAGGTGTTAAATAGTCAAGTGTTAGTAGAATAACCTATTAATTTTAATCAAAAGTCAAAATCACTATTCTCTATGGGAATATCATGACTTATATGACAATATTGTGACTGTAGATCTACAGTTTTGTGTAATGACTATAGAGTTGTCTAGAGCTAGTACCTTTCCCTCTTGTATACAAAAAATAACCACAAAGAGATAGAAAATGTTTATATAGTGAAAAGGTTAGTAGGGTAACTTGATGGTTTTAATAAAAAAGGCAACATTTCTATTCTTAAGGGAAATATCATGGCTTTTATAACAATATCAAAACTATAGATTAATGATATTGCAATAAAACAACTAACTTTTAAGATTAGAAATATTCAAGTTTTTGCCTATCCTTAAAACAAAAAAAGGGTTAATGTAAACCTACATAACCTTAAATGTCTATGTTAAACTGGTTATTTTGACTTAAAACTATTTCTTTCAATATTGTAACTTATATGACAAAACTATAGATTCTTAGCAAAATTCCCTTTTACAAATTTGTGATATTGTAAAAGTTAGAAACTTGTCAAAATAGTAAGTAATTAGTGATCAAAATGATGGTTAGTGTAAAATCACTAATCTTATGGAAAAACCATAGATGTAATATCATGATTTGTAGAATAAAATCACTTTTCACCTGTATGTGAAAATTTGATCAAATTTGGCTTTTGTTCTTCATCCAATCAATTTTACAAGCTACCAAAACACTTCTAACAGGAAAGATAATTAAATTTAATGGATTCTCCCACCATGATCCATAATTTATGATTATATGTTTTAGTTATTGTTCAAAACTACTAAAAATAGTAAGTTAAACCTGATAACACAATAACATAAAAGGGATGAAAATAAAAGAACAATAATCAATTAAGAATGAAATCTTACCATCACCTTGTCCCTTATGGCTTCTCTCCAAGATATTCAAACTGATTCCAATGCAAAATTGACTAAATTTGGATTACTTATTTGTGGATCCAAAATGACTCTAATGGCTTTTTTAGTTGAACGATTTTCAAGAGTATGGGGATTCTTTAGGGTGGCTCAGTATGAGAGTATAATAAAGGCTTAAATATTTCCATTTTAGTTTGTCCATGGCCCAAGCATGGCTTTTATAAGATGGTGGCAGGGATTTTATAGGATTTTTAAATTATTTAGAAGTCTTTAGTTTAGATACTTCTAGAACCTTAGAGGAAATTCTCTAGTTCTAGAAGTTTTGTGGTTAGTTTAGGAGATAATGGGGGATTAGATGAGGTTTAGGGTTCATAGGGATGTAGGAGAAGCTAGGGTGGTAGGTTGGCTAGGGGGTAATTGAATAAATAGGAATTTTAAATTTGCAAGTGGGCTAGTGGGTCTTAGAGTAATAGGTTATTTAATTAATTTAAGCATATTGATTAATTAATTAATTAATTAAGTCACATGTACTTTATTTCACTTAAGCTAAACTTAGGAACTTTAATAATTTATTATTAATCCTAGGGTTATCACTCTTTGGCTTTAGATCTCCTTTTATAAGGACTGATCTTATTATAATTATTAACTTCTGGGTATTGCATATTTTGCTTCAAGGTTGTAGAGCACCATTATTGTGCCTCTTAATCTCCTTTATATGATAGGTTATTTGCTTGAAGGTGTTCATTAGGATCTAAGAGGCTGGTTTATCAACTTTAACATGGTATTAGAGCTCCAAATCTATAGTTTCTTATTCATTTTTTGAAGGATCTTGCCTTAAAGTGACATTTCAGTACATCTTGAGTCAATTTGGACCTCACCATTTTTTCTAAAGGTTCAAAATAGTCAAGATTGACCTTTGTTTCATTAATTTTGGTTATACAGTGCCTGATATACAAAGGTTTAAAGTTTGAGAGGGTTTATAGATCTAGAGGGTAACTACATAGCATTTTCAACCCAAAGGGACCTCACCATCATGTTCAGAGTGCCCAAAAACCCCAAAATTAATTGTAAAATCATCAAAATCAGACATAGTGACTCTAGGAGGCAATTTTTTTTCATTTATGGGCCATACAGCCTAGTACAACATGAAATCCAAGATTTAAAAAAAAAATAGTTTGCATAGACACTACTGATAGTTAACTGCTAGCAGTTAACATAACCGCTAGGCTTCACCCCAAACCCTATTTGGGGCAATCTTGGTATTTTGGCCATAACATTTGCATACAAACTTAGATTTTTGAAAATGGAATATCTCCAAAAATATGGTTTTGAGCCTGATCTATTAGTGTATTTATTTTTTCATGGTTTTGCTTTTTTCTACATTTATTTCCAGTCAAAGTTAGATCTTTATTTTTGCACTTCTGGGGGCATAACTTTTGCATATGGACTGCATTTTTTCAAAAATTAATAGGTATTGGAAAGGTCTTCTAGTGCTCTTTCTAGATATGTATATTTTTTAATCATAAAATTTACCAAGTATTATTTACTTAGTTTTATGGATTCTGTCTGATATTCTAGACATTTTGGCACCTAGAAAGAAAAGTTTTGTTTGTTTTGTTGGGCTTCATTTATCAACATTAATACATTTTTTTATTTTTGATCTTTGATCTGATATATTTGAGGAGATATCATGGTTTTTTTTATATGTGGTCTTTTTTAGACATTATGAGCTTCCATTAGAAGCACTTCTTATATGTAAATGCATTGAAATAAAGTGCCTAAACATTGTACATATATTCTTGAGATCTTAGACATCATTTTAAGACTTATTATACTCGCACTATGATATAAAGTGCCATGGGGGGTTGATGTTTTCCTTTTGTTTTCCATCACACATTTGTCATGTGTGTGTGCCTTGGTTTGCACACCTTTTTATTTATTGGTACTTTCATGTTTGCACATTCAGATGTTCTTGTTTCTTCTACATGCACTTCTTGATTTCACACAGTTTCAATGTACCTATCATGGCTCTCCCTTGTCTACATTATGGGGGGGTTTCTACTATTAGTGATAATGCTTCCTTGGTTTTACATTGGAGTGAGTTATGTATCTAGTATTTTTTCTTATGAACTAGGCAGATGCAATGGTACATCAGTGGCTAGTTACCCATGCATTTCGGTGAGATTGAGAATTTACCATATGGACACTCTTGCATTCTTTTTATGGAGGCAATCTTCTATTTTTTTGATCAATTCTTCAAACTTTTGGTATATTTGCCATTTGTATCTTTGAGTTCCAGATGTTTTTCCTTTATTTGCCATCTAATTTGAGTAGTGTCATTGGGGGTACTCATACAGATTCTTGTCTTCTTGATCTTGATCTTGATCTTTTTTTGGAGGTTATTCTTTCAGAACTATAACATTTAGTCTATGAAAGTGTTTACATCTTCTTCATGCTTTAGTGGAGTTCTTCATGTTCTTATTCTTTTGGGACATATTTTATGGAGGCTTCTTAATACTTCACTCTTTCTCTCTCTCTCTCTCTCTTGTTGGGAGGTTTGTTCTCTCTTTTGGAGAGGAGTTTTTCCCATGTGGTTTTCTCCTTTTCTCTATTTTTGAGAGACTCTTTTGTATATGGGTACCTCATCAGTCCTAGTTGTTAGGACCTATCATTGCTTTCATGTATTTTATCCTTAGTTTTTTAGCTTCTCCCTAAGTTCATCTTAAGAGGGGGTGTTAGAGTAATAGGTTATTTACTTAATTTAATCATATTGATTAATTAATTAAGTCACCTTTACTTTATTTCACTTAATATAAACTTAGGCACTTTAATAATTTATTATTAATCCTAGGGTTCTCACTTTTAGGGTTTTGATCTCCTTTTATAAATATTGATCTTATTATAATTATTAACTTATGGTTATTGCATATTTTTCTTTAGGGTTGCAATGCACCATTATTGTGCCTCTTGATCTCATTTATGTGATAGGTTATTTACTTGTAGGTGTTCATTGGGATCTGTGAGGATAGTTTATCAACTTCAATTGTGGGTAGTTAATATAATAGGATTAGTGGCTAAGTAGGCTTGTTATTATATTGATGAGGTAATTAATTGGTCATATGGGTATATAAAGGTTTATGGGTTTAATGGAATATTATATGGGAAATAATATTTTAATTAATTGGTCAAGGTTATGATTATTAGATAAATTAGTAGGTTTAATAGGATTATTAAGACAAGTAGATTTAGGTGCATATATTCATTATTACATATCTAAAAAAATGGTGAGCCTGTGATGATCTGGTAGCACTTCTAGTTGATTGTGTGCTCAATACTGACCCCAATGCTCCCTCTATGGATTTGAGTTTCTCAAATAATGTGTGTATTTTTTACTCTTTATTGATAATATCAAAATTGAGTAGGGAAGGTTTAAGTACTTTGTTGGCTTCAGCCATCAACCTTGTAATCTCTATTCCTGATCTCTTAAATTATACTCCAAGGGCTTGAACCTTGGAAAATTTGATTAGTTATAGGATTTCATCATTAGTTTTATAGATAGTTACTTAAACCTCCTTAAACCTATTTGCCTCTACCTAGTAGAGATTATTACATATGTGACCCTCATATATCTAAGGATATCTAAGGCCTCATTTCTTTGGATTGTAAAATTCCCTATCAAAAATTTTATTTGTGTATTCCAATTAAAGGCATCATCCTTCTTTGTTATTACATAACTTAAATCCCATGCAACATCTTGGGTAGACATTAGGTTTAGATGATTGAATGCCCTATTTCATGCACATTGAACTAATAAATTAAGTCTCTTTTGAAATTATTTTTGGTCAAATATTTTTAGCAACTTCACCCTCTCAAGTTGAATCTCACCTCTAGAGACTCAAATATTATTCAAAATGGTATATAGCTTTTTGGTTGAACTTTGAACATTGTTTAAAATTTCTTGAGGGACATGGATAATTTGTCTCTACATTAAATTTTGTTGTGTTTTCTCCTTACTCCTATACATATCCTTCATATCCTCCCTAGTTGTATCCACACAAAAATAAAAATCCTCTATATATTCTCAATGAAGGTAACCCTTATTAGGCTAGAGCCAAAGGCTCAAACACATAATTTAATCAATCAATCAACCAACATATTTTATTTATTTGGTAACATTACAATATATAAAGGTTATTACCTAGAAGTGGGGATGTTATGATCCCAATAATAACTCACTAAACTAACCAAGTAACCCAAATATAATATATATTGTTAAAAATAATATATTCATTTAACTAAGCAACCCATAATAATTTTACATATAATTAAGGTAACTAACACATGATAAATATTAACTAGACTTTTACCACATTTAAAAACTTAATGTTAGAAGTGTTTCCTAACATTCACCCCTAGTTATAATATGGGGCAAGAAATTTGAATGTTGGTTTCAACCAATAATACACTCGATTACAAACATGCGATTTCAAAAATCTAATCTTATTAAAGATTGCCTTTTGAGGATTATTAAAAGATCATAATTAAAAAGGATGACACATGAAAAAATAAACATGACTTTAGACTTTGACATTTTTGAAATAAGACTGTGACTTTCCTCAAAAATATGACCCAAAAATGACTCATTTGATAAAAACTCAATGTCAATGTATTGACAACATAAAAAATAAATAAAATCAAAAAATGAATCCAACTTAAAATATTAATTAATACAAATATACAATTGACATTGACACTAAACCTATAGACTTTGACAATTGTGACTAAAATGACTAAGGACACAATCTAAACAACAATTAAATAAAAATTATATATAAAAGTAAATAAATTAAACAAATTCAAATCAAAACTCATTTTAAAAAATATATACTTAAATATTAAAAACATGAATTCTAATACTAAATAACAATCTACACACAGTCAAACCAAAAAATTGACTAAATCTAAAATAATAATAAAAACTACAAACAAATATTATAAAATAAAAAATTAAAATTCAATCATAAAAACATAATCCCTAAACATAGAACATGACAAACAAAACACTAAACACTATATTAAAAAAAAATTGAACCCCTATATAGATGATAATCATTTGAAGTACAAAGTGAGGCTTGTTAGGTGGAGGGAGGTGGTGGCCAAGCAAGGAGGAGTAATGATCTATAGGTTGGAGGATAAGGAGCAATGAGCTAAATTTTGAGATAAAAACCCTTCTTTGATGAAAATATTTGTTGATCGATATGTCAATCCAAATCTATATATAATTTGAGTGCATTGATGGTCATGATCTACAAAATATGAAGTTTTCTAAGCCACCATAGAGATTAGGGTTGCCAAATCGATTCATTATGTGGAGTGCATATGGGATGAAATTTTTGGGGATCTCAAAACTAGATGGAGAGGTCTATCAAATAAGTAAAGTTAAGTTAAATGTTGGGTGTAGGATTGAAGCCAAGCTTTGAGTTTTTTTTTGGGTCAAGGAGGATAGGTGTAGCTAAAATGATGGTTAATAGATATGATAATTATGTCAACCCTGACATTAATGGAATGACTTCCTCAAGATATTGTAAAGGTTGAGAATATTGACTCAGATATAGTGGCTGAGTAGAGTGGATCAATTGAGATAGGTACTCAGGTGGAGTTTGTAGTGCCAACTTGCAATAAAGATAAATTATTTGAACCCTAAATCCAATCATATAACCATATAAATCTATATAAAATGTAGATATGTGGTAGAGCCAACAAATACTCACATGTTCAGCACTAAGAAGTGATTTCTAATTTACAATAAGAGTGTATGAATGTATGAATATTAGTTGCATGTGTTCTGCACATCAATACTATTCAAAAATCATTTTGATGAGAATTAAAAGTGAATGTAATATACATATATGTCCTATCAGGATGCCTTCTTTGAAACCACATAATGAATTTAGCCCTTATTAGGTTAGATATAAAAGATCAAACACATAATTTAATCAGTCAATCAACCAACATCTTTTATTTATTTAACAACATTACAATATATAGGGAGTTATTACCTATAAGTGGGGATGTTATGATCCCGATAATAACTCACTAAACTAACCAATTAATCTAAATACAAAATATGTTGTTAACAATAATATATTCATTTAACCAATTAACCCAAATACAAAATATATTGTTAATAATAATATATTCATTTAACCAATTAACCCATAATAACTTTACATATAACCACGGTAACTAACACACGGTAAATAGGAACTAGACTTTTGCCACATGTAATATCTTAATGTTAGAACTATTTATTAACAATTCTATAGGATCATTTGGATTCCTTTTTGGGATTTTTGGCCAAGGAAAAAAGGTTTTCCCTTTGTTAAAATTCTATCTCCTCCCTTGTACTTATGTTCACCATATTATTCTTTCTAACCCTTTGGATTATGCCACTTTTTTTTATAAAATTGGGTAGAGATTGTGGGCAGCTCAGTGAGGACCAAGTTTTTTATCATCCCTTTGGCCTTGTATCTCTTTAACCCATTGGGGTACAATAAATTTTCTTTCTTCTTCAGGTTGGCTTGGGTATTTAGAGGTGGAAGGTAGTGTAATGATTAGAGGTGGGGTTATTATTGGAGGTGATAATGAAACACTTATTTGAATGAGGATTTGGAGAGGTGACTAAATAATTATTTTCCATTCTGATGTTTCCCTCTGAGGGTGACTTCATCCACATACTTAATCAGGCTTGGATTTTTCACAACTATCATTATGGCCAACTTTATGGGTGTAGATTGTGGCAATGGTATCTTCAATTGAATTGAAGATATTATGGGGACAAGTGGCCCTTGTAGATCAAAAATAGGAACTAAAACTAAATTCTCAAAATAAACTCTCTTCTTAGGATCCATTATTTGGGTAGGTGTGGAAAGAATAGAAGAATAAATTTAACTAGAAAATGGTGGCCTAGGAATAACATGTGGCAAATTTATAGCTTGCATATCTATAATATTAATAAAATACGTAAGAAAAGAAACCACCTTATTAATGTTTTGTCTTTCTTCCTAAAAATATGTTGGTCTAGTTCCCCAACTAGATTTTCTTCTTCATGTAAGCTTTCCAAGCTCATTGATTTGGCCTCTTATAATTCTACTTCTTCATTTGATTCATCTTGGGCTCCTCCCTAACTTAACCTTTGCTCTAGTCCCTTCATTATTTCTACATTTCCTTTGTTTTCATCCATAGGATAATCTATTAGTGATATCACATGTCGATGCTCTTCTTCCTCTAATTCCTCATCAGGGGATCCTTCTAGAGTAAAAATACCTAATGATGGTATTTCTTCCAGTGGTTAGACTTTAAAGGAAGATAGGACTCTATAGTTCCTTTGGTAAGTGACTGTGGGAGGAAAAAAAAGTTAGGGGAGAGATGAAACCAATGAAATAACCATTATATTAGGGACTACCACTATAGGAGATGATGAAGGGATGGGAATTGGGACAACAGTGGTGGAGGAAAGAGTAGATGGAGAGGAGACTAGTATAGTAAGGATTATTTGAGAAGATTCCCCATCACTAGTGGTGATGGATGGAAATGGACTCATTTCAGGTGTTTTATGGGAAGGAATAGTAGATGGAAGAGATGAGAAATCTACAGAAACTCTAGGAGACTTACCTATGTAACTATTTTAAGTGAAGGGAAAGGTGCCTAAGAGTATGTTCTTGTTTTTAAATCTAGAGGAGGTGAAGTCCTCTCAAATATATTAGTTGTGCCAAAGTGGTGGTAACATCTATATGGGTGGGGGCCAGATGAGGACTAGAGAGACCTCTAAAAATACCCTTTATAATATGGAGTTTTTCCTCCATTTGATTATTAAGATCTCCCTATAATAAATTGGTATCTTCTTCTATAAGAGAGGGATGATGGTCTTATTTTGTTGTGTCATGTGGCTATGTTGTAGGCCACTAATAACTCTGGGATATTTTTGTTTGGTTCATTGTTACACAGTTAACCATGGGCATGTCTAGGGATATGTGTAGTCAACTTGTGGCTTGCATAACCCTTTTGCATATTATTTTACATTTATTTATGCATTCATATACTTAGTAGGTCTTCCTATGGGTCTAAAATGGCCTTGTTAGACTATATATAGGAAGGTAGGGTTAGTTATTCATCATCATATTTGAGTATTCATTCTTATTGCAAGCATTTGAGAGGTTTCCCCCTTGAAGTGGCTTATGTATTATTCATATTTTTAGATATATTTCCATATCATTATGATATACTACTATATAAATACTTATTTGGTGAATTAATATCATTCCAGTGGTATCAGAGCATCTATTTGGGCTATAATCAGATCAAAAACCCTATATCTTGAAATTTGGATATATTTTGCAAATGGGTACAATTTTTTTTTCAATGTTTTTACTAGAGTTGAGAAATCATTAAAGTAAGTTTCCATTAAAATTTTAGCTTATTTGGATCTATAATTAGAAATATTTCACCATTTTAGGTTTGTTAATAAATTTTCTCCATAGCATGTAATTTATAGAATTTTTCAAATGTTTTTATATTTTTGGAAACCTTGGAAAAATTAGTTTGGGTATATTCTTTGATATTTGTGATTTGAGTCTAAAATATTTTAAAAACTTAGTGGTCAATGTTGGGTAAATGGGGTAAAATAAGCTTCACCATGGAGCCTTTGTATGGTTAGTCTTAACACTCATGGATGGGGGAAAGGGAAAGACACTCCTAAAACTCCTTTAGGGGATGACATGGAGCCTAAATCATCTGATATGATTTCTTAAATATAGTCAAATCTACATGGCTTAATGCATAAGGATGTGCAATTCCAAACTCAAATATCATCCATGTAAGGGAAGCTTAATGGCATGAACAACTAGTTGCATCAAATCATGACACAATTGGCTACCATTTCATCTTATTTACCACTCAACACCCCTCCATTTTTTCCTTTTGGTCCTCCTCTCAGTATTAACACTACCAATATGAGGGTAAAATTGATGTTACCAAAAGTAGACTTGTGCAATTTTAATTATAAGGATCCACTCACTTAGATAACTCAGATTGAAAATCTATTTGATTTACACCAAACTCCTAGATCTCAAAAGGTGGTTGTGGCATCTCTGTATCTAGAACCTAATATATTCATTTGGTATCATTAGTTTTGTGCTCAAAAGAATACTAGTGCTCCTATTACATGGTCAGCATTCTCTAATGAACTAATGTCTCATTATAAAGATTATGTTTTTGAAAACCACTTTAACCAATTAGCCAAACTATGACAAATAGGAATAGTGAAGTATTATATTCATCAATTTCAAAATCTATCCTTATGTGTGGAGGATATCACTGAGACAAATCTGATTGAACTTTTTTTGAGTGGACTAAAAGATATTATTCAATTGGAGGTTCATATGTTTAACCCCACAACCATATCTAAAGCTATACCAAGAGCACATTTGATAAAAGAAAAAGAGATGATCAAATGTCATCCTTTCACTACTAGTCAAGAACACACCTTCCCAACTCCATCATGATGTAAACCTACCTAATTGACACCACAACAAATTAAGGATAAATGTGCCAAAGGGTTGTGTTATGGTTGTGATAGAAAATGGATCAAAGGTCTTCGATGCACTGAAAATAAGTTATTTTACATTAAAGGGGTTGACAAAGATGAAGAAGATGAGGAGGCATCTATTGAGTGTTTTGAAGGACCTAAGGGTGAATCTATATATTCTCAACCTACTATCTCCTATCATGCTCTAGTATTTATTTATACTCCTTAGACTCTTAAAGTGGTGGGTTTCATTAAGAAACATAAGGTCATAGTGTTGAATGACCTAGGTAGCACACATAATTTCATCAATAGTAAGTTGGCTACTCATTTTAATTGTTTCATCTACCTAACCCCAAAATTTCAAGTCATAATTGTAGATGGTGGTATAGTTAATTGTTTTGGAAAATGCCACAATATTAAGTTAGAAATGGAGAACTATTTTCTAGATTATCTTATGTTTGTTATTCCTATGGGTAGGACTGGCATTATTTTGGGAGTATAATGACTCACCACATTGGGTACTATTGAGATGAATCTCCATGAAATATTCATATATTTTTATTTTCAAGGTAAGCTAGTGGAACTATAGGGATTAAGATTTAAATCTCCATAAATGTTTAGTTCATATCAGATGACCAAGATGATGAAAAAGGTGTTGAAGGATTTGTGGCATGTTTGTTTTCCATTGATGTTTGAAAAACTAAGGATTATACCCATCTCAAGTTACAAAAAATATTGGATGAGCATTTAATTATTTTTAAACCCATGTCAAAAGGTCTTACTCCTAGTCGTACTCATGATCATGCCATCAGAATCATTCTTAGAAGTAAGCCACCCAACATCAAACCATACAGATATCCTTATGCCCAAAAGAGTGAAATTGAAAAAATGGTACAAGATTTATTAGACATAGGTACTATTCACCATAGCCAAAGTGAATATTCTTCTCTAGTGTTCATGGTGCAAAAGAAGGATGAAACTTGGAGGATGTGCCCAAATTATAGAGAGATCAATAAGTTCACTATCAAAGATAAGTTTCATATTACTATAATTGATGATTTATTAGATGAATTACATGGTGTTGTTTATTTTACCAAATTATATATTCACTTTGGGTATCATCAAATTCGGATATGTGAGGAGGACATTCCTAAAATAGCCTTTCATACTCATGAAGGCCATTATGAATTTTTAGTCATGCTTTTGGTCTCACCAATGCACCATCCACCTTTTAGAGTTTTATGAATATGGTTTTTAGGAAATTTTTTAGAAATTTTGTACTTTTATTTTTTGATGACATCCTTATTTATAGCAAAAATTAGGAAGAGCACTTGCATCATGTGAAATAGGTATTCTTAATTCTTGAGCAACATCAGTTGTATGCTAAACCATCCAAATGTGATTTTGGAGTTTAGGAAGTGGAATATTTGGGTCATTTTGTATCACATGAGGGAGTAAAATTTGATCCTAAAAAATCCAAGCCATTATGGAGTGGCAGATTCCCAAGACACTTAAGAAACTAAGGGGACTTATAGGGTTAACTAGTTATTATCATAGATTTATCAAACACTATGGTAGTATTGTAGCACTGATCACTTATTTGTTGAATAAAGACTCATTATAGTGGACTAATATATCTACCAAGACATTTTAAAAACTAAAAATGGCTCTGTGCACCACCCTAGTATTGGCTAATCCTGATTTTTCTAAAAGTTTTGTGGTTGAATGTGATGCATCTAGATATGGTATGGGTGTAGTACTCATGCAAGAGGGTAGGCCCATTAAATTTTAAATTCATCAACTAAAGGGTAAAAATCAGCTCAAACCCATCTATGAAAAAGAGGAGATGCCTATTATACATGTAATCAAACAATGGAGACCTTATCTATTGGGTCGTCATGTTTAGGTAAAGACTGATCATGATAGCCTTAAATATTTTTTGGAACAACATTTATCCTTTGAAAAATAAAAAAAATGGGTGACAAATTTTAGGTTTTGATTTTAGAATAGTCTAAAATAAAGAGAAAAATATGTGGTGGCAGATGCACTATTTAGGCTAGATGAACCGATTGAGGCATTTATATGTGCCATGACCATTTAACAGGTAGACTAGCTCAAGGAAGCAAGGGCAAAATTGGAGAATGACAGTAATACCTGTTGATGATTTAAAATTGTGCTTGATCTTAATCAATTAACAATAGGAAGTTTTAAGCTGTGGGACAATGCGACTTGAAACAACCTCCAGATTTTAGAGAAGCTGGTCTCTTCTTTTGTATTGGGTGTTGGGGAAAAGGGATAGGAGACTAAATAGAAATGCAAAATGTAGGAATTGAAACCTAACTATGGTGATGTGTCTGAGTGTAATTCTAATCCTAACCTGAGCATAGTGAAACTATTATAAGATTCAATTACATTTAAGAGTAGACAAGTGCATGATCAATGTAAAAGATTAAAATAATAGAAACATAGGCTCACAACAGGAAGTTCTTTTGCTAAGACACAGAGAATTTCAAAAAAGGCATAGTGTTCAATCTTCTTAATAGAATGTTCCAATCACATAAGAGGCATAGAAGTCATGTACAGTTTTGTAAACCTTCCAATTCAAGAAAATGAGACAAAAGCAAATGACATTCTTAATCACAACTACATAAAATCTACAGTATAGAATACTTCACAAATGACACAGATAACACCAACCAAGGCATGGAGTTCAAATCTTCTTAATTCATTCAGCCACATAAAAGGCACAGAAACATGCACAGTTATATCAACTTTACAACTCAAGAAAATTGAGACAAGAGCAAATGATATTACTGGTTAAAATTATAGAAAGTCTAAAACTATAGAGTTTGCCCCCTCTTTCTCTTACAATTCTTCTTCTTTTATAGCCTCGAATCACTCCTTCCATCATCCCATTTCTTGCACAATCATCTCCATCCTTTACTCATAGGGGACAAATAGACAATGCCTTCAATGCTTTGGGAGCTCCAAAAATGTACCCGATGAATTGTTCCATCTACTCGAATTAACTCCAATTGATTTTCCCTCCATTTTTCTTTGTGGCAACAGATACATGGAACACTTTGAAATGGGAGAGGATACTTAGTCAATTTTTTGAAAATCTTCTTGTTACTTAGAGGGTACCAAAAAATGACACTTGGTGCTTTCTGTCGGATCCATCGAAGACACATAACTCTCTCCTTTTCTCCTTGGTTGTGTTGTAGTATCACTTAGGACACATATCAGACTCTTACGGATGGTGACACTTGGTAGCTTCTGCATACTTTTGAAGTAACACCTAAGGCCCACCACAATCTTTATTCGGTAATGAATCTCAAAGATGGTCTCTCAAAAGTTGACACATGGTGACCTCTACTACTCTTGAGAAGATACATGGCATCTTCTACTTTTCCTACTAGGGGTATGTGGTGCCTTCCACTTTCTCTAGGGATGGAGTAAGAAGGGGCTCAGAGAGTGACACTTGGCAGCATCCACTACTTTATGGTGCTTAAGCAAAATCAAATGATGTCTTTCTGTGTTAAACCAAAGTATTGAACCCAAGCATCAAACTAAAGTTTCTCAAATGCCGACACATGGTGGCTTCCACTACTTCTTTAAAAGGTAGTTTAAGGCCTTCACAACTGCCACTTGGCACTTTTTGCTTTTCTACTACTTAGCCTTTCGAAGACCTTTGCTGAGAAATAGAATGAATGCAGGTGCTAATATGAGATGCAAATGCCAACACGTGGTAACTTCTGCTTAGCTACTATTAGGTACATGGCATGATCTGTGGTTCTATAGAAAGTTACCAAAAGGAGCTTGGAGGATGCCAGTTGGCTAGCTCTGTGTGTCAAAGAGCGACACTTGGTAACTTCCACTCGAATTCAAATACTTAGGCAAAATGAAACAAAAGGAACAATAGAGGAGTAAGAAGGGGAATCACACTCAAAAACTGACACTTGGTGGCCTCCGTTGCATCTTGACACTTAAATGGAAAATTGAAGTCGCGCTCTACCCCAACTCTACTACTACGACCAAGGTATATGGGAACCAAAACTGTAGTGCTCGACTAAAAATTGGAATGCAATGTAGAGTAAAAATTTAATCTACAATTACTAGTGACCCTCAAGACTTTTGAGCCTACTTAAAAAGAACACTCCACCTCTGCTAGATCAAAATTGTGAAAATTACAGCTTTAAAAGAGCCATCGATATATGTTTAAAACACTTATTCAAAGCAAAGCAGGAAAATAATGGAAAAATAATGCGAGAAAGGGAAACTATTTAACTATAATATATGAGAGACCCAAGTCAATTAAAATGTTTCAAATAGATTTCATTTATAGTAATCTCTTCAAGTTCTCCTTCCATTGACTTTAGCTGGAAATAATTCTTCTACCTGCACACGCGAATCCTATACGAACCAGTCCATAGTGCTTTAAATTTGGTATGCTGACCTGGCTTAGCGGCCCTTGCATCCCATTTCAAAACAATCGAGCCTTCTTCAAAATTAGGATTTGAAGTCCTTTTATCAAAGTAATTCTTAACCACTCCCTGATGCTTGATCAATGAATTGTGGGCTATATCCCTCTTTTTTTGAACTTCCAAAAGTTCTGCGAGTTTGACCTGCATGGGATCATTCTCTTCAATCTCAATTTGTTTGATCAGCTAAAGAGTAGGGATTTCCAAGCTTAGGGGAATCATGACAAACTTTCCATATACCAATTCATATGGATACATTTTGATCACCTACTTGGGTGTGATTCTATCAGCCCATAGTGCTAGATTAAGCACTTTATGCCACTCTTTGTGATGATCAGCCCCTACTCTTTTGATGAGTCTTATCAGGTTCTTGTTGGTTGATTCTGCCAGACCATTACCTTGAGGGTAATAGTTAGATGAAGTTTTTAGATATATTCCATGTCTCAAGGCAAAGTTAGATACCTTAGACCCCAAAAATACTTTAGCATTATCTGAAATGATGGTGCAAGGAGCCCCAAAGCGAGTAGTGATACCCCCTAGAAAATTTAGGATCACATTCTCTGTTCCTTCCTTAAGTGGGACTACCTCGGTCCATCTAGTGAAATAGTCTGTGGCAGTTAATATCCATTTGTGACTCATGCTAGACACTAGATTTATCATTCCAATGAAGTCAAGACCCCATTGAGCAAAAGGTTCATCCACAACTATAGGACTCAGTGGCATGGCTGCGTTCCTCCTCATCCCCATATAATACTAGTACGATTGACATTTTCTAATCAGCTGATAACAATCTACAAATAAAGTAGGCAAAAAATATCCTACCTCACTTATCTTTATGGTTGTGGTCTTTGCATAAAAATGCCTCCCTGATGTTCCATGATGCATTTCATGTAGTATCCTCTTAGCTTCAGCCTATTCTACACATCTTAACAATTTTCCATCATGATTTCTTCTGAAAAGGACTTGCTCAATTAAAACAAAATGAATTCCCTATATCCTATAATATCTCCTCTTGTTTTGAGGGAGTTCTCTTAGATAAATCCCATTTTTCATAAATTGAATAATGTTTGTGACCCAAGATTCTTGATCAACCTCTTGTAATTTTAGCACTGTCTCTGGCTCTCCTTCTGAATCCACTTCCTCAGGTAACATCTTTTCCAATTTTTGGGTCATATATTGGTACAGACCCCTACCTCTGACTATCTTGGTGGTTCTGACCTCCACATCATATTCAAGGATCTTAGTGATCCAATTGGATCTTTTCTCAGTAATCTCACCCTCCATGATGTATTCCCTGATACTTGGGTGAGCTACAAGTATCAAAATTTGGTTCCCTGATACCAGATGCCTAAATTTCTTGAAGGCTTTTACCATGGCATAGGCTTGTCTTTCCATAAAATTATACCTGGTCTCATAATCTTTGAGGGTTCTTGAGAAAAAGGCTATTGGGTGTTCCCCTTCTAGCCTATCATCCTTTTGCATCAAGATAGCAACAGTACTTGACTCTCCTCCATAGACATACATTACAAAGGGCTTGAGAAAATCTAGATTTTTTAGCACTGGGGCTGCTGAGATAGCCTTCTTGACCTCCTCAAAAGCTTACCTTCCTTATGCAATCCACTTGAAGACCAGGTTCTTTTTAAGCAAGAGTGTCATTGGTCTAATCAAGTCTACAAAATCAGATATGAATTTACTGACAAAATTGATTTTCCCTAAAAAGGATTGGACTGCCTTTTTATTTGCTAGAAGGGGTAGGTCCATTATAGCTATGATTCTCTCAGGATCTATAGAAACTCCTTCCTTAGATACTATGTGCCCCAACAGTTTACCTTGAGGTACAACAAAAATACATTTCTTGGGATTCAATGATATCCCAAAATCCTAACATCTCTTGAAGATAGATTCTAAATGATCAAAATGGTCATCAACATTTTTTGAGAAAATAGTGAGGTCATCCAGATAGACCAGGATGACCTTATTTACAAGTTCACCAAAGGCTATATCCATAGCTCATTGAAAGGTGGCTCTTGCATTTGATAATCTAAATGGCATCTTTGTGTAGGTAAATGTCCCCTACTTGGTAGTGAAAGTAGTTTTATACTGGTCTTCCTCAACTAGCCAAATTTGGTTGTATCCAAAGAAACCATCAAGTAAATAAAACCTCTCTGATCCAGCCATAGTTTGTAGAATTTTTTCCATGGAGGGCAAGGGATAGTGGTCTTTCAGAGATGCTCTATTTAGATCTCTAAAATCTACACACAATCTTACATCTCCATTCTTTTTTCTAACTGGGACTAGATTTAATACCCAGGTTGAGTGCTTGATTGGAAATATTATTTTTGAATCTAAAAGTTTCTGTAACTCATCTACCATTAGAGGCTCAATCCTTAGATTTACTGGTCTCTATTTTTGTCTGATGGGCTTGGATCCTTCAGTCAACTCTATTGTGTGCTGGATAATGTCTCTGTTGTATCCACGAAGGTCTTCATAGCTCCAAGCTATGACCCTGTCATATCTCTGGCACAATTCAATTATTCTTTCCTTTTCTTCTTGAGTTGCAGAATTCCCAACTTTTAGCCTCTTCCCATCACTCACCTCTACCTCAGAATAGTCTACTTTATTTACCTAGAACCTTTTCTTTTCCAAGCTTACATCCTCTGGGTCAAACAAGTTTTCTAAGGTGATCAATCCTTTGGGGAGCTTATTAGTCTTCAATTGTATAATCTGATCACCATATGCCTCTTCAATTTTAGTTTGCAACTAATCTGCAAACTCATATAATTATTTTAAGAAAGAGACTATCTGAGCATCATTTTCAAATACTTGCCAGTTTTCATCATTGTTTGGGATGGTTGGCCTCACTATAACTTTAACTAACTCATTGTTAACCAATAGGCCAGTTGTTGGGTTAAACTATGAGCCAATCTGAGCCATCCTATCAGCCTCAAAGTTTTGAATTTTAGGGATTATCTCAATATTAAAAGCTTCAAAATCTTCTATCAAATCCCAAATCCTATGCCTGTAGGATCTCATTCTCACATTCTTGGCCGCTGCCTTTTCCCTAATTTGCTTTACTACTAATTCTGAATCTCCTTTTACTTTTAGGTTCCTTATTCCCTTTTTCTTGGCTAACAGGATCCCATGTACTAAAGATTCATACTTTGCATCATTATTAGTGCAAGAAAATTGGAATCGGATAGCCCTTAAAATTTTATCACCATTTGGAGCAGTAAGACAAATTCCCGCTCCAACACCATGTCTACTTCTAGCTCCATCAAAATTCAAAGTCCAGAGCTCTGAATCTTGAGTAGTAGGTACCTCTTCCCTTTGAACATTTGGGATCTCTTGATCTTCATCAAAAATGACATATGTGCCCAAACCAGTAGAGTCATAGTTCCCATACGGGTCGCTATGCATCATTGCCAATAACTGGTTGTTTTCTTCTTCTTGATCATGCTCAGTCCAATCTCCTAGTTCTTTGACAAAATTTCTTTCTTCTTTATTCAACATGGCATGATCTACTTCTAATATTATTGTTGGTTTGTTGGTGATGTGGTCCTTGGACAGTGGTTCAGATAAAATTTTCATTTTTGAACCGTATCTGGTTCTCAAGATGAGGTGAGACCAATCAAGAGACATATATCTCCCTATTTTTGCCATAAATTCTCTAGATAAACATAAACCAAAGACAGGAGGAATATATATGACAATTATATCTTGGTTGACCACTATGTTGGGACATGTGTATAACTGCAAGGGGAGTTGTTTAATTCTCCCTATGGTTTGCACTGTTTTGCCATCTAGCTGCATAACTCCTTTTGCAAGGGGTTCATAATTTATTTTCAGAGCATCAGCTATTTTCTTGGGCATCATAGTTGTGCTAGCTCCTAAATCTATCAATGCATTATGAAAAAGTTTCTTTCCAACTATCAGAGTCAAATAGAAAGGCTCTGGCTTGGATTTACTAACTTGTGCTGCATCATTCACGAAGGCTATTATCTTTGGAGGAACCGTATCTTTAAGCTTTTCCTTTCCAGCAGGTCCTTCCTTGGTAACAACACCTTTGGGCACTAATTTCCCTTGTAGAGATTCTTGTAGTAATGTCTTTTGTTTAGGAATAGCCAAAATATCCCATATCAATACTTGTTCTAGAGTCCTCTTTAATTGGTCTACTACATTGATCGGTCCCAAAGACCGAGTTTTTTGGTAATAAGGATACCTCATTTTTTCTTGAATCTGGGTAGGGATCTCTTGATCTCATATCAGCTGAGGCACTTCTTGTCTAACAACAATGTTCTTTTGCCCCTAAGATGGAGGATTACTCTTGACTTAACCACTTACAATCTTGGGCTGCTCCACCATTCTCCTCTTTGATCTAGTGTAATAATTAGATTGCATTATTGGCCTTTGGGAGGTAGATGCTTTGTTCAATAAAACTACTTCTTCATCTTCGATCCATGAAAACAAAGCATGTTATGGGGCTATTTCTTCCTCTTGTTGCAAGGACATTCCTTGCATCTAAGCCACTAGTACTAAATTCTGCATGCTGGGAGATTGGTAGGCTTGATTGCTATTGGTACTGACAAATTGACCATCCATTCTTCTCTGCTCAGCCACTCTTTGTTGTAGATTGCCTCTAGGACAATCTCTGGGGGTGTGAGCATCATTGCAAGGGAAACACTAAGCATTAGTATCATCCACATAATTATTCTGACCTGGAACCATCTCCCTATTTGAGCTGGGGGGAATGGTCTGTGAGGGCATGGGAACTGCAACTAATTGATTTGCTAGTTGATTTTTGGTTTGCCTTGGAAGGCCTTGATACTGGTTTGGTTGGGATGAAAACCTATTTCCTTGATAGCCTTGATAAGGAGGCTTAGGGAAAGTATTCTACTGGCTCTTTATATTAATTATCCCATTGGAGAATGTCCTTAGCATATTCTTAATATCATCCATCTCAAATGACTGGGTAGGGACCGGTTGCTTTGCAGATGATGGGGGTAAGTATACATAGACACAGGTGGGCTTACAACTTTAGGAACTTCTTGAGGTAAGGGTAAGATAATTTCTAGGAATACGGGCATGGGGGGCCTTGGAGGTAACTTTCTAGCATCAATTAAATGATTCTCAGCTCTGACCACAAGGTCGTAGGCTGCTAGCAAAGTGTGTCCTCCCAGTGACTGAATCATAACAGATATATTTGAATTCAAATCTTTGAGATAAAACACTATGGCCATACCAGGTGGTGGTTTAGCTACAACAAGGATTCTATCCAAAGTTTTTTGGAATCTAGTGTTGAAGTCAGTCATGTCCTCTTCTAGTCCCCTCTGAATGGTGATCAACTACTGTAATAAAGAAGACTTATCACCTTTCTCTGCAAATCTTTCAAAGAACTAATCTCTGAGATGGTCCCATGTGGATATGGTATTTGGGGTCAAATATTGATACCATTCTAAGCCCTTCCCTTTGAATGAGGCTGCTAACAACTTTAGGGCCACATTTTACTTTGTGACACCATGTATGGCACAGACATCTAATACATCTTGAAGATGTTCCACAGGTGTTTTTGAGTCCTGCCCACTAAATTTGGGCAGAGCTTTTAGAGTATTTACTGGGATAGGATCCCTAATAGCTGGTGGTGTTGGGAGGATTAAGGGACTACTAGTGTTCCAACTTACATAATTTCTTGGGGTAATAGGGGCTCCCATGTTTGGTACTAGTACAAACTAGTTAGCTCTTCTTCTTGGACTAATTACCAGAGGCAGCAAAAGAATACCTAGATTTGTAGTAGATTGCGATCTGGTGACTGGTCCATAGCTCCAACTCCTCATAGCTCTTTGGTTCATGTAGTCTTGAAAGAAACTTCAAGATTGGTCCCATAGGGCATGCCAGAAACTATTGATAATTTAAAATTGTGCTTGATCTTAATCAAAGAATAATGGGAAGTTTCAAGCTATGGGCCAATGCAGCTTGCAACAACCTCCAGATTTTAGAGAAGCTGGTCTCTTTTTTTGTATTAGGTGTTGGGGAAAAGGGATAGGAGACTAAATAGAAATGCAAAATATAGGAATTGAAACCTAACTATGGTGATGCACCTGAGTGTAATCCTAATCCTAACCTGATCATAGTGAAACTATTATAAGATTCAATTACATTTAAGAGCATACAAGTGCATGATCAATGTAAAAGATTAAAATAATAGAAACAGAGGCTCACAACAGGGAGTTCTTTCACTGAGACACAAAGAATGTCAATAAAGGCATAATATTCAATCTTCTTAATAGAATTTTCCAATCACATAAGAGGCGCAGAAGTCATGTATAGTTATGTAAACCTTCCAATTCAAGAAAATGAGACAAAAGCAAATGACATTATTAATCACAACTATAGAAAATCTACAGTATAGACTACTTCACAAATGACACAGATAACACCAACCAAGGCATAGAGTTCAAATCTTCTTAATTCATTCAGCCACATAAAAGGCACAAAAACATGCATAGTTATATCAACTTTACAACTCAAGAAAATTGAGACAAGAGCAAATGATATTACTGGTCAAAATTTTAGAAAGTCTAAAAATATAGAGTTTTCCCCCTCTTTCTCTTACAATTCTTCTTCTTTTATAGCCTCGAATCACTCCTTCCATCATCCCATTTCTTGCACAATCATCTCCATCCTTTACTCATAGGGGACAAATAGACAATGCCTTCAATGCTTTGGGAGCTCCAAAAATGTACCCGATGAATTGTTCCATCTACTCGAATTAACTCCAATTGATTTTCCCTCCATTTCATTTTGCAGCAATAGATACATAGAACACTTTGAAATGGGAGAGGATACTTAGTCAATTTTCTAAAAATCTTCTTGTTACTTAGAGGGCACCAAAAAATGACACTTGGCACTTTCCACTAGATCCATCGAAGACACACGGGTCTCTCCTTTTCTCCTTGGCTATGTTGTAGTATCACTTAAGACACATATTGGACTCTTACAGATGGTGACACTTGGTAGCTTCCACATACTTTTGAAGTAACACTTGAGGCCCACCACAATCTTTATTTGGCAATGAAGCTCAAAGATGGTCTCTCATAAGTTGATGCGTGGCGACCTCCACTGCTCCTGAGAAGATACGTGGCATCTTCCACTTTTCCTACTAGGGGTATGTGGCACCTTCCACTTTCTCTGGGGATGGAGTAAGAAGGGGCTTAGAGAGTGACACTTGGCAGCATCCACCACTTTATGGCACTTAAGCAAAATAAAATGACACAATTCTGTGTTAAACCAAAGTATTAAACCCAAGCATCAAACTAAAGTTTCTCAGATGTCGGCATGTGGTGGCTTCCATTGCTTCTTTAAAAGGTAGTTCAAGGCCTTTGTAATTACCACTTGGCACTTTTTGCTACTTAGCCTTTCGAAGACCTTTGTTGAGAAATAGAATGAACACAAGTGCTGATACGAGACGCAGATGCCGACACGTGGTGACTTCCACTTAGCTACTATTAGGTACGTGGCATGATCTATGGTTCTCTATAAAGTTACCAAAAGGAGTTTGGAGGATGCCAGCTGGCGGGCTCCATGTGTCAGAGAGCGACACTTGGCAGCTTCCGCTCAAATTCAAATACTTAGGCAAAATGAAATGAAAGGAACAAAAGAGGAGTAAGAAGGGGAACCAAGCTCCAAAATTGACACTTGGCAGCCTCCGCTGCATCTTGACACTTAAATAGAAAATTGAAGTCATGCTCTACCCCAACTCTGCTGCTACAACCAAGGTATATGGGAACCAAAACTGCAGTGCTCGACTAAAAATTTGAATGCAATGTAGAGTAAAAATTTACTCTACAATACCCATGCATTGATTTAGAATTTATAGTAGGGTTTTGATGGGATCAAAAAGTTTACATAGAAGGGGAATGCATTATGGTACAAAGATAAATTATACCTATGTCAAAATTCTCCTCTCAAATAGAAAATCCTTCAAGAAATTCATGTGTCTCCACTTGGTGGTCACTCAGGGTTTTTGAAAACCTATCATAGAGTCAAAAAGGATTTTTTTTGGAAAGAGCTCAAGGGGGATTTAAAAAAATATGTGGCTAAATGTATGGTGTCTCAGCAAAATAAAGGTGAAACCATTAAAACACTAGGTCTTTTATAACACTTATCCAACCCTAGTCAATAATGGGAAGAGGTAGCTATGGATTCCATTACTAGGTTACTATGATCTGAAAGTAGAATGTTATCATGGTTTTTATGGATAGACTCACAAAGTATGATCATTTTTTTCTTTATCTCAACCATTGGTGCCCAGTATAATATATTCTACCTTCCTTGATATAGTTCAAAAATTGCATGGTACTCCCAAGATTATTGTTAGTGATCGAGATCCCATATTCACTAGTACTTTTTAGAAAGAATTATTTCATGTTTAGGGATCATATCTCATCCTATCATCCTCAATTTGATAGATAAACTGATGCATTCAACAAGTCATTAGAAGGGTACCTTCAATGTTTTATGTTAGATAAATAGGATAAATAGGTTTAGTGGCTACCCTTGGTTGAATGGTGGTATAATACTTTAGTGCATAGTTCATCCAAAATGTCTCCTTTTATGTCATTGTATGGATACCATCCTCCATCCCTCACTTCACCCTTGAAGACCCACCTAAAGGTATGTGTAGTGGAGGAACACCTTCAACAACAACAAGAAATCCTTGTTAATTTGTGTTGTCCCCCAAAAATATCACTCTTTTTGGGAACAACCTATGAACTATTTTAGCTAACAAACCAAAATCCTCTCTCCCCTTTTCAAGAATTGTTTTGAGCATTCAAGTTCTTCATTCTTCAAGCTTTTCAAAAATTTACGAACTATACAAGCTTGAAACTACGGACTCTGTAGGCTCATATCTACAGACTCTGCAGGCCAGTTTCTCACTTCTACAGACTCCCCCAGATCTACGAACTCATTTCTACAGACTCTGTAGGTTGGTTTCTATGGATTCTGTAGGAAAGAAACAGGTTTAACACTTGGCCATTTTTTCAATTGGGAAATTCAAAGGGGTCTTCCAAAGCCAAAAGAACAAATGCCCTTGCAGAGGGTAGTGAAATAGAGGAAAGTGCCCTTACAAAGGGTAGGTAACATTGGTTCAAGGGTCAAAGAGAAGACAAAAAAGATAGAATTACTTTGGATTTGTTCAAAGGCTGACAGGGAACATTTCCTTCAGACTTTTTGTCTGAAGGAATTTATTAAGTAAAAGAGCCATTATAATTCTTTTGAAAGTATTTTCCATGGGAAAATGACTAAGGCAAAGCCCAAAGGAATTCCTTCAGACTTTTGTCTGAAGGAAATAAGCCCGAGAGCAGAGCGGTCTAAGTGTCATCATCTATGTGATTGCTAGATTATGTGGAACATGCCATGTGTCCCTTGAAAAGCTTGATAGAAGCCACCAAGTGTCAACATCCATGGTCTCTCCCTTTCATTTTGTAAAGATTGTGGTGGGCCCTGGGTGACTTGATAAAGTAAGCAGATGCTACCACGTGTCCTCGCCTATTTCATAGTGGAACACACCATGTGTCACTTGTTGAGATCAGCAGAAAGAGGCCAAAGCAAACAAGAAATCCAAATGAATTGCTGAGGAGATTGACGGGCCTGAAGACGTTAAATTTTTGGCAATAAAATAGCCATTGATCCTTGCAGACTTAAACATGGACCCGAATGCATTCAAAGGATTTAAGGCCAAGGCCAAAAGGAAGAACTACTGAGAGGAGCATAAAGAGCCAGTAAAGCTGGGAATGTAGCCTCAAGAGCTTAAATTCTAGGAAGAGACAAAGCTATAAAATACAAAAGTAGAAAGAGGGAAAAGCCAAAAATATCTATGTAAAAGTAATTTCAGTAGGTGGAATAGTCCACTAAGCAGATATTTTGGCTTGCAAACATTGAAGGCACCACCTGTTTGTCTCACTTGGAGTAAAGGCAAAATGGATAGCTATGCAGATAGCAGGGGACAAACTAGATGATCCAAACTCAAGAGAAGACATATGGGATGAATTGACATGCCATAGTTAAGATAGCCACCCTATTTTCAATGCAATCCTTTGACAAATCTGGAAATGCATTTAAGGCATTGAATGCACAGCATGGGCTATTCTATGAAACAAAGTGACAAGTCTTTCTTGGCTGCTATATATTGTAATTTGTTGTATCATTCTAAGGAAGATCTTTCAGTTAACAGAAGCAAAACTCTACCCAAATTGAAGGGTGAATACTAAGACTTTGAGCTCAGATTGTTGTTCATATTATTTTATCTGAATGAGAAAGCAAGTGATTAGCAGACTTTGTGCTGTCATATATTGTGCCATTTTAGGAGATTGTTCTTATGTCTATCTTCTAGATGCATTCTTTTTTATTTAATTTAATAGGTGAAATTAGTGAAACTAATAAGGAAGGTGTCCTGAAGTCGATTGTGGGAAGACTTTGTGCTTTCACAATTGTTTTTAGTGTGTGTTTTTCTTTTCCTTTTGTGTTAAGGATTCTGGGATGACTTTGTGCCCTCATTATCCTTTGTGTTTTACTCTTTGGGTAGTTGAGGTGGAAACTTTGTGTTCTATTTCATCCTGCTAGTTACTGCATCCTTTTTTTACCAGTTACTTTTACTACCTGAAAGAACTCCTGATGTTTCCTGTAAGAACACTTTTGAAAGAAGAGAAGTGCCTTCAGTGTTTTCACCAGGATTTTGTCCTCTATTTGTTAACATCATCTCTAAAAAAAGAGAGATGGATGGCTTATCCTACCCTTGAGTGTTATTTTTTGCTTATATATATATATATATATATATATATAGCCCTTGCATATTCATAAGGAACCTCCCCTTGATGAGAGGAAAGATTTGTCCACCTCTGATGTAGTAAACCTACACACTAGGCCAACCAATCTCCTTTGCTATGGATGATAAGACCTATTTTTCTCAATCAGACAGCTGATTGACAAAATATTCACCCAATAATTTGCATGAAAATTTAGCTTTGGCCCAGAATCACATGAAGCGATAGGTAGATCAACATAAGAGTGAGAGGCATTTTGAAATTGGTGATTAGGTGTTTATTTGCTTGTATTCATATAATAATATGTGCTTGAAGCAATAAAAAAAGGATAATAAGTTGTCTCCCAAGTATTATGGACCTTATCAGATCTTGAAAAAAATTGTTAGTGTGGCCTACAAGCTAGAAATTCCTCCATCCACTCACATTCATCCAATATTTCATGTATCTTATCTTAAGAAGGTAATTGGATATAGAGTTACCACTCAAACTAAGTTACCAAAATTAGATGAGGAAAGGAGGGTTATTCTTGATCCTGAAGTGATCCTTCAAACATGCACTAAGTAGCTACAATCTAGACTAATTATTAAGTATTTGATCAACTAGAATAATTTGCTTTCTGAATATGCTACCTAAGAGGATGAATCATTCATGCAACAACATCTTATAATGCTTCAACATTGAGTATAACATTGTTTTGAAGGGGAGGGAAATGTTATTCCCTTAATCATTGCCATGTCTAGGGATATGTGTAGGTGACTTATGGCTTGCATAACCCTTTTGTATATTGTTTTCCATTTATTTATGCATTCATATACTTAGTAGGTCAGCCTATGGGTGGAACATGGCATTTTTAGACTATATATAATAGGTAGGGTTAGTTATTCATCATCATATTTTGAGTATTCATTCTTATTACAAGTATTTGGGAGGTTGCCCCCTTGAAGTGGCTTATCTATTATTCATATTTTTTGATATATTTCTATATCATTAGGATATACTAGTGTATATCTACTTATTTGGTGAATTAATATCATTCCATTCACCATTTCATTTTATTACTCTTTGGTAATCTTGGGTCATATTGGATGGCCTTGACAACAATCATTGACATTTGTTTCTCTTTCATGCGAGTCCAGACTTTAGAATCATCTGATGCATTCAAAAAGATAAAATCATGTTCATATTGTTGGTGACCATATATAATGATCATCCCTTTTTTTCCTTGAGGATTTGGAGATAGTTCCTAATTTTTAATTTTGGGCCCCTTTTTATAATTAGGTCACATTTAAATTGTAATGGGATTTGACCTTCCCCACTTGATTGAAGTCCACCCTCACTACAAACTAAAGTTTCCTAATGCTTAAGGGGTCTTGTAATAATAATCATAGTTTTTAAATCCTAGTTATTAATCTATATTGTTATATAATTTATGGATGAATCTTGTTCTACCAGCCCATCTAGGATGTGGCCTAGTAAAAATAAAGAGGGTGATCTTATTCCCTCAATTCTGATTATAGACAGTCTGGGTAGTACTGGTAATCCCTCATTTTGGTGATGCTTCTTTTCAAATTCTTAGAAATATTGGACATATAAGTGTCATGAATATATTGGTAGACGTGAGGATAGATCTCCTCACAAATTTTGGTAATCTTATTTCTAAATTTATAAATAAATAAAAAATAATAGTCCTCATAGATTCTGTTATCTAAGTATGTTATAGATGACTACCATAATTATCCATGAGCTATGTGGACCATCCCAAGTACTACATATAATATATATCACATCATGTAAAAATTGCCATCATACATCCTTTGTTCATATCTAAACATTTGTGTCTTTAATCTGACATTGATAGTCTCCCTTAGGGCCATAATTTTGTCAAAAGTCAATATAATGTCCAACAATGGAACCCATTCCACCTACACATAAGTGATGTTGGAAAAACCATATAATTTATTCAAAAGGGCCATAGATATCCTAATACCAGTCCTAAATTTTATTATGTTATTGGATGAAATGCCTCCCTTGTGGTTCAATCTCTAACTTTTCACTAACCATTGTTTTAATTTCCCTTCCACAGTGTTGTGTTCGAGTTATACATTAGTTGAGACCTAATTATAGGCAACCTTGGGCCCTATAACCTAGGGTACCTCTCAAATGCCTATTTTGAAACATATTTAATTATATTTTTTCATTTTCTAAGGTGAAAATAGTCCCCATAACAAGTACCATTAAAGAATAAATCACGAAGCAAATCAATGCAGTACATTACCTCTAGTTTCATTGCCACCTTATGGAACCACATGGTATTCTTTGGAAATAGGTCATAAATGTATTGATTATCCTCCTAGGATAGATGATCTTATGGTGAGTATGGTATTTAGACTCCATTTTAATCTAGATGGCTAAATAATAGGGAAACTTGAAGTCCAGGACACTTTTGTTGAATCTAGTGTCTGTGTATTTTTGCTCCAAGCAATGAAATATGTAGAAGGGGATTAGATGTATGATGGTCTTGGATAATCTATTTTATTAATTTGAGATGGTTTAATTCCTTAAAAAACTATATGAATTCTTCTATAGATTTACTAAAATAATTAGGGCTTTTGGTTGTTGGAGATCTCAAAATTATAATGTTCAACTTGTAGATTAATGACGAAGTGACTTGTCTTTACTTAGATTTCACATATATTTCCAAAATCACACCTTAAATGCATAATTCATGAAACACCAATATGAATAATGTTGTTTTATTTTATTCGTAATTGGATTTAAATCTACCGATCAGCTTTGGTAGGTTTTAGCTTGACAAATGGCAACTTTATGTATCTAGTCACTTCTTTGAGACAGGTGTCAATATTTTAGCTACCAACCTTTGCTTAGATATTTAACTCATTTATGTGTATTTTTGCCACATATATCCTTGATCATGACACTTGTATGCTTCTCATTTACCTTGGGTCTTTATATTTATGATCTTGCTTTCTATGCTCTAGGCTATGAGTTAATAGGATTGAGCCACGTGGAGTAATCTCAGGGCTGAAAAGATTCATACTTAAGGCCACATATATTTTAACTTCTAAAATATGTATGTCCTTGGGATGGATTTGGGTGGTTGGTATGTTGATGTGATTTATGATCTCAAAACTTAGATACTTGGAGCCATAAGGCCATTAACTTGATATTTATCCCAGAATGCTCTAAATTAATAGGATTGTGCCAATTGTCTTGATCTCAAAGCTTGAAGACTTAGGGTACTTAAGTTATGAGACCATGAGGCCATTAGACTTTTCTTTAACCTTTTGAGTTTTGATTTCACATGATTACACCACATGGCATGATCTTAGGGCTCCAAGAACTTGAAAGACTTAGAATATTTTGTGGATGAACTTCATTCTAGTTAAATGTGGTATTATCACATGGATGACCTATAGTGACCTGAATATCGATAAGGTACAATTTTTTTTTAAAATTATGGTAATTTCAAAGTAATTTAATATTGACATTTGTCAAGGTCTTAAGATTATAAACATTGAAGCACTTAAGATTTTTTTCAAGGCTAAAAGACTTCAATTGATGTGAACTTGCTACTTGTCCCAATCTTGGATTTTTTTGAACTTTGGGGACATAATGAAGGTAGGAATTAGATGTGGATAATTTAAAAGTCTTTTAAAATAGTCTTGTAAACACATGAAAATCATAGGGACATTAAGTTTTGACACGTTAGATCTGTTAGTCAATAAAATCATAATCACTTTCCAAGAAAAATTATAAAAAATCCAAGGTTTAAAGAGAATCATAATCAATGCATAAGTATTGAAGCACTTAATATTTTTTTCAAGGCTAAAAGACTTCAATTGATGTGAACTTGCTACTTGTCCCAATCTTGGATTTTTTGGAACTTTGGGGACGTAATGAAGGTAGGGATTAGATGTGGATAATTTAAAAGTCTTTGAAAATAGTCTTGTAAACACATGAAAATCATAGGGACACTAAGTTTTGACACGTTATATTTGTTAGTCAATAAAATCATAGTCACTTTCCAAGAAAAAACATAAAAAATCCAAGGTTTAAAGAGAATCATAATTAATGCCCAAGTTTTTATTTTCATAATTTGAAATTCTATAACTTTATATATTGAGAATAACCTTATACTTATGCATATAAAAACCAATATCATGGATCTTTAAGGCTTATAGGATATTGAATAAAGATATTCAAATAATAGATGGTCCCTATTTGAATTTAGAAAATGGGTGTGTGTGTGTGTGTGTGTGTGTGTGTTAGGCCACAACAAATGGTGACTTAGTGGGGAAATACTCCTAATATTTGAGAATAAAATTTTTGGTAATGCATAATAAAAAAAATTCAACTCTAAAAAAAAATGAGTAAACTAGTCCCTAGAAAAAGACTCATCTTTCCTTATGAAACATACTAACCTTTTCCATCCTTAAGATCTATGTGTGTGCTTTTGTGAACTTTATTTTCACCTTGTATGAAAGTTTTAACAAAGCCCTAGATAAACCTTGTAGGTTTCATTTTGAATTCATATTTTGTAACCAAATAATAAGGTAACTTAAGGCATTGCTCTATTGTCAACCTATCATCCATAAACCCAATAGAGATACCTATGATTTCACTCTAAGCCTTGCTCTACTACCATCCAAATATTCATAGTCCTAGTACAGATTACATGAATCACCTATCTTCTATAAGTTTGCATGATGATTTTTTTGAAAAATAGATAGAATAAGGGTTGGGAATCACCATTTGGATAGGTGTATATTTAATAAAAAATATTTTAATCAATACATCCCTGCTATTATGCATCCATTTCCATGTTTATTATTTCCCATCCAATTTTTTTAACATGTCATAGTGTAGTTGATATTTGGAAATAGAAATTATTTATAAAATTTATATGAGTATATCAGAGTAAATCCCAAAGGTATAGTAAACTCACACATTCCAAGAAAAGCTTAATTCAGTCATGATATATATCTCAATCCTAGAAAATTAAGTAATGGTAGAAAAACTCGTAGTTAGTGCCAATTATGCATCCTTTTATATCATTCCCTTATTTTTGGCAAGTCTTTTATAATTCAATCATAGGAAATCAATTAGTTTGTTCTATAATTTTAAGAAAATTAATCTAGAAAGCATAACAACTAATCTATCAAATGTAAATGTGGAAAGTAGGAAGCCCTAATCTAAGAAAACTAGAAAGATTAACTTAGAAAGTAGGAAATCGATTCTATGAATTAAAAAAACTAACCTACTCCTACACCTGCATCTTCACTTAAAATAATTTATAAGCATTTCAAATTGGAGCAACCATGAAATAATGTCTCAAAAAATATCCATTGACTAAAAAAATAAGGCCACTAACTTGAAGGTCTTTTTAGTGAAAAGTATTGTTAGCTAGTATCTAAAATATTTGATGTTGTCCAGTCTTTAAAGGAGTGAACTTATCATGTTGTCATTTCTTCTCATGTGTTATATCTCATAAAAGTACTAGGTCTCAAATCATGAAAGCCTTGATCTTAGACCTTTTTTAAAACCATCTTTTGATAATGTCTTAGTGTTCAATAATGTTTCAATTCATGTATCTTCCATATGGACTATAGCAATTAGTTCGGAATGGATTCTTCCATCTTCTCCCATGTACTCTTTCATAAACTAGTAGGTTGGGATTTTACGAGTGATGAGGAAAATTATTTGGTGTCCATACACTAATAGAAAGGGTGAATCCTTGAGGTTTTACTTATCTCTTATTTTATCTTCCCATAGTACATACTTCAATAGCAAATTCCATTCTCTTGGTTTATTTTGTGTTCACTTCTTGATGACATCCATCAGAGTCTTGTTGGTAGATTCATCCACTCCATCCCTTGTGGATAGTAATTTGAAAAATATTTAATGGAAATTTGGTTATTATGGGCCCTAGTGAATTTAATGGATTGGAAAGCTAAACCATTATCATAGACTAAATAAATTGAAGTGTCAAACCTGGTCAGTATGGTCTCTTACAAAAATTTGATAACATCTTATGCTCTATAGTTCTTAGTAACAATAAATTTCATTCATTTAGTGTAATATTTAGTAGCTATTAGGATAAATTTGTGCCCTAATAAATAATTTGGGTTTATTACCCAAATGAATTCAAGCCCCAATTGATTAAAAGAGCATCCTTCAATGACTGGTCATAGAGGCATGGTAGCATTCACTTCTCTTTTTCCAAATACCTAGCATTCATGGTAGGTCTTGACATGGTTATGGGAATATTTGAAAGTAGTAGGCTAGTAGTATCCCATCCTCAAAATTTGATGGGATGTTGTGTTGCTTGATGGATATTCACTGCTTATATTTTGATTTATATTGTATAGGATATCTACATTTTCTTATTTTAAAACACACCTCAAGTAGATGCCTTCATAGTTATTTTGGTATAGGACTTCCTTCTTATTCATATAATGAGTTGATTTCAACCTAAGGGCTCATCTATACTCTTTTTTTATCTTAGGGAGACTTATACCCATGAGTAAATAGCAGATGATATGGGCATACCATTCACCACCAACTACATGAGTCTCATTAATTTATTTAATACAAATGTGTAGATTAGTCTCAGTCATAATTTGGATGATTCATTCATTTTTTACCACCTTGGCTAGTTTGATTTTAATATCAAAATGCTATACTTTTTTGATCCACTTACCTCTTCTTTTGCCTAATTCCTTCTATCCAAGTGTGATTTTGATATTTAGGTCTAGAACGATGGCATATGTCTTATTTTTCCAAATATAATACTTGAAATTTTTCATATCTTTAATCAGTGCATATATTTTTGTATCTGTCATTGAATATTTCAATTTTGCTTTCTTCAGATTGGTACTCATGAAGGCAATTAGATATTCATTATTGATGCAGGAGCATATAATAAGTTAACCATTATTTAGTGTTGTTTAATAGATATATGTAGTTGAAGTCATAATTATCCTATTTTTTAGTGTGGTTCAATTTGAAGGATCATATAGGATCCATTTGTTTCTTTAGATGTCCACTTGGGTCAATGAGAGTGATTTTTATAGGTGATGGGATATTTCCCTCCAAAACTAAGATTTGAAAATTCAAATATGTAACCTAGTTAAGAGTGACTATGAAAATGGTCTAAGGTGGTTAGATGAGGAAATATTGGTTCAATAGGGTGAAGAAGTCATGTAAAGGGTGTTTGAATTCATATATGTTTAATTCATAAGGTTAGAAGTCATGTTTTAGTAATGTAACCACAAAACCTCACATTGAGTTGTGTTGTGAGAGAATTTTGTCTTGTAATTACCATAACTAGCCTTGAAATTAATTGAGAAGGAGAGTGGTATGTGATTATTAGTGTAGGAGAATTTTAAGGAAAGGATAAAATAGGAGGATATATCTCTCTAAGAATAGAGAGGAAAATATAAAAAAGAGAGAAGGTATAAAAATCCTCATAAAATATGGTAGATCTAGGTTTGGTTTGCAAATGTAAAGTTACTTGATTCAAATAAAAGAAGAAATGTGGTGGTTATGGTATTATACTCTCTATTGATAGTCATTTGATTGTATTATATTATGGTTTACAATGGTAAATCCCCTAAGTTTATATGAAATCCCATTGCGATGTGTTGTTATAGGTTTGAACACAATGAATATAGGTTTCCAGTAAAGAGAAGATAATGTGGTTGTTACTCAAGATAATACAAGGAATCTTTCCATGGCACAATGATCATGAAGTTTTTATCTCTATAGAAACATATGAATTTAATATAGTGTTAATATTGTTAGAGGTATAATCACTAAGAGGTGGGGGGGGGGGAATCAGTGATGCTTGATATTCAATCCAATTTCAAACCCTTAATCATTCAACACATATAATCATGAAACATGCACATTATTCATAACAAAGAACATGAAGATAAAATAAGATCAAGCACATAACACATGATATATGTGGGAAACCCTCTTTGGGGATAAAACCCACTAAAATCTACAAGATGAACTATTGTAATATAAATACAAGATTTAAAATTTAGACCAGTACCAACTAATCAAAGAGCACCCAACCTTGAATTTAGTCAAGCACCCACTTGACCTTTAGTTAGCTCTAACTAGCAAGGAAGATACAACCCCATAGGTAACCAAGCACCAACTTAGACACCTCTAATCTTATCTCCACCTCTAATTTGATGTCAAACACACCTAATGATGGACTCCTCTTGATTTCACACTTTACCTCTCAATCTCTCTCAAATAGCCTCTAGACCTTACTTGCTCAACTAACCTCTTCTAGGCCTATTAGGTCCAATGACCTATGTGTCCACCTTCATCACCTTGATTAGATAAGCATGATTGCTATTATTCACCTTGTGATGGTCCTTGATGACCTATACCTTATCTTTCAAAGTTTATCTCCTTAACTTGGTTCCTCACACAACCACCATGACTCTCACACTCTAGCATTAATATGCCAATCAGGCCTTATACTTATACCACTCTCTTAGTCTAAACCATCTTGGTTGGATAATATACTTAACACACTTGTCTTAAAATATAAATAGGTATCCACACACATTACATGGGTGAGACACTCCACTCCATAATTTGGCCATAGTCCTTAAGCCTCATATCCTCCATTAGGTCTTAATGAGACCTAAAACAATTAGGTCTTCACATCCACACATTACTCTTAAAACCTTTAGGACCACTTTAAAATTTCACCAATGCTTTGAACACATCAAACCTATTTCCAATAGCCTCTTTCTTACTCCCATATGGTCCATTCCACCTAGAACACCAACTCACACCTTGAACCTACCAATTAGGTCTCCTCGCTCTTTAGGCTTTCTGATTTAATAGTTTTGGGAATATTGGTGTATTATTCCTAATTTATCTAAGGGTATAGAGTATTAAAATTGGTAAATAAATATACAATTATTAATCTATTAAGTTTTTAAATTTGTTTACAATTTGAACTTTTCTAAAAATAGTAATAAGGGAAAGAAAATAAGACTTCACTGTAAACTAACTGATCCAACTGAGACAAAAGCTAGAATTCACTGTGCAAGACTAGGATACTATCATAAATTAAGATCTAACCTTAATTTATGATTGGATAGGAGTATTGAAACTATATAGGAGTGGCACTAGCACCATATTCCCCCTCTAATGTTGTTGTCTTGAGGATCTGAGCTTTTTGGGTTTTGTTCGTTATGTCTGTGTGACCCCATCTCTAAAGTTTTGGTAGCTAGAAGTCTGTAGAGCTCCTTGAAGAGTAGATTTTCTCTTAGAAAACTATACTCCATTGTGATTTTACCAATTTTTAGAAAGAGGGAGGGGGTTAGTGTGTGTAATATTCATTGAACATGGAACCACACCCCTTGTGTAAGCACACTGCCTGCATACCAATACTTTGAAGAGGGATCAAGCAATATGTAGTTCCCCCAATTGATGTGTTTTGTGTAATTAGATGTATGAATATGTATAATGATAAATTAGATGTATTTGATGTGGTTAGATATTAGTGTAAGGATTTTAATAAGCTTGTAAGTATATTGGCTAGTTGTATGCAGAGAATAGGGAAGATTGCTTGAGTAGTGTTTTTTGTATTCTTGATTGCTAAGTGATAATTGTCAAACCTTTCTAAATGTTATTTAAATGGGATTCTATAGGGATCTATTAGTCATGGGTTGAATGTGCTCACATTAGGCTGACATAGATAAGGATGGGGAACTAGAAGGAATGGACCATTGGGGCCAAAATTGCACTTGAATAGGAGTGCCAAAACTAGATAAGAGTGGTACCAGTGCTATAGTCTAAGTGTGGTGCTATTATTATAAGTATATGGGACTTGGGGGGGATTGATTTATCTTAGAAAGACTAGTCTAGGTGAGTTGGGACCAGGTTTAAAAGGCTATAGATGACTAAGAATTGGTGAAAAGATGCCTATGAGGGTCATGAGAGAAAGTAGGAAGGACCTAAGGGTTGGGTGTCATTAGCCACACTTAAGTTACCAATTTTTGAGTTTTATATGACTACATTTTCCCCCCATTTATTCTAGTGATTCAACAAAGTTAAATACTAGGATAAATGAAAAATAGAAAGTATACCTAAACTTACCTACAAGGGTGAAGCTCATGAAGCTATGTGATGTTGGGTGTGCATAGAGAGAGCATGATGTGAATTATATATTTATAATAGAAAATAAAGAGTATATCAATTCTTACTAGATATATTATATCTAAAATAAGAATGTACAAATCTAGATAAGAAAGAGAGAGAAAGAGAAAGGAATTCATACACCTCATCGAGTACATGAACCAATACAAAACTTGTTGTGGTGTTGAGTAATGTTGGATGTCTTAGGTATGTGATAAATGCTGTTGAACCAAGAGTAATATCATGAATGAATTTGAGTGCTTAATTCCTTAAGAGTGACTCAAGAATATAAAGGTTGGCCCTTTGGCTCCATCATCACCCACTAAGTGAAGCTAGGTGATCTTACATGTGTTGATCGATATTTTGACTATGTGTCCAATCCCTCTAAATAGGTGTCTCAATAATACAAAGGCTAGATAGTCCTTTAGCTCCATCATTTCTCTATGAAGTGAAGTTATGACTGATACTAGTATGAAATGTATGTCATATGAGATGGATCCTAAAGCCCATGAATTTTTTTTTAATCTTGAAAATATTAGCATGGATAGCTAAATATATGATAGAAACTAGGCCACTATTGACCACTCTAAAAGATGGATATTAGGCTTGTATGAAATCCACTCTGAAACTGGTGTCGTAGGCTTATATGAAAGCCAATCTAAAATGTGAAAGTTAGGCTTGTATGAAATCTAGCTCCAAAATGATGCCGACCACCTATAGATGGAATAAGGCATGAACTATTGAGAATACCTAGTTAATACTAAACTCAAAAAGAAATGAAAAGAAATATGTCGCACACATTACCCATAATCACTAGTGTCAAGAACATGGATTCTGATTTGGAAGTTATACCAACTATTGTATCTAAAATTAGAAGTGAGAGCCATCATGTAATGCATAATTCCCCACATATTTGGATTCTCAAAGTAAAAGTGTACTGAAAACTACTGATTTTGAATTGGTCTGGTTGTGTAAAACTATAGTTGAACCTACTTTTTGACCTACTTCTAAAAAATATTATTTTTATATTATTTAGATAGGATCACAAAAATGGATAGTAGTGGCATCGACATTATTGTCCAATCTTAGAGTTGTTATCTTGGGCTAAATATGATGACTGTTTTGGTATATTCACTAGCTATCTAGTTTGTTTTGCCTAGTTTGATGTGTGATTATTATTTTGGGTGTTCTAAAAACTACTTTTTTGACTGTTAAGAGCTTTGATCTTAGTGATAAAACCCATGTTTGTTGGTCCCTCTTTTAAGGGTAGGACTGAAGACCCTGAAATGACTACCCTCAAGAAAAAAATCCTTATAAGTGTGTTATGTTGTAAAGACACATTATATAACAATGATAATTGACAATATATCTTAAGATATAGCATGGTTTTGTAATGAGAAATTGTTAGATCCACATGGGTGTACCTAGATAGATATAACAATTTAATAACATGTGTAATGTAATGGACTAGAATTAGAAGTTTGGCTAGTTGTTAAATGTTAATGAGGGATGAAGCATGATGTCCATCATGGCATCCAAGAAAATAGAAATCATGCATGATGTGAATCATGGCTTTACAAATAATGAAAATCAAACAAGCATACAAGGTAAGAAGTAAGAAGCATACAAGAGTGGCCAAAGGGCTAAGAAAATAAGGGACATGGGCACATGTCACTCAAATTGGAAGGAAAGTATACAAGGCATGTTCAAATGTCACATACACATAGAATTAGAAGAAGCAAAGTTGGCATGAAAGCTACAATCACATGGAAGAGTACAAGTAAAGGACATTGGAAAATGTCCTAAGGCACCCACAAGTAAAGGACATTAGAAAATGTCATAAGGCACATATAGGAGACAATTAAAAACTAAGAAATGTAATCACATATAGCTATGCAAAGCTAGAAAGGAAAGCATGTAATACACTAGAAATATAATCATATCTAACTAATCAAAGCAAGAATTTGAAAGTATGCAAGACATGTAGTACAAGACTAGGTATATGTTAAGAAATACATAAATGTTATATAATAGTGGAATGTTGATAGAATAATCTATGTAATCATAGTAAGTAATGTACATCAACATGATAACTAGAGTGCGTGGTGTAGAAATGACATAACCTAGATAGTGTAGTCATGTAGAAGATGCCCCCAGTGGGTATACATATTGATGTGTGTCTCGAATATAGAAGTAGGATGCCCCCTCAATGGGTAGAGTGAAGCAATCAAGGCTCTGGATGTCACTGCACATACTCAAAAAAGATCAAGTGAAGTGTGGTAATGTAGATAAATTAACAAAAAATAGCATAGAACAACAAATGTAAGTCTAGCATAGTAGTAGAGATGTAAAGCATGGATGATGCATAAAATCAAAATGTTTTTGGATTTTTGATATTTTTAACTATGTATAATCAATCATAAGGAGAATATGTACAAGTAGGCTAAGAAAATATGTAAAATTAAGAAAAAATAAGCTATGTATAAGAAATAGTAAAAAGAAATGATTATGATTGATGAGTCTCATAGGAAACTCCGCATTATGGTGTCATATTTCAAACAAAAGAATCATGAGTGATTGTGAAGCATGAGGGAATGGCTACAAATATGACTTTAAATATTCATAATCATTATTGATATATTGGAAATAATATTAACTTGTATTTTTGCACTCATCATTATCATCTTGATTTTGAACCAATGGAATTCTAGTGTTGACTTTTATTGTATCTGGATCTTTTCCTTTGATAAATTTTGTCTATGAATGATTTGTCTTGGGATGTTTAATAAATCTCAAACCTTTGTGACAAACATTTTCAACTACTAGAATATGAATAGTGATGCCTTGAGCATGCTTGCCCAACCCTTGACCTTGATAATCAAACTATTATAGATATTGTTGACCAAACCCATAGTACTTTGAAAGTTAAGCCTCATTTTAGAGAGATAGATTTACATATTTTTGGTGATTTAATTGTACTTATGGTACTATTTGTTGCTCTGATTTTACTTTTTGATCATTTTTTTGTTCTAAGTTATGCTTTGGTAACTAGTTTTGTACTATTTTTGAATTTGCCCCTTTGTGAATGTGTTCCTGTGTCATTGTGGACTGTTTGATTGAATTACCTTGTATAGGGTCCCCATTAGCAATTTTATATTGTATATGTTGTTTTAATGCCAAACATGAATCCATGTGATGCCCATGCATTCTACGATATGCATAATAATATCTAGATCTTCTCACTAGATGTAGAGAAGGTAGTTTTATCAAGTTAGATTGAATCATTTCCCTTAGTGCCTCACTTAAAAACTTATTTGATCTTTTAATTCTTTTTGAATCACTAGTTTTAGAGTTACTTTGTATGATTTCTTGTTTTGATATGTCACATTGCTTGCAACCAATTAACTAGGTAAAGGTGTATATACATGATTGGCTCTAGGGTGCCTTTGAGGTCTTTGTATTATAATCTTATTTTCCAATATTGTGATATTTTCATGTAATATCTAATTTTGTGTTTGTAAATCTGAAATTATCTTTCTCATACTGGTAATTTTATCCCTTAGAGTCTCACAAGTGTGAATCCTAGTTGCTTCTTATTGAACATGCAAGTACATATGTTGAAAATGGTTTGAAGAAGCTATAGGCTGAATGTATGCATTAAGAACAATAGTATAGGCTACCTCACTTTTTGGAGGGGTGATATCATGGACATGGTTAGAGGGAAAGTAGTTATCACCCTCGTGGGGGAGAGGAGGAGAAGTAAATTATTACCTGTGCATAAGATATGACATTGAAAATTGATAGGGGTTTGTTAGCATATGCAATGGATCCTCTAAGTATGTAATGATTTTATCCTTAATTGAATTCCACAAAATAGAGAGATGACATGTGAAAGAGTTATATGCATCTAGGTAGAAACCATGTATGTGGAATGGCATGCATGTAATTAGATTTATGAGGTGTATAACAATATGATTATAAAGATCATTCCACATGAGAGATAACAAACAAGGGATATAAAGCATGAATTTTTGCATGAATCCATAAGAAACTTTGGCATGTGCTATGAAATTTCTAATGTGTTTAGCATGATAAACTTGAAACTTTTTCCACATGAGAGATAAAAAGCAAGAGATGAAACCTTGTATTAAAGGCAAGTAAACTTTGCTTTGAAGGGGAGGTATCTTACTATGTTCAACAATGACTTTCTTAATATCATCCCATATTATGAAAAAATAGGCTTGAAAAACAAATAATAAAGCTTTGTATTAGCATATGGTAAACTTCATCATTCATGTACCTGAGAGGACCAAGTATGGTCTCTATTATTTTCAAGAAATGTAAGAAAAAATTGTAAATAAGTGAGATCCCTTTTTGCAATCTGATTATAGATGAAAAGTGATACCTCAAGAAGCAATGGGACCTAGTATAGGCAACTATAATTTTAAAGATAATTATTTGAGAAATTACTATGAAATGTTGAAATTGAAAGTGAATTTTTGAGTTAGATATGTGTTGGGTGAATATTTTGTCACCAGCATACTGATGAGAAAAATAGGTCTGATCATCCATAGTAAGGGAGATTGGTCATCCAAAGTTGCAGGTTTACCACATCTAAAGGGGACAAATCTCTCCTCTCATCAAGGGGAGGTTCCCTATATATATATATATATATATATATATATATATATATATATATATATATATATATGCAGAAAATAACACTCAGGGGTAGGATAAACCATCCATCTCTCTTTTTTTAGAGATGATGTTAACAAACAGAGGAGAAAATCCTAGTGAAAACACTAAAGGCACTTCTCTTCTTTCAAAAGTATTCTTGTAGGGAACAACAGGAGTTATTTCAGGTAAGATAAGTAACTAGTAACAGAGTAACCAACAATCTAAGATGTAGCACAAAGTATCCACCTTGACTGCCCAAGAGTGAAACACAAAGAACAATGGGGGCATAAAGTCATCCCAAGGTCCTTTACACAGAAAGAAACTAAAAACACACACTGAAAATAATTATGTCAGCACAAAGTCTAAAAGTAACTGGTTTTAGGACACCTTCCTTATCACTTCCACTAGCTCTGCTTATTGAATTGCATAAACAAGAATACATTTAGGAAATAGACATAAGAACAATCTCCTAGAATGATACAAGTTATAATAGCACAAAGTCTGAAAGTAACTTGCTTTCTAATTTAAACAAAGAAATATGATAAACAATCTGAGTTTAAAGTCTTAGTGATGCCTTTCAATTTAGGTAGAGTTTTGCTTTTGGTAATAGGAAGATCTCTCCTTCAAATGATACAAGATATTACATTATATAGAGGCCAAGGGAGGCTTGGCACTTTGTCCCATGGAGTGACCCATACTTCACATTAATGCCTTAGATGCATTTTTAGTTCTGTCAGGGATGGCCATGCTAAGGCAGGGAAGCTACCTTAAATGTGGCATGTTGATTCATTTCTAGTGTCTTCTCCCAAGCTTGAATCACTCATTCCATCACCTGTTATCCATGCAACCATCCACTCTGCCTTTACTCCAAAGGGGATAAAGAGGCTGCGCTTTTAATATTTGCAAGCCCCAAATACCTACCTAGTGGATTGTTCTGCCTACTAGAAATAACTCCTACTGAGTTTCTCTCTTTGTCTCTTCTTCCATTTGGCCTTATCCTTAGGGTCTTTGAATGCATTGGATCTACATTTTAAGCCTACAAAGATCAACAGACACTTCATTGTAGAAAATTTGATGTCTGTGGGTCTTTCATCTTTTGAAGGTTACCAGCTAGTCAGTCATCCTAAATTTGATGTTTACGGGCCTATCATTCTTCTTAGCAACTCCTTTGTGTCTTTCTCACTTGCTATGGCTACTTTCCATTGTGACACAGGTGAAGACACATGGTGACATTTGTAGCTTCAAAATAAGCTTATTATAATAAGCTTTGAAACTTGTTAGAGATTGGAAGCATGGATGCAGACACTTGTCACACTCTACTAAGTTGGGATAGGATGCATGGTGATTTCCGCTACTTTGAACCTTGTTAGAGACTGGAAGCGTAGATACAGACACTTGGCAGCTTTTACTACACTTTGAGGCTTGATCCTTCTCAAAGGGGACTTCCCTATCGAGGTCTTGAAAAAGGTCCATTTTATGAGTGTTGACTATCCTTCGTGAGAGTACCTACCCTTTAGGATCATCCAGGTGGCCTTCAGGCTTTAATTCTTTTTGAGGACTATCATCTCTTTATTTCCTCTAGAAAAAAAGTCTGAAGGAATTCCTTTGGACAATTTGTCTGAAGGAAATATTTCCTTAGCTCTATGTCTCTGTATTGAGAGTGCTTCATCTTTGACACATGGTACCTTCCATTGCTTTTAACAAGTGACACATGGAATCTTCCATCAGAATAGTTGAGGACACATGGAAGCATCCACCTAATTCATAGGAGCTCTTAGAAACCTTTGAGAGTTTTGTGGGAGATGACACGTGGTAGCTTTCACCAAACTCTAGAAACACTTATAGAAACATTCAAAACTCATTTTAGCAATCATGTGGATGATGACACTTGTCACACTCCACTGAACCCTAGTAACTCACCTGGGGTATACCACAACCCTTATGAAACAAAAGAAGAAACTGTGGATGATGACACTTATCGACCTCTGCCGATCTCTACAGTTGACACATGGCATGTTCCGTTATTTCAATAAAAAGATGTTGAAACCTTTTGCAACTACCACTTGTCACTTTTTGTGAGACTCTGAGAGAAGCTTATCAAAAGAAGGTTTGAAACTCATGGGAAGCCTAAGACGTGGACACTGACACTTGTCATGCTCCGCTGATTTATAATGGGGTACGTGGCTAATTTCACTACTTTGAAACTTTGATTTGAAACTATATCTCAGAAGATGACACTTGGCAGCATTTGCTAGATCCTAAGAGAAACCTAGGAGAAACTTGAATTTGACATCTATAAGGATGTCACTAGTTGCTTGGCGCTTCTTTCCTATGGAGTCCATAGTTTTAAGCCCGCAGAGTTCGTAGAAACGTATTTGCTGAGTCCCTTAGCAAAAAAAATTGAAAAATGATGAATTTGAAAGCTCAAAATAAATTTTGAAAAGGGAAGAAACAATTTGGTCTATGCAGGGCCAAAATAGTTCGTATGTTGTCTCGAAAAATGAGTGACATTTTTTAGGGACAACAATATGCAAGTAAAAAATCAGAAATTTATTGGAAAATTAGTGATTTAATGGGACCTAGTATATGCAACTAGGGTTTTTTAAATTAAATATTTTTGAGAATTACTATTGAATTTTGAATAGATTTTTTGATTTAAATATGCTAGTCAAAATTCAAAAAATGATTGGAAAATTATTGGGAAAATACTGGGACCTAGTATGGGCAACTAGAGTTTGAAATAAAAATATTTTAAAACTACTACAAAATTTTAAAATTTAATGCTAATTTATGATTTTACTATGCAGGTAAAAAATTTAAAAAATAGAGGAAAAATTAGTAAGCAATTTACCCTAGGGTTTTTTTGTGCAATCAAAGTAAGTCAGGTTCACTAAATGATTTAACATTTTTGGGAATATTAGTATATTATTCCTAATTTAGTTAAGGGTTTGGATTAATAAAATCAGTAAATAAATATACAATTATTAAGCTAGTTATTTATGAAAATTGACTACAATTCCAACTTTTCTAAAATAGTAATAAGAGAAAGAAAACAAGACTTAGTTGGAAACTAACTGATCTAACTAAGATCGAAGTTGGAATTCATTGTGTAGGACTTGGACACTATCATAAACAAAGACCCGAGCTTCATTTTATGATTGGATAAGAGTGTTGAAACTAGACAAGAGTGGAACCAACACTATAGTCCACCTCTACCACTATTGTCCTAAGGATCTAAGCTTTTTAAGTTTTGTTCATTATGTTTTTGTGACCCTATCTCTAAATTTTTGGTATCTAGAAGTTTGTAGAGCTCCCTATAAAGCAAACTTTCTCTTAAAACCCTATACTCCATTGTGCTTTGACCAATTTCAAGAAAGAGGTGGGGTTAGTGTGTATAAGATTCATTGAATGTGGATCTACACCCTTTGTGTGGGCATGTTGCTTACATACCAATACTCTGAAGAAGGATCAAGCCATATGTAGTTCTCCCACTTGATGTGATTTGTGAAATTGTGTGTATGAAGATGTAGAATGCTAAAATAGATGTGTTTGATGTGGTTAGGGACTAGTGTAAAGATTTGAATAAGCTTGTAACTATATTAGATAGATATATGTAGAGAATGGGGAAGATTTATTGAGTAGTCTTGCTTTTATTATTGATTACTTAGTGATAATTACCAACCCTTTCCAAATGATCTTTGAATGATATTTTATAGGGGTCTATTAGTCATAGGTTGAATATGCTTTCATTAGGCCAACAAGGATAAGGATGGGGAACCAAAAATAATTTATCATTAGGTCCAAAATTTCACTTGGATAAGAGCATCAAAAATAGATAGGAGTGGCACCAGTGATATAGTCCAAGTGTGACACTACTATCCTGAGAAGATGGGACCTGGGGGGGATTGATTTGTTTTGGAAAGAACAATATAGGTGAGTTGGGACCAGGTTTAGAAGGCTATAAATGACTTGAAATTGATGAAAATATGCCTATGAGGGTCATGATAGAAAGAATGAGGGACCTATGGGTTGGGTGTCATTAACCACACTCAAGTTACCAATTTTTGAATTTTATATGACTACACTTTCATACACAAAAAATATAGTCTCAAACTTTTGAAGAAAAAACTCAAATATTTCACATAGCCATATGATTATATCATAGGGGTGAACCTTTTAGGACCTATAAAATACCTCTATGTGCCTTAGACATTCTGACATAGGCTCTAATAACTTAAATCAACTATCTCAAAATGACCACTCAAACTGGTCACACACAGTCAAAATATAGTCAATATATTGACTCTCCATATCTGATCAGGGGTAAATCATGGCATCTGATACTTTCTCATAATAATTTGAGACTTCATACTCATTTTATTATTTAATTATTATTATAACACGTTTAACTCACTCCTTTAACATGGTCACTCAATCTATCAATGCATTCAACAAATATAGTCAACTTCTAAGCAATTGTTCACACTAAAGATGGATTGGTCAAACCTCCAAAATCCACATAGATTGTCCTTATGGAGTATATAACACTATTCAATAGTTATAAATACCATCTAGAAATATTCAATTACTCTTCTCAGGTTATTTATAGAACATGGTCAAACACGTAATCAACTTTGGAGCTCAATATCTACAATTATATGAACATTAAAATATTTTAATCAACTTTTTGGATGAACTTTGAAGTCATTTACAACTTTTATTTTTAATTCACCTTCAAATTTGTCTTAGATTAAAATATATAAGAAAAATAATCAGCACTTATTTTTCCTTTTTTAATTTTAGATACCAATAATCACTCGTAAATGCAAATATTTCAGACACGTGTCTTCATCTCATGCTCCCTAAAATCTAGATCAATTTTTATCTATTTACCTCCTTATTGTCCTCTTGAATTTAACCTACAGTTAGTCTCTAATAAAATTGTACCACTTGGCATCCCTGCATGCCTTTTGCACACCCTATAATCAATCTTCAATGATCTTTTTCCACTTGGTAGTCATGTGTGCCTTCTAAGCATTCTATTGACATATTGACTTAATATGCACCATTAGATCATAATTTGCACAATCACACACTTACCATTGGATCTCCATCTATAATATTAGATGTTTTCCTTTAGATCTTCATCTAGACCATTAAATTCTCACCATAGATCTTCTATATTTCAAATTTGGCTAAGTATCGGAACTTAATGAACTCTACCTAGAAAGACAACTTTGCACCTTAATAAATTTTGCTATGCACCATGTCTAAACCTAAAACTTGGATCACATAATATCCTCTCATATGGGAATCTATCCATGTAACAAACTACTCCTAAAATATTCACACTATGAAATATTATATCATCAAACTGCTTACTCAGCATTATCTACCAAGATGACTACTTAAACCTAGGCCTTGATATGACTACTTTGATGAATTTTGTTCATTCCATAAGCACTCCAAGCACTCATAACACCCCATAGGGTATATAAAACATGTCTATACCATAAATATCATCCATCAATTTCCTCACTAAGTCAACCACTAAATAACCATGTAAGAACACTAAAGTTCATTAAATCACACTTTGTCATTGTCATTCTAGCACACATGACACCTCATCAACATCCTTGGTCACCTTGGAGACATCATTGATAGACCTTAAAAAATCTCCCCCTTTATCATTAATTTCAACACCAATACAAATCTTATGCATAAAATCTATCTCTCTCTTCAAGCACTTTCTCCCCCTTTGACACAACAACAAAGTGGGTTCAACTTCTAATCCTACAAACCTGAAAAGACTTCAAGGACCAATATTAGGAAATGACCACCTATGATAGATGATACAGACTCCCCTAACATTATGTATACCTATTCTTAGCTTGAGCATCTCAAACATGCTCCATGGCTACACTCTTATTTAATCATGCATATCTTCTATGAAGATAAAGAATACATGAACATTAGAAACTACATGAACTTACCTTGAAAACATTAAGAGGGACTCCTTATAAGTCACTTGAGCTTAGGCACCCTTTTTAGCATCTTCAAACTATTTATAATAATGATAAATCAACATAATTTCCTTTATAATTTGTCTCTCAAATTCTACTACATAATCCTCTGATCTTAGAACCTAACCATTTACAAAGCTCCCCCTTGGTTTATGCATGAGGATTCAATACATTGATAAAACACCTGCCTTTGTTTGATCAAGTCATCAAAGAAATATACTTGAGTTTACATCTATAACATACTTAATCATATCTCTATTATTACTATAACATCTCAAATTTGATCCCTCTAACATCAGGCATAACTCTTCAAGACTTTTAAGCTATCTGAGTTAATCCCCTAACTCCATGCTCCACCTGGATGATGATATCTTCAAAAAGACTTCTTAATGAACTATATCTGCCAACAACTCTTCAACGCTATCCACACTCTGTTAAATCCTTATGAAACCACTAATAGATCTCATATCTTTATTAGATCAACTTAAACAACTAAAGTAGACATGAATAACTCTCATATGGATCTCAAAATAATTTCCCTTTATCCTCTACAAGACATCATGGTTTAGAACCTTTTCAAAGCATTCTCATAGAACTATCTCATCTTCAAAACATTGTAAACTCCATAACAAACACAACTTGTCATATACAGAACTCAGAGACCTTCTTCATGATATCAAAGATATGAAAACACATTCTCCTGATCCTCCATATCAACCTTGTCTTTAGTCTTTCAACATTTGATCAGTCAATTTAAGCAACAAAAATTGACAAGTTCTTATCTTTAGAACCAAAAACCCTAAACACACCTTGAGCATAATAAAACAAGATTAACATACCTTTATATGTAATATAATATATTTATAACTTGTAATTCTTGATTAGACACCTAGAAACTTCCATTCCTTGCTTGTAGAACATACATACACAACTTCATTCTTCACCATATTGGCCAACTAGACCATCCATCAAAGATTGATAAAAAAATTGACTTTAGGATCATTGTTCGTGAAAATATATTTTGAATCACTCCATCACAACACTTTTGAGTATTTACATAAAACTCATTGATCCCGTTTAACCAATCATATCTTATCATGACCTTTCTTGTCTTTCAATATTAGCTAAAACTCAACTAGCATCCACTATGCTTGTTTTTGCTGACAAGTGTCTCCTTAAAGCCTAGAGAGAGACAATCCTTTGACATAGTGAGACTAAAATTCCAAAAACTCAAGAGAATCCAATATATTCATACTCTCATTTTACTTGTAGTCCTACTTCATCACCAAATTGACTTTCAATGGATCCTTGACTTCATTCTTTGCTTCAAACTTGTCAACAAATGCAGACAATAGAAACTCTTGACTTTCCTTCATGTCTATAATGGAAAATAAACCATCTTTGGCCTCAATCTAATCTCTCCTAATAGGCTTAGGTTTACATAACCATTTTTGACCTCTTCCTTTCACACTAGGAGCTCCCTACACCTTATTTTACTTTGAGAACTCATTCAACCTATTCTTGCAATACCTAGCAATGTGACTAACTCTATGAAATATATAACAAAAAATATATTCCATTCCTTTTGTTTGAATATGGCATTAATCTCCCTTTGACTAATTGATTCTTATTACACAATCCTTTTTCTTATTATCAATAAGATAAAAAAAAAAATGGCCCATCAAATATTTAGCATACCTTGAAGCATTTGGTTATCTGATTGGTTTCTTCATTTTGCCTTTGACCTGATTTGAATTTTTATCTTTCATGCTACCATCCTCTTTGCCTTATTCTAATCTCTTTTATTTTTCTTCAATATTTCCTATCTTGAATATGACCTTGTCATGCCCATCCTTTAGGGGCATGATATTAGCCTTCAATTTAACACACATATCTTCTTTATCTCTCATGTTTGAACTTGTAGCCTCTAATTTAATTTTGAGATCTTTGATTGTCTTATTATCCTCCATAGCTTCTTTGGTCATGGCATCCTTCAATATACATGCTTGTTCTTCCATATACTTTATTAGTTCTCGATTCTCCTTTTCTTCTCTCATGGACTTACCTGACAAACTCCCCTTAAGAGACCTAACTTGTGCTTCAAGACCTTTAAACGTATTCCTCATTTTATTATTTCTCTTATTTTGCTCCTTTAGTTCACCAAGTGCACTCATGAGCTCAAATTCTAGATCAAATTCTTATTCCTCTCTATCATATAACTCTTCTTCTTCTCTATTTTTATATAAAACTTCTTCATCAAACATGATGATATTTTCTTTTGAACAAATTTCCTTTTTACCCATATTGTACCTTGGATCACCTTCAAGTGGTTATACTTGCACATAAGGTCTTGATATAATACTAATTGTTAGAGGTAAAATCATTGAGAGGGGGGTGAATTAGTGATTCTTGATATTTAATCCAATTTCAAACCCCTCAAAATCTTAATCATTCAACACATACAATCATGAATCATACACATCACTCATAATAAATAACAATAAAATAAAACAAGATCAAGCACATAACATATGATATATGTAGGAAATCCTCTTAGGGGATAAAACCCAATAAACCATAAAATATGTACTATAGTCCTATAAATTAAAAGATTCAACATTTATACCAACACCAACTGATCAAGGAGTACCCACCCTTGAATTTATTCAAACACCCACTTTACCTTTAGCTAGATCCAACTAGCAAGGAGGTTGTAACCCCCTAGATAACCAACCATCAACTTAGATAAATATAATCTAATCTCAACCTTTTATATGATGTAAGAAATAGATAACTATGGACTCATCTTTCTTTCACACTTCACCCCTCAATCTCTCTCAAAAATCCTATAGGGCTTACTCGCTCAACTAGACTCTTCTATGCCTCTTAGGTCTAATGACCTTGTGTCTACCTTTATCACCTTGATTAGATAAGTATGATTGATATTATTCACCCTTTAATGGTCCTCGATGATCTATACCTTATCTTTCAAAATTTATCTCCTTATCTTATCTTCTCACATAACCAACATGACTCTCACACTCTGGCATAAATAAGCCAATTAGGCCTTGTATTTATACCACTCTCTTGGTCTAACCCATTTTGGTCAGAAAAGAGGCTTCACACACTTATTTTACACTATATATAGGTATCTACACATGTTACATGGGTGATAAAATATACTACTTAGGTCATCTATATTCCATAAGACTCAGATCCTCCCTTAGGCCTTAATGAGACCTAAAACAATTAAGCCTTCACATCCACATGTTAATCTTTTAACCCCTTGGACCACTTTCAGCTTTCACCAATTCTTAGAACACATCAAAATTATTTCCAATATCCTTTTTATTACTCCCATATGGGTCCATTCCACTTGGAACACCAACTCACACCTTAAACCTACCAATTAGGTCTCCTTGCTCTTTAGGGTTTCATACACATAAAACATAGTCTCAAACTTATGAAGAAATAAATAAAATATTTCACCTATCTATATGATTATATCATATGGGTTAACCCTTAAATACCTATTAAAAACCTCCATATGACTTATACATTCCAACATGGGCTCTAAGCACTCAAATTAACTCTCTCAAAATGACCACTCAGACTGGTCACACATAGTCAAAATATAGTCAAGATATTTTGACTCTCCATATCTGATCAAGGGAAAATCATCATATCCAATACTTTACCATAATACTTTGAGACTTATAAAACATATTAATACTCATTATCTTCTTCAATTCTACTTAGAACACCTTCAAATCACTCCTTCAACATGGTCACTCAATTTATTAGTGTATTCAACAAACATAGTCAACTTATAAGAAATTATTCACACTAAATATGGATTATTAAAACCTAAAAAATCCAAAAATATTGTCCTCATATATCCTATAACACTATTAAATATTTATCTCATCTTTAAACATCAAAATACCATCAATAAATCTTTAATTACTCTTCTCAGGTTACTTGCAGAACATGGTCAAACACAGTCAAATTTGGAGGTCAATATCTACAACTGTATGAACATTAAAATATTATAATCAATTTTTTTGTATTAAAATTTAATTAATTTACAATTTTACCTTTTACATCACCTTCATATTCATCCTAAATCAAAATATATAAGTAAAATACTTAGCACTAGTTTTAACTTTGTTAATTTCAAATACCAACGATCACTAGTCAATGCAAAAATTATAGACATGTGTCTTCATCTAATACTCCCTAAAATATAGATAAATTGTGCTTAATTTATCTCCTTACTAACCTCATAAATTTAACCTACATTTCTCACTATTTATCTTAGATCCTCACTTCCAAGGTCAAGCCACTTGGTATCCTGACGTGCCCTTTGCATACCCTGCAGTCAATCTCTAATGAACTTCTACCATGTGGCATCCCTGCATGCCTTTTGTCCACCCTACAATCAATCTTAAATTATATTTTTCCACTTGGTAGACCTAGATGCCTTTTAAGAATTATGTTGACATATTGACTTAATACACAACATTGGATTATAATCTGCATAATCACATGCTCATTATTAGATCTCCATATGGTATATTGGATGCTTGTTATTAGATATTCATTTGGAAGATTTAATTCTCACTGTAGATATTCAATATTGAAAATTTGGCTAAGTATGGGAACTTTGTGAAATATACTTGAAAATATAACTTTTTACCTTAATAACTTTTTCTATGCACCATGTCCATAACTAAAACTTGGACCACATAATCACCTCTCATAGGGGAATCCATCCATGTAACAAACTACTCCTGAAACCTTCACATATGTGAAATATGATGTCATCAAACTACTTACTCATCTTGAGCTACCAAAATGACTACTTGAACCTAGACCTTCATATAATTAATCTGATAAATTCAATTTAATTTCATAAGCACTCCAAGAACTCATAACACCCCATAGGGTCTCTACAACATGTCCATACCATCAATTGCCTCATTAAGTCAAACACTAAAGAACCATGTAGGAACATTGAAGCTCATTGAAGTACACTTTTTCATTTTTATTATATCACACATGAAACCTCATCAACATCCTTGGTCACCTTGGAGAAATCATTGGCAAACCTCCAACAAATATTGTAAGGGAGTCAGGAAAGAAAGATTGTTTTCTATTGGTGAACCCTACATATATGCTCATACAAGTCTAGAAGGAAAGTGAGTAAGGTTTTCTTGAAGTCCTTGTATATATAGATCATTATTTTGTTTAAAAATTTATATAGACAATGTGATAATTGGTGGGAGTATAATTTATGTGATGGAACATAAGTCAGAGGTTGAAATTCTAATGCACAATCCCCTTAAATAAAGAAACCTTGTGCACATGGTCCAAACCCTATTTGAGAATAGTGTAAAAGGAATGTAAGTTGAGTGAAAGTGAATAATCCTTATTTTGATGGAGAATGGATATAATTAGAATAGGATAAGTCTAGATAATTATCACTATAGGTTTAATAACCTTTTGGAATGTACACAAACCCATTGAATAATTGCCACTGTCTCAGATAGTTAAGCCCCTATTTTACATAGTTAGAGATCAAGAAGGAAAGTATACTCTTAAAGAAGTGAATGAATGTTGTGAAAGGTAAGTTTGAGAATTAATAAAATTTTTAAAACTTAATAATAAATAAAATTAATTTTAGAGTGTCTTTTGAAGGTAAATAGGTTGACAGTAGCCTTACACAGTCATATAGAACCTGTAAAATTTTGTGTTGGGGATTCATTTAAGTAAATGGAAGTTAATTAATGGTTACAAAATTTTGGATAAGTGTGTATAATTTAAATATATTTAAAAATGGTCTTTATGTCGTTTGAAACCTCTCAAAATGGAATAAAGTTAATTTTTTAGCCTCTTGGCCTATGTAGAAGACCAGCTAGGGTTTCTAAACAAAAACCCTCATATTTGGAGTTCTAACCATAGGAATTACATGAAACTTAATGATATTTATAATTTTGTAATTTTAAAAGTGAATAAAAAGGTTTTGGTCTAAAATAGTATGGTATAGTATGGATTTAAGGTTTGTGGGTGTGTGTTAGGGCTAAATAGGACTAATTAAGGGGTGGTTTACAAAGGAAATATTGTCTAGGTGTGGAGTGAGATATTGAAAATTTACACAGACTTGTAAGTAGATAGAGGGTGGTAATAAATTATGTTATATATTCATTATAGCTCCTATATTTCTCAACAAAGGAGGTAAATTCAAAAAAAGGGCTACAAGCCTAGTGAGGTCATTATGAGCATGTTATGTGGAAGAAAGAGTTGAAGGGTGATTGAGCACTTGAAAGAGGTTAAATATAGTTTAAATAAATCATGAGTGATCATCCATAATAATATAGTTTATTCAATTAACCCAAATAAAAATTTGACGTCTTGAAGCCTTCGAAGATGGTTTAGAAGGAGCTAGTGAAAGAGTTAGTGTAAAGAGAAATATCAATGAATGTCATGAGTTGGAAAATGAATGTGAGTGACATGAGAGAGGTATAATAATACGAAGTGTCTATATTAAGCCTATTAAGTAAAAATATGTTTACAATGAATAGGTACAAAGATGAGTAGGTTATTAAGCCTAGTTTTCATGGGAAAGACTAGGTTGGTGTGTTAAAGGTATAATCACTAAGAGGGGGGGTGAATCAGTGAGCCCAAATAATCCAAATTAAATTCTAATCATTACAAATACTTAACTAGTTACCATAAGCATTCATGAAGCAAACATATCATTCATATCAATAATCAAGAGAGACAATAAAAGATCAATCACATAACACATGAAATACATGGGAAACCCTCTTGGGAAATAAAACCCACTAGAACCTACAATTGGACTATTATCTTATATAACAATATCCAATTTAGAATAGCTACAACTGATCAAGGAAATATAATCCCTACTTTGTGATAATCCAATGCCACAAGGTGCTACCACACCTGTCTAGTTAATCTACAATAACAAATAGACCATTTAGCAAATTTCACCTTACAAGGAGGTTGCAACCACCTCAGATACTGAGCTTCCACAACAACACTTGCGAAACACTTCCACTTTTTAACTTATGTCAATAACACCTAATGATGGAAATAGGAAACATACACTAAAAAAAATGATAACATATCTTTAGTTAATCATACCTTGCTCTTTTTGGAGAATATTGAGCAAAAAGGCACTTTTCTTCAAACTAGACCTGTCTAGCCTCCTTGTAGCCCTTCCTAAAGCTTGTAGAGCCCATAGTTTTCGGTAGATACATCTTCAAAACCTAAAAATCCATATCTATAGAACTCTCATATGCCCCCTTAATCACACCAATTTTCATCACCAAGATAATCTTCTACAACATACTTCTTTCACAAACTTATTAGCTAATTAGCCCTCCATATTGACAAAAAATTAAATAAATAGAGACCTATAAACCTTAAAATCTCTATGAAGCTTGATTTGACCACCCATTTATCCCATTCATCAATTGATAAGCTTTATACCTCAACTCATAATTAAAACCACTTTTCTAGTATAGCCTAAAACCCTAGAATCTTAAAACAAGTAGGGTCAACAAACCTCTTTCTAGTCAATGAACACCTTTGAAAATAATTTCACACCTAGAAATACCCATCCCACACTTATGAACCAATATTTTATCTTTCATACCTTTGGGAACCCATACATCCTATAACCCATTTTAGACTTGCTTGCCCTCAAGCCAAAAATTGAGAAAAACCAAGAGCACTCAAAAACCCTCAATTGGCACATACATAACTTTAAATCTCAAAAACACTTGGTTCACACCAAAAAAATTATAATACCTTTATTAACACCAAACACTTCTTTATCTTTGCATTAATATCATCAAGCCACCTAGAACCACCCAATATGACTCTGTACTACAGTTCCTTCACAAACTGCTAAAATAGGATCATGAACTTGTTGTTCCCCCTTAAAAAAGACCTCTAATTAGCATTATCATTTTGAACACACAAACATGCTTCTCCATTGAAATGAGTCTCTTAATAATCATAGATAGAAACACCTTCTATACCTTAATGCTCCTAAAATAAAAACAAATCCTCATCTTCCATCTCTTCCTTACTCATTTGATATTTGTAGTTCTTATTCTTCTTCTTTGGCTTAAGAGAAACAACTTTATCAACCACTACAACATTCTCCTTTTCTTATATGATTAAATTATCAATACATGGAGACAACATAAATTCATGGCATACCTTTTTGAATAATCTTCCTTGTAGCTTGGATCTTCATTACTAGGTACTTGTTTAACAATAGTAGGATGTTAACTTGGATCCATACATACCTTAGGAATAGCTTCAACAAACACATTGGTCTTCACCTTGAGATTGATCTCTGCATTCTCAACATGAGTAGATAATTAGACATTTTGGGAATCTTCAACATCTGAAGCATTATCTACCATAACAAAAAATTTACTTAGACCTGTAGTCTGATCATGACTCACACTTGGCACCTTTGTCTTCCATGTGGTAACTTGTCTTCATTCTTAAACTCTAGGATCTTGATTAAATCTATTTTGTATTGTAGGCCTTTTCTTGCAAAACCTATCAATGTGACCTCTTTGTTCACAATTATAGCACACAATACCTTTTACAAGAAATGTATTTGGATATAAATTTGCAATGTGTCCTATGTCATGACAAACAGAATAAACTCCTCTTTTTGAAGAGGACTCACCTTGTATAATCAAGACAATGGTTTAAAAATTTTCCCACATCAAGACAATTAAAACACTTTATTATATTCACACCTTTTGACTAATGACCCCCATCATAGTCTCATGTAAATTCATTTCTAATAGGTCTCTTATATTCTCTAACACTATGACCAAATTGATTACATGTATAATAGTAACCATTTAATTTTGCATACCTCATGGAATTTGGTTATTTGATCTGATTTTTATTTACCCTACCGACACCTTCATTCTTTATCTAATGATTTATCTTCAAAGTATGATTATCTTGGTTCACATTAGCCTTCATCTTGTCTTGATTTATAGTATTTTTTTCTTATTCATATCCAAGTCTAGTTCTATCACTAGCATGCTTTTGATGACTAAAAATATTGTCTAGATCATATGAGATCTTTTCAAATCTCACAAATGTACTCACCTTACTAGATATCTTTTCTAACTCATATTTCAAAGATGCATTTTCTAAAACATACCTTAAAAATTCATCTTCTTTAGCTTTTAGGTTTTTAGATAGAATTTCCAATTGACAACTGAGATGCTTGATCATGTTGGGTGAATATTTTGTCACCATCGTACTGATGAGAAAAATTGGTCTGATCATCCACAACAAGGGAGATTGGTCATCCAAAGTTACAGGTTTACCACATCCAAAGGGGACAAATCTCTCCTCTCATCAAGGGGAGGTTCCCTATAGGTATAAAGGTGGCTATATATTACAAATATAAGCAGAAAATAACACTCAGGGGTAGAATAAACCATCCATCTCTCTTCTTTCAGAGATGATGCTCACAGATCAAAGGAGAAATCTTGGGTGATTGGTGAAGGTGCTTGTCTTATTTCAAAAGTAACATTCAACCAAGAGCCAGATCCATTCCTTGGTAGTAGAAATCTTGGTGAAATGATAGAAGGCACTTCTCTTCTTTCAAAAGTGCTTTTTCTTGCAAACTACATGAATCTTTCTGGTAACAGAGTACAGAGTGACTAGTAATCTAAGATGTAGTGCAAAGTCTCCACCTTGACTGCCCAAGAGTGAGGTACAAAGAACAATGGGGGCACAAAGTCATCCCAAGGTCCTTTCCATAGAAATAGAAAATAAACACATAATAAAGACAACTATGATAGCACAAAGTCTGAAAGTAGTTGGCTTCAAGACACCTTCCTTATCACTTCCACTAGCTTTGCTTGTTAAATTGCGTAAACAAGAATACATTCAGGAAATAGACATAAGAAAAATCTCCTAGAATGACACAATCTATAACAACACAAAGTTTGAAAGTAACTTGCTTTCTGATTTAAATAAAGAAATATGATAAACAATCTGAGCTCAAAGTCTCAGTGATGCCTTTCAATTTGGGCAAAGTTTTGATTTTGTTAAAGGGAAGCTCTCTTTTTGAATGATACAAGAGATTACATTATATAGAGGCCTAAGGGAAGCTTGGCACTTTGTCCCATGGAGTGACCCATACTGCATATTAATGCCTTGGATGCATTTTTGATTCTATCAGGGAGGGCCATGTTAGAGCAAGGTGGCTATCTTAACTATGGCATGTTGATTCATCTCCAGTGTCTACTCCCAAGCCGAAATCACTCATTTCATTACCTGATATCTATGCAACTATCTACTCTACCTTTACTCCCAAGGGGATAAATAGGTTGTGCTTTTAATGTTTGCAGGCCCCAAATACCTACCTAGCGAACTGCTTCACCTATTGGGAAAAACTCTCGTTGAGATTTCCCTCTTTGCCTCTTCTCCCTTTTGGTCCTAGCCTTAGGGTCTTTAAATGCATCAGGTCTACATTTTAAGCCTACAAAGCTTAATAGACACTTCATTGTATCAAATTTGATGTCTTTGGTCTTTCATCTTTTGAAGGTTACTAGCTAGTCAGTCATCCTAAATTTGACATTTATAGGCCTGTCATTCTTCTCAGCAACTCCTTTGTGTCTTTCTTACTTGATATGGCCACTTTCCACTATGACACAAGTAAAGACATGTGATGACATCTATATCTTTGAAATAAGCTTATCAGAATAAGCTTTAAAACTTATTAGAGGCTGGAAGCACAAATATAGATGCTTGGCAGCTTCCACTACACTAGGATGGGACACGTGGTGAGTTCCATCACTTCAAACCTTTATTTGAAACTATAACTCAGCATGTGACACATGGTAGCTTCCACTACACTTTGAGGCTTGATCCTTCCTGAAGGGAACTTTCCCTTTGGGGTCTTTTGGGTGGCCTTCAGGCTTTAGTTCTTTCGAGGGACTAATGTCCCTTTATTTCCTTCAGACAAAATTTTTGAAGGAGACCTTTCCTCGGCTCTATGTATTTGCATTTAAGAGTGCTCCATCTTTGACATGTGGCACCTTCCACTTAACTTGAGGAGCTTTTAGAAACCTTTGAGAATCCCACATTTTATGACAAGTGGTGGCTTTTGCCAAACTCTAGAAACACTTACATAAACATTCAAGACTCATTTCTGATACACGTGGATGGTGACACTTGTCGCACTCTACTTAACCATGGTAACTCACTCAGGGCCCACCACAGTCCTTATGAAACCAAGAAGAAGTAGCAAAAGGAAGAAATTGTGGACATTAACACTTGTCAGCTTCCATCGAGCTTTACAAGGGACACATGGCATGATATGCTACTCTTAGAAAAACATATTGAAACCTTTCACAGTTGCCATTTGTCACCCTCCATATAACTTTGAGAGAATATTTATTGAAAGAAGCCTTGCAGCTTATAAAAAACTTGAGAAGTGAATGTTGACACTTGTCACATTCCATTGAGTTACAATGGGACACATGGCATGGCCTACCTACTTTTAGCAGTCACATAGATGTAGACACTTGGAGCATTCCACTTCATTTTAGTCATTCACCTAGGGCCCACCACAGTCTTTACTCAATATAGTGAAACAAAATGAAGGAACTACAGATGTTGACACGTGTCAGCTTCTGACGAGCTTCATCTAGGACCCTAAGCAATTTCTAAGGCTTTTTAGAAACAAGTCATAATAGGGCTTGGTAGATGACACTTGGTAGCATCCACTAGATTCTGAGAGAAGCTTTAGGAGAAACTAAATTTGACGTCCGTAGGGATGTCACTGGTTACTTAGCATTTCCTTCTTGTAGAGTTCATAGTTTTAAGCCTATGGAGTTCATAGAAATGTATTTGTAGGGTCCCTTAGCTAAAAAAGCCTAAATAATGAAGAATTTGAATGCTTAGAATAATTTTTGAGAAGGGAAGAGACAATTTTGGTCTACATAGGATCAAAATAGTCCATAAGTTGCCCTAAAAAGGAGTGACATTTTTTGGGGACAACAGTGGGCTCTAGTTGGGAAACTTCCTTTAGTTGGAAACTTGAAACCCAGCTAAGGGGAGTAGAAACTAGAATCTCCAGTGCCTTGAAGTATGCCATTGGGTTATGGAGTTGTACTACCCAAAAAGAAAGGCTCTAAAAATGAAAATGAAAAGAACAAAATAGAAACAAAAGACTATACAAATATACATATGTACAAGGGAACTCATCTGATACTTCACGAGTTGAATTGCTTCAAATGTTACCCATTGTAAGGCAGAGAAAAGAGAGTGTCATCTTGATATTTCAATAGGAAACTATTTTCATCATTGAGCTGATGAATGGTAAAAGGGCCTCTCCATAGGGAATCAAACATTCCATGCATCCCTTTTGGTTCTCTTCTATTGTCCCACACTAGGACTTGATCTCCAATCTAGAAATCACAGCTCTTTGCTTTCTAGTCGAAGAGCTTCCTCACCAGACCTTGATGGGCAGCAATTCGGTCCACTACTATAGTTATCTACTCATCTAGTTTAGTAAGACACATGATCCTCTTATCAAGGGATCCTTCATATGTTTGGTCTTTAATTGCCTTAGCTAATTTCAATGCTGGCAATTCTAAGGTGATTGGAATCTCAGCATTGACACCATAAATAAGTTGGAAAGGAGACATACCAATTTCTCTCTTTGGTGTAATTCTATCTGCCCATAAAGCATCAACTAATGCTTTATGCCACATCATTTGGTTGTCATCCATCAGCTTCCTGATGATAGTCACCAGCTTCTTATTACTTGATTCAGCCTATCCATTCCCTCGTGAAAAGTAATCAAAAGAGTGGGAGAGTGTAATTCCATAGTGGAAATAGAATTGAGTAATCTCCTAAGAAGTGAAACAAGCTACATTATCAGTGACAACCTTGGTTGGGACCCCAAACCTAGATATGATGTTCTCTTTGAGGAAATTGCATACTACTTCTAAAGTAGCATGTTTGGTTGGAATGGCTTCCACCCATTTGGTGAATTAATCTATTGCTATGAGGACATAATCATGTCTAGCAATTGAAGATGGGTTCACAGCTCCAATAAAATCAATTCCCCATTACTAAAATGGCTCCTCTATGACCACTGGCTTGAGAGGCAGGGTAGGTAACTTAGGTCTTCTCACAAACTGCTGGCATAGTTCACATTTCCTAACCCACTTGTATGCATCTTGAAAGAGATTTGGCCAATAGTACCTAGCTTATAGGATCTTAAGGGTAGTCACGGGGGCAAAAAAATGTCCTCCATAGGCTGAATTGTGGAAGGACTTCAGAAGTCAGCTTTGCTGCTCCTTGTCTACACAATGAAGGAACTTTCCATCAAGTCTCCTCTTGTATAGGCCATTGTCCCAGAGGACAAAATTAATAGCTTTTAGTTTGATGGTTCTCCTTTCTTTATAAGATAGGTGAGTAGGACACTCACCATAAGTGAAGAAATGAGCAATACCTGAATACCACTCATTCATGGTGGAGACAAAAAAGACTGTAGGCATTTCATCCACCTCTAGTTCTTCATGCTCTGTTCCTCCCGACTTGTTATCAGTAATTAGTTGGCATAGCCCCTTTCCATGCACCAGCTTTATGGGCTTGATGACTAGATCAAAATCTTAGATCTTTGCAACCCAATTGCCTCTCTTTTTCCCAAACTCTTGATGAGTTAGTATGGATTTTACCGTGGTATCAGGAACCAAGGTAGTAACTTGAGAATTGAGGATATAGAAATGGAAATGCTTTACTACTTACACCACTGCATAGGCATGCTTCTCCATATTTGAGTACTTCAGCTCATGAGATTTGAGAGGATAGCTCATGAATGAAATGGGGGATTCTAGACCTTATTTATTTTATTGAACTAGGATGGATGAAAGTGCATGTTCTAAAGCATAATTGTATATGGTGAACTCTTTATTATAGTCTAGACAAACCAGAATTGGAGCATGGGCAATGGCAGTCTTGATATCCTCAAATGTTGACTTGCCTTCTTTAGTCCAATTGAGGTGGCCTTTCCCTTCATCATGTTTACAATGTGCCTAGTCTTCTCAGCAAACTCAGGGATGAACCTCCATAATAAATTCACCTTTTCAAATAAAGAGTGAACATCAGTCTTACTTGTGGGCAAGGTAAGCTCTTGGATAGACTTAAATCTGTCTGAGTCAATCTTTATGGCTCCTTTGGACACTATGTGTCTAAGAAGTTTCCCCTCTAGTACTGCAAAAATTGACTTCTTGGGGTTTAAGGAAATGCCATTCTGGCAGTAGCATTCCAGCACTTATTGCAAATGGAGCACATGATCTAGGTGATGCTTAGAAAAGATAGTCAAGTCATCAAGATAAACTATGATGAACTTACCCATCTCATCCTTGAAGGTGAGGTCCATTGCTCTTTGGAAGGTGGTGCCAGCATTTATCAAGCCAAAAGGCATCCTTCTATATGTAAACATGCCCCATGGTGTGGTGAAAGTAGTCTTATGCTGGTCTACCTCACCAAATTCAACCTAATTATATCCTAAGAAGCCATCTAGCATTGATAACACCTTTGAACCTATCACTGTTTGAAGCACTTGATCCATGATAGGCAAAGGATAGTTATCTTTCAAGGATGACTGATTCAAATTTTTAAAATCCACATAAAGGCAAATTTCACTATTCTTCTTCCTTATAGGCACTATGTTTGAAATCCATGTGGAATGATGGATTGGGAAAATGATCCTAGCATTTAACATTTTTTATCTCAGATAGAATAGTACCTAATATTTTTGGATTATAATCCCTAGACTTTTACCTGTAAGGTGTCAAATCAACTTTGAGAGGAATGTCATGTCAAATTTCATCAGGCCTGAGTGACTTTAGGTCATCATAGGAGTATACTAGGATGTCCATGTACTAGTTGAGAAAAGTGATGAACTTAAACCTCTCCTTAGGAGTACAGCATTTCCCAATGTTCACCATGTTGGGGTCTTCCTTGGTTCCTAGATTTACTTGATCAAACTCTTGAAAGGAGCTTAAATCCATTTGCTATTGTTTGATAAATCTATCATGCTTATCAAACAAATTTTCAAGGGAAACTAGGCCTTTTGGAATCTTATTACCTTTAAGTTGCAATAACTCCCCTCCTATGTCTGCATTTGATTCAGGAGTTGGTCCACACTTCTGAGGTTCATTGCCTTCAAAATGTAGCTGTTGAAAGCTATCTTTTTGCTCTAGGAAGGCAATGATCTAGTTATCATTGATAAACACTTGCTAGTGACTGGCATTATTAGGTACACTTGGTCTAAAGACCAGCTCAATAATGTACTTGTCTCCTTTGAAGTCTAGGTGGGGGACTAAGAGGGTAGCTAAAATAGCCAATGCATTAGCCCAGTCATTAAATTCTCTGGGAACTATAGAGATGTTGAAAGCATCAAAGTTTTCAATTTGGTCCCAGACTAGATTACAGTAGTGGCACAATATTTTATTCTTAGTGCGATACAAGTTCCTCTCCTGACAAACCACCAATTTAGCATCTCCTTTAGCATGAAGGAGATTGATGCCTTTTTCCCTAATAGCTTTTAATCCAAGCAACAGAGATTCATACCCAGCTGTGTTATTAGTGTTACTAAACTACAACTTATAAGATGAAGGAAAATATCTCCTTGAGGAGATATTGACACAACCCTAGATCCTGAACTGGTGGAGGAGTAGCTACCATCAAACTCTAGAATCCATACCTCATTTGATACTAACTTTCCTTTAGTCTTCATTCAAAGGAGGAGATCCTTCCATACTTGTAATGTGCTCTACCAATTCATCTGTTATTTCAATTGAATGCATTTCAAGATTATCAATGGTAGGAGCTTCATTAGATGTTTCATGAACTTCATATGTAGATAGAAAGTAGTTACCCATGCTTGAAGACTCAAACAGGATTTGAGCTTCAAGTGCCGAGGTCTGGGTAACCACATATTTTGCTTCCTTCTCAGGGAGCAACCTCTTCATAACACCTTTAACTAGAATCCTTGCCTCTGACAGATCCATGCTCAATTCACCACCAACATCCCTGCAAAATTTTCACCTAAGAAGGATGCCATATGATGCTATGATGTTGGCTCCCAGGACAGTCATCTTGATTTTTTTGTTTGAAAAGGCTACAAATACAAACTATGCATCTTTAATTTGCCCCAATAGTGGTACTTTTTTGTTCTCCATGGAGAAGCATCTACCAAATGTCTTAGTCAGTGTGAGGCTAAGGAATTTAGCCACTTTAGCAGGCATGACATTGTCTAAAGCTCTAGAATCAATGATGTAGTTATTTAGCTGATGACCATTTATTAGCAATGAGACATAGAAAGGTTCAGTCCTATCAAGAGCAGCAGGAGGGGTGATGACAAGATTTTTCCTAGTGGGTGCATTCCTGGGGGGATCATGTGTCACTTTGGGAATTGTTTGTTCAATAGGGACATTCTAGTTTTTAACACACTAAACCAATTTGTCTAATTTCTCAAGATGGGACTGAAGAAATTCAAATTCAGACATTTGAATTTTGGTTTTCTTTGCATGGTCAATGATATCAAATGTCTAGAATGAGCTAGGAGTAGAGGATACGAGTTCATCCTTTTGAGTTTTGTAAAGAGGAGGATTGGACTACAAATTTGAATTTGAAGGCATGAGAATGTTGGGGGTACTTACCTTTCTTGTAATCACTAGGTCTTTTGGCTGGAAAGGAAGAGTGGATCCCCCCTTAGCAATTGAAACTACTGGTTGAGGTCACTCCTTTGCTTTCTCTTTGTCAACTTGTTGAGCTAGTTGATTCTTAGACTGGGTGAATACAACATATGACCCCTCAGCTACATTGCCTTCACTTCTGGGTTCATCTTGATAATTTAGGAAATCGATATTGGAGTCACCAGCTAATTCTTCTTCTTCCTCAGTGAAGAGATTAGCGTCATCTTTAGGACTCAACTCAGGCTGGAATGAGAAATCTGATTTAGCTTCAAGATATCCAACCGCTGAGTTAGTTGGAGGTGCTTCAATAGCAAGGTTATTCTTCTGAAGGGGAGGAAGATGATTGGTTTACACTTGGTTCTTGGCAACATGGCCCTGGTAGGACTGATTATGGAATGTTCTCCTTGGTACATCTCTGTAGGAAGGAGTAGATGACATTCCTTATGCCATATATTTTTTGAGGGCCAAAAACTCATTTGTTAGCTTTTGCACCATTGGATCAGTGGTGGCTAAAGGGGAATATTCAAAGAAAGAAGAGGACTTACCTCTATTTGGATCTCTCCTAATCTTTTCTGCCAAGATAAGGTCATCTTCAACTTTGGTAGCCAAATCTTGAGCAGCTTCAAAGTCTATGTGGCTAGCACGTCTTAGTAGAAAACTCACTTTAGGTAGTTGTGAGTCGATGAAGAAGCATTTGAGGTTTTCAGGGGTCAGCTGAGCAATAGCAGGAATTTGGTTCCTCAACTTATCAAACTTGGCTAGGAAATCCCTCATAGGCTCATGAGGTTCCTTCTTCATTTATGTGAGTTGGGCCAACAAGGCATGTGCATCTTCTACAAGCTTAAATCTAGCTTCAAATTTGGTTTTGAGTGTGTCCCAATCAATTATTGATCTAGCTTACAGATGGTAGAACTAATCTGCAGCAGCACCTTGTAGTGTTTCTATGAAAAGTCTAACTACCACATCTTCAAATTCCACATCTATTACACCACAGGCTATGTTAAAGGCTACAATGTGTTCATCAAGATGAACTTTCCCATCACAAAATAATTTGGGGAACTTCTTTCTTGAGCTACATGGAAGTTCACGCAAGGGTGGAGTCAAATTCAGTGGGCCAAAAGAGTTACCCCAAGGGCCTCGAACTACCATGATTAGATTATTGAAAGTAGGGATAACAAATTTGAGTGGAATTTAGATAGGAAAGGCTCTACTAATAGTAAGAAAAGTAGCTCTACCTTGTGTTGGTGTCCTAGTACAGGTAGGAGGGACACTCCTGGATCATTAAACTTGAAGTTAGGGAGAAAGCAAGTCAAAATTTCCTTACTGTGCCAACTTAAAGATAGGGTCAACAACACCTTGAGCTCTCTGGCTTCTGGTATAGTGTGGAGTTGCCAAATTGTGAATCAAAAATGGAAAAGGACTAGTCTTACTTCAATTTGAAGCTTGAGGCTTCAAACTGCTTGTCCTTCCCCAACAGAGTTGCTGAAAAGATTATTGGGTGAATATTTTGTCACCAGCGTATGGATGAGCAAAATAGGTCTGATCATCCACAACAAGGGAGCTTGGTCATCCAAAGTTGTAGGTTTACCACATCCAAAGGGGATAAATCTCTCCTCTCATCAAGGGGAGGTTCCCTATAGGTATAAAGGGGGCTATATACTATAAACATAAGTAGAAAATAACACTCAGGGGTAGAATAAACCATCCATCTCTCTTCTTTTAGAGATGATGCTCACAGATCAAAGGAGAAATCTTGGGTGATTGGTGAAGGTACTTCTCTTCTTTTAGAAGTAACATTCAACCGAGAGCTAGATCCCTTCTTGGATAGTATAAATCCTGGTGAAATGATAGAAGGCATTTCTCTTCTTTCAGAAGTGCTTGTTCTTGCAAACAACAGGAATCTTTTTGGTAACAAGTGACTAGTAATAGAGTACAAAGTGACCAACAATCTAAGATGTAGCGCAAAGTCTCCACCTTGACTACCCAAGAGTGAGGTACAAAGAGCAATGGGGGCACAATGTCATCCCAAGGTCCTTTGTCCTTTACATAGAAATGACAAATAAACACACACTAAAGACAACTATGACAGCACAAAGGCTGAAAGTAGTTGGCTTCAAGACACCTTCCTTATCACTTCCACTAGCTTTGCTTGTTAAATTGCATAAACAAGAATGCATTCAAGAAATAGACATAAGAATAATCTCCTAGAATGACACAAGCTATAACAACACAAAGTTTGAAAGTAACTTGCCTTCTTATTTAAACAAAGAAATATGATAAACAATCTGAGCTCAAAGTCTCAGTGATGCCTTTCAATTTGGGAAAAGTTTTGCTTTTGTTAAAGGGAAGCTCTCTTTTTGGATGATACAAGAGATTACATTATATAGAGGCCTTAGGGAAGCTTGGCACTTCATCCCATGGAGTGACCCATACTACGTATTAATGCCTTGGATGCATTTTTGATTCTATCAGGGAGGGCCATGATAGAGTAGGGTGGTTATCTTAACTATGGCATGTTGATTCATCTCCAGTGTCTACTCCTTAGCCTGAATCACTCATTTCATTACTTGTTATACATGCAACTATCTACTCTACCTTTACTCCCAAGGTGAGAAATAGGCTGTGCTTTCAATGCTTACAAGCCCCAAATACCTACCTGGCAAACTACTCCACCTACCAAGAAAAAAACCTGCTAAGATTTTCCTCTTTGCCTCTTCTCCCTTTTAGTCCTGGCCTTGGAGTCTTTGAATGCATCGGGTCCATGTTTTAAGCCTAAAAAGCTCAATGGGCAGTTCATTGTAGCAAATTTGACGTTAGTGGGTCTTTCATCTTTTAAAGGTTATCAGCTAGTCAATCATCCTAAATTTGAAATTTATAGGCTTGTCATTCTTCTCAGCAACTCCTTTCTATCTTTCTTGCTTGATATGGCCGCTTTCCACGGTGACACAAGTGAAGACATGTGGTGACATCTGTAGCTTTGAAATAAGCTTATCAGAATGAGCTTTGAAACTTGTTAGAGGCTAGAAGTATGGATACAGATGCTTGGCAACTTCTACTGCACTGGGATGGGACACGTGGCGAGTTCCACCAAGTTAAATCTTTATTTGAAACTATGTCTTGACATGTGACACTTGGCAACTTTTGCTACACTTTGAGGCTTGATCCTTCTCAAAGGGAACTTGCCCTTCAGGGTCTTCCAGGTGGCCTTCGGGCTTTAGTTCTTTTGGGGGACTAATGTCCCTTTATTTCCTTAAAAAAATGTCCAAAGGAGACCTTTCCTTAGCTCTGTGTCTCTACATTTAAGAGTGTTCCATCTTTGACACGTGGCACCTTTCACCTAACTCGAGGAGCTTTTAGAAACCTTTGAGAATCTCACATTTTATGAGAAGTGGTAGCTTCCACCAAACTCTAGAAACACTTATAGAAACATTTGGGACTCATTTCTGATACATGCAGATGGTGACACTTGTCACACTCTGCTTAACCATGGTAACTCACTTGGGGCCCACCGCAGTCCTTACGAAACCAAGAAGAAGTAGCAGAAGGAAGAAACTATGGACATTGACTCTTATCAGCTTCCACTAAGCTTTGTAAGGGACATGTGGCATGGTCTAATACTCTTAGAAAAACATATTGAAACCTTTTGTAGTTGCCACTTGTCACCCTCTATAGAACTCTAAGAGAAGCTTTATCGAAAGAAGCCTTGTAGCTTATAAGAAACTTGAGAAGCAAACACTGACACTTGTCATGTTTTATTGAGTTACAATGTGACACATGGCATGACCCACCTACTTTTAGTAGTCATGTAGATGCAGACACTTTGAGTGTTTTGCTTCATTTTAGTCATTCTCTCAGGGCCCACCATGGTCTTTACTCAATATAGTGAAATAGAAGGAAGGAACCATGGATGTTGACATGTGGTAGCTTTTGATGAGCTTCATCAGGGACCCTAGGCAATTTCTAAGGCTTTTTAGAAACAAGGCATAATGGGGCTCGACAGATGACACTTGGCAGCATCCGTTGGATTTTGAGAGAAGCTTTAGGAGAAACTGAAATTGACGTCCATGGGGATGTCACTAGTTGCTTGGCATTTTCTTCCTGTAGAGTTCATAGTTTTAAGCTCGTAGAGTCTATGGAAATATATCTGTAGGGTCCCTTAGCTAAGAAATCATAAATAATAAAGAATTTTAATGCTCAAAATAGTTTTTGAGAAGGGAAGAGACAATTTTGGTCTGTGCAGGATCAAAATAGTCCATAGGTTGCCCCAAAAAGGAGTGACATTTTTTGGGTACAACAAATCATATCTTCATGCTCCTTGTCATCTTCATTCAATCTTGCCTCATATACACTAAATTTATCTTCATATTCCTTGAGCTTAGATTTCATCTTCTTATTGATCTTCTTCTCAATCTTTAGTTCTTCAAGAGCATTCATCAATATAGTCTCACAGTCCACCTCATCTTCATCATCATTTAAATCACTCCAAGTAGACTCATTTTGATGTGAGCAACTTCCTTTCTCAACCATTAATAGGGATTCATCTTTAGTAGGCCCATCATCTTCATTATCATATTCTAAATCACTGTCTTCACTCTCATCTGATGAGCTACAATCTTCTTTGGTGTAAAGACTCTTCTTGTTATTGAAGGAACTCTTCTTGTTATAATTTTTGAAACCTTTCTTCTTATATGTCTTATTTTCACCATCTTGGCCTTTAACATGATTTTAATCATATTTATTTTCAAGATTTTGAGGGAACTTTTGAGCAAAATTTCCTATTTCTCCATAGTTGAAATATTTGAGGGGTAGTTTACCCTTATACTTCCCTGAGCCAGTGTTCAATTTCCTAGTAATTAAAGTAACTAGTTCATCATCATCAAAATTAGATATGTTATCCTCTTTTTATTTATTACCTTAGAAATTTATCTTAGGCTTAATCTCTATCTTGAATGCTACTTCCTTCTATGGTGGTATATCATCATTCTTCCTCATCTCATAGGCAATAAGGGTGCCATGTAATTTTTCCATCTTCAAGTAAGATCATGACTCTCTTCTATAGTAGATACTTTTCAATCAAACTGGAGGGATAGAGAACTTAATACCTTTTTAAAAATAGTAGTCTTCTCAAGATTCTCTCCAAGACCTCTGATGATATTCATAATCTCATCAACTCTATACAAAAAGGAAGCCACAATATCTTCTTCATTCATCTTGAGACTTTAAAATTACCTTCTATGAGTCTAAAACTTATCAAGATTAACCTTTGAATCTCTTTCAAAAACAATCTTCAATTCATCCCATATTTCATTGGTGGTAGTTCAATGAATTACTTTGGTAAACTCAATTTCTATAAGACCATAAGCGATGGTATTTATTACCTTAGAGTTATTCTCAAATAGCTTCTTGTCTACAACACTAGATGGAAGAATTTTAGGAGAAAAATAACCATCTAAAATTGATTACCATACATCAAACCCTAGGGACATAATATAGATCTTCATCCTATCACTCTAACATGCATAATTGGTTCCATTAAACATCGGTTCTTGCTTAGTAGATAAACCACCTTGCACATTCTGACTAGTTATTTTAACTTGAATCACCTTCAATTTGTCAAGAATTTACCAAAGGACCTTGATCTTATACCAATTATTAGAGGCATATTTTTGAGAGGGGGGGTGAATTAGTGAGCCCAAATTATCTAACTTCAATTTTGATCTTTACAAATACTTAACTAGTTATCACAAGCATTCATGAAGCAAACATATCATTCATAGCAATAAGAAAGATATACAATGCAAAATAAATCACATAACACATGACATACATGGGAAACCCTCTTGGAGAATAAAACCCACTTAAACCTACAATTGGACTACTATCCTATATAAAAAGATCCAATTTAGACTAGTTACAACTGATCAAGGAACTACAATCCCTATTTACTAAGACTCTAATCCCACTAGGTGCTACCACACCTATCTAGTTGAGCTACAATAATAACTAGACCATTTATAAAGTTTCACCTTATAAGGAGGCTACAACCAACTTAGATGTTTATATTTTATAATAAAACCTATTAAACACTTCCACCTCTAAATTGATGTCAACATCTGATGATGGACCTCAATTTATCTCTCTTCACCTTCCCTCACACTCAATCTATAAGAGCACTATTCTTATAATAAAATTATGACCTAAAGTTCATATGAATAATCCTAAAACTAATCTACTCTTAACTCATTCTTAGGGTACTCTACCTCTCCTTCAATCCATAAAACACACACAAGCCTCTCTCCAAAACTCTCCAAAGTCTCACCTTCAAAGTCTTGGGCCCATCATCTTTGGTTCCACTATTTATAGAGAAATATTGATAATCACTACCTTGGTCAACCAATAGGCATACCTTATTCCTTAAGGCATCTTTCACATGAACACACAACTCAATATAATCTCCATAAGTTGGCCATAGCATCTATGGGTTACCCTTAAGGAATCACACCTTTTAATATGGCCTTTATAGTCTTTATAGGTCTCATGTGAACCTATTCACTATTTTATCACTCCCTCAAGAAAAAAGAGAACACAAGACCACTTTCAAATACATGGGTCCACTCCTTATGTCCCCTTCAACATCCTCAAATTATCATAGTCAACTTAGCTTACCTTTGTGTATGCTCAAACAACTCAAACAATGACTTGGTACACATAGTCATCATGAATGAACACACTATCATCTTCTTAAGCATTGCTCATACTCAAGATAGATTGAACACACCTACAAAATCCACATAGATAATCTTTATGGAGTCTATAACATGTTCCATTAGTTAATTCATTATGATATATTAAAACAACATTAATACAAGCTCTAATATCCTTCTTGTGTCACTTATAAAATAAGAACAAACGTATAGTTAAATTTTAGGCTCAATATCTTCAAATCTATATATCTAGATGGATCTTAGAGTCCTTTACCACTTTGCTTTTTACTACATGAGTAAATTCATCTTCCAACAAAATATATGATCTAAAAACTAGACACTGGTTATGTCCTTTACAAATTCAAATATTCAAATGCAAAAATTCATAGTTAACCTTCGAACACAATGCTCAAATCTTGTGGACTCTCAGCTCATGATGAATACCACACCATCGATCTTGTCTGAGATTTAATGCATATACCACCAATACCATATGTTAAACCTATATCATTTTGAACTCATCTCATGAAATCTAGGAACTTTGACTCAACATGCTCTATCAATGTCTATGGATCAGTCAGGTCATTAACAATCAGTGCTCACTATTTAATCAACTATACAAATGCCCACTCACTATTAGATCCTTATCTTGTACCTTTACTTAGTCATTAACCATCATGCACATGTCCTCATATCTATACCTCCTAACTCCTTGGATCAAATGCATACCATTGATATTGCTTGAGATTTAACACATTTAAAAATGATTAAGTATGGGAACCCTATCAATATGCCTAAGTATCCATTGTTTATCCTTAATAACTTCTTCTATATTTTGATGTAGGATATAAAATTTAGACTAGATGATATCCTCTCATAGAAGAATCCAACCATGTAACACACTACCTATAACTCTCATGCGTGTGAGATATAATGCCTTCTAAAATAATTCTATCACAAATCCAACCATGTCCAAATCTATCGAAGAGGCCAACTTTGATCATCCATAACTTTTGTCACATTTTATTGCATGAACTCAAATTTAGCACAAATTATTTATGCTAAAAACTAAATAAAACCATATGATCAGTTTCTCTAGATAAATTCACATGTAAAATATAAAACACCATCAAGATGCTCACTCAGCTCTTTCTACTACACTACAAAATTGGCTAAGTATGGAAAAACACAATCAATATTCTTGGGAGCCCAACTTTGCATATGCATATCTTCTGATGCATTACATTGCATGATCTAGAAATTAGTACAAATAAACTAGGTCTAAAAATAAATAAACCCATATGATCATTTTGTCCTAAAACCTTCATTCATGTGAATGTTGACCTCATCAACATGCTTACTCAGTTCTTTCTAGCCAATCTACAAATTTGGCTAAGTATGAGAAAATAATGAAATATGACTAAGAATCCAACTTTACACCCTCGTATCTTTAACCTCACTTTAACACATGACTTAAGATTTTCCAAAAAAAACTAGTTACTATTGTGATCACAACCATATGACCCACTTACCTTGACTCCTTCCCATATGATAATGGTGATGTCATCAATCTACTTACTCATATTCTCTATCATTGGACCCAAAGTGTTTAGATGAAAACTATTTTTAACTAGATTAATTCCACTTATGCACACAAGCTCTCCAAGCATAGATAACATCTAGGGACCCCTTTCACATGATCAATACTCCATAATCATCCCTAAACACCTCTGATCAATCAAACTTTGTATATAAACTAAGCCACTTTTAAGAATATAAGAATAAGCACATTACACACTTTATCATTGTCACATAGACCAACAAGGCACTTAATCTACTCACCAGGGAACCTCCATGACACCACCATGACATAATTATATAATGTATATAATGTGAATGAGATTAGTATGTAATGTGAATGAGATTAGTCAAGCTTAGAACTAGGAGTGGATGTTTTGGATACTTCTTCCATATACCTCTACATCATTTGGTATTAGAGTCAGGTTAGCTCTTTATTTGCATTTGTTTTGAGTTGTTCAAACTTATTGATTTGAGAGGAACACATTATGTTATGGGGAATGTGTGTGAGGTAACCTTTTAGGGTATTATATGAGGAATATGCTATAGGTCTGATCTATTAATATCAATATAGCTGAATTGTAGAATTGAGAATAGAGGAAACAAAAGCCTCAAAGTCCAATGAGAAGTACTTGAATCTAGTCAAGAGAAGACTAGAGAAGGTATAGAGAAAAGAGAGCATTGAATCTTAAGGGAGAGAGAAAGATAAGAGTAAAGATTCCAAGAGAGAGTCAAGAAGGATAAGGAGAGGTTTTAGATAGAGGACTAAAGGAAGGAGAGAAGATACAAGAGTGATCTAAGAAGCAAGTAGGCAACTTACTAATGATTGTTCTAAATAGGCATAGAAAGAAAATAAAAGTGAGAGAAGATGGATGTAGAGAGATAAGTGTAAGTTATGATAAAAGAGTTGAGGTAGAGTATTAAGAAGGTGGAGCTCATGGTGAATCTCTTGAAAGTATAAGGAAGCCAATGGCTTGGCTATAGTGTGAGGAAAAGGGTGAAGTGGCCACTAGAGTCACTTTTGAAAGAGAGAAGACACAAGATGGGTGTCTTTAAGAATAAAAATAAGAAAGAGAGGAAATCCCATAGAGGTATGAAGAATGAGATGTTACCAAAAGAGAAATAAGAAAAAGAGATTGATAAAAGAGTTCTCATTAAGGATAACATGAACGAGCACTTGAGAGAGAAGACAAGAAGAAAATATGGAGAATGTCTATGCAAAAGACATTCAAGTAAACTATATAGTCTCTTGTTTTATATACAAATGTTACTTTTAAGTTGATGTATGTAGGTATTAAGAAAGTTCTAGTGAAGGCAAATCATAAGGCCTTAAAGTTGGTAAATGATGGGCCAAGAACATCACCCATCAAGTAGAAAAAGGATGACAAGGAAAGAGAACTTGTTGTAGAAGATAAAGTGATGACAAGTAATGAAATTCAACATGTTGAATATTAATTAGAAGAGGAATACTATGATGCCTTACCAAGTATAGCAGTCAAAACCAAATATATAGTTTACCAAGAAGCCATAAAGACAAGCCATCAAGAAAATAGGAAAGAGATGACCTTGCATCAATCATGTATGGAGGTAAATGATTGTTTGATAATTGAATATGATTGTACATATGTAAAATAAAAGGATAATATACAAATTGGGAGAAATAAGAACAAGGTATATTCCTTAAGGAGATAACAAGGGTATGGATATGTTTAGCCTAAATGGATCAGGGAAATAGGTGGTGTAAAGGAAGAGGTGAACCTCAAGAAAGAGGATAATCAAGACAAGAACATAGGTGAAAAATAAGAAAAAATAACAAAGTACATCAAGGTGACATGATAGGTTATCAATGTATGAAGCATGAAGTAGATGAAATGAGAACAAAATGGCAATCCAAGAGAACAAAAGGTATAAAATGGGTTGAAAAGATAATGAAAAGAGCACAAGAGGATAATACTATAGGTGTATCCCAAGGAAGTAAGAAGATAGAGGAAGATTACAAGACCATGAAGCAAACCAAAGAGTTGGTGCAAGTAAAAAAAGACCAAGAGATGAAGTTAAATATGTGTAAGCAAGAGGATGTGTATAAATAAGACAAGTGGGATCAAGGTTACATGTTTAACATTATTTATGATGATTCATTTGAATTTTATTCAAGTAACGAAGACATTTTGTATATGGAAATAAGTGCATTGATGAATGAGTTTTTAGAAGGGTAAGGTGAGGATGAATCACCTAAAAGAGTAAATTATAAACATGGCATACAGCCATAGGAGATTTATATGACTCTCATGAATGAGGGAGTCCAAAGATAAGATAGAAATCAAGTTGCACAATAAGATGAAGAGCAAGGCCAAGATTGTGAAGAGGTGGATGCTTTAAAGTTTTAAGAAGAAATGGAGATGTTAGAAGACATGTTCAATCCATCTAAGGGGCTGAGATTAGGTGGAGTATAGAAGCAAAATTTAATGGATGATCTCAAAAAATTCTCAAGAGTGAGGCAACATAGGAAATCACAAAGAGTTGTGTAAACATAGCTACAAGAAAATGTCCTGACAAGCAAGCAAAGCGGGTATGAACAAGCCAAAAAGGTAAATTATTCAGTTTTTCAAGTTACATATAATTTTATTGTTGTTAATCATATATATGGTAAGTTAAGAAGGTGTAAAACAACATTTTACTATGTTGAGGATGAGTGGGACAAGAAGTTGCTCTTGCAAGATGAGTAAGGTGATAGAAAGAGACATCAAGAAATGGAAAAGTCTAATGAGGAGGCAGAAAAAGAGAATCTAATTGAGAAAAGGAAAAATATTGAGATTCTTATGAGGCCCTTAGAGTAAAGTAACAATGTTTCCAAATTGCCACGACATGTAAGCAAGCCAAAATCAAGTGAGATTCATGAAGAAGCAAGCCATAAAACAAGCATGAGAAAGAAGAATAAGAACCATTGGTTAGAGATGGAATATTTTGAAGACCAAAATGACTTATAAAATATGGCATATGTAGTAAATAAGGAACTATAATATTTGGTACACCTCATTGAGGTAGAGGATATATTGGCAAAGAGACTAGACAAAGCCAAAAATAAGAAATGCAAGAGTGTAACAAAGAGAAATGAACAAGAAATCAAGAAAAAAAATCAAGTGAATATGGAATAACCTCAAATTATAAATTATAAGGCAATAAATAAAGTTTATAGCACTAATTGTCTCCCTCCTGGGGAGTATGATGTAGGAGAATCTAACAAGTTAAAAATCATTTAGTGTTGTTGAATTGATATATGTAGTTTGAAGTCATAGTTAGCCAATTTTGGAGGGTAGTTGAGTTTGAAGTATCATATAGGATAAATTTGTGTCTTTATAAGTCTATTTGGGTTAATGAGAGTGAGTTCTATAGGTGATGGGAGATTTCCTTCCAAAATTGAGATTTGAAAATTCAAATATGTAACCAAGTCAAGAGTGACTATAAACATGGTCTAAGGTGGTTAGATGAGGAAATATCAATTAAATATTTCCAATAATTAATTTAAAGGGTGTTGGATTCATATATGTTTAATTCATAAGGTTATAAGTCATGTTTTAGTAATGTAACCTTAAAACCTCATGTTGAGTTGTGATGTGAGAGAATTTTGTCTTGTAACTACCATAACCAACCTTAAAGTTGGTTGAGAAGGAGAGTGGTACATGAGTAGTAGCATAACATAATTTGAGGGAGAGGATAAAATAGGATGAGATAGCTCTCTAAGAAAAGAGAGAAAAATCTAAAAATGAGAGAAGGTAAAACTCCTTATAAATTATGGTAGGTTTAGGTTTGCTTTCCAAATGTAAAGTTGCTTGACTCAAATGAAATAATAAATGTGGTGGTTATGATATTATAATCTCTATTGATATTAATTTAATTTTTTTATATTATAGTTTCAATGGTAAAGCCCCTGAGTATATATACAGTCCCATTGAGATGTTTTTTTACAAGTTTGAACATAATGAATACAAGTTTCCAGTAAAGAGAAGATAAGGTGGTTGTTACTCAAGATAATATAAGGAATATTTCCATGTCATAGTGATCATGAATTTTATATTTATATAGACACATATTAATGAAATATAGTGTTAATACTATAGTGGATTTAGGAAGGAAATATTGATCTTCGTTGGTGAACCCTCCATATATACTCATACCAGTCTAGAAGGAAGGTGAGCAAGGTTTTGTTGAAGTCCTTATATCTAAAAATCATTGTTTTGTTTGAAAATGTTTGTATAAAATGTGGTAATTTTTGTGATTAAAATTTATGTGATGGATCATAAGTCAGAGGTTGCAATTCCAATGCACAATCCCCTTGAATAAAGAAACCCTATACACACAATATAAACCTTGTTCTAGAATGCTACAGAAGGAAGGTAAGTTGAGTGAATGTTCATAAGCCTTATGTTTATGGAGAATGTTTATCATTATAATAGGATACATATAGATAATTATCACTATAGTTTTAATAACCTTTTAGAATGTACACAAACCCATGAAATACTTGACATAGTCTCATACAGTTAAGCCCCTATCTTACATACTTAGAGATCAAGAAGGAAAATATACTTAGACCGAAGTTAATGGATGTTGTGAAAGGTAAGTTTTAGAATTAAAAAAGGTTAAAAAAACTTAATAATAAATCAAATTAAGTTTGGAGTGTCTTTTAAATTTAAACAAGTTCATAGTAACCTTACATAGTCATATAAAACCTATAGAATTTTATGTTTCGGCTTCATTTAAGTAAATGGAAGCTGATTACTGACTATAAAATATTGGATAAGGTGTGTACTTTTGGGGTTTATATTTTTAATATATATTTTTCATTTAATTATATGCCAATGATCTAGCATGCTAGCCTTTGCATGCAAGATTGTGGTCTTGTGCGCTCACTTGAAGCATGCAACTAGAGATTGGTTCCCATAGGTTTTGTTACACAATAATATTAAATTATTCATATTATTCCATTTTTTATGTAATTAAATATATAATATATAAAATAATTGATAAAATACTTTGATTCTAGGATTACTAAGCTTGACTACCATGATTTCATAGACTATTACCATTTCAATTTAAAGTTGTTACTTTAGAAAAATAAAAGATAGGTTAGATTTCATACTAAGTTATAATCATGATGATAAACTCAATAAAAAACATTCATTCATCATGAAAATATTATTTTATAAATCCAAAACATATATATATTAAGCATAAGTACTATTAATAAAAAATATGTCAGCATAATACTTTACAATAGGGGTATTTATACTTGTTTATCCCTGACCAAGTGTTTACAACATTAATGATAGGATTAATTAAAAAATGAAATATCAATAGATTGAGAGTCATGATTCTCAATAAAATAACTTATCCTAAGGACCTAGGTCTTTACACCCCCTATATACGCGCACTATGTTGGATCTGTGCTGCCATGTGTTTATTTTTTAACAGTTTGGTGCAAAACTTCCAAAGAATGAGGTTTGGGTGACCCTTGTGAATCACTCCTTATCCAATCCTACTTCCCATGCACTTCTCAAGTATTCCTCTATCATTTTTATTCCTATTCTCTCAATTTCCTTGTGACTAATTTTTTTTGACTAGTTCCTTTCACGCTGGTGCTTTTGTGCCTTTATCCTCTCATGCCCTGTAGGTTCTGCACCATAGTGCTTCTGCACCCATTAAGTTATATGCCATATACTTTATATGTTATTTTGATTACATATCATGTTATTTCCATGCCAAAATGGACAAAATACTTAGTTTTTTATATAATTTCTCCTTGTTTAGCTCATGTGCCTAGTCATGCACTTAGCAATAAATCTAAGTCAGTTTTATACTTGATATAGCTAAGTGCAAGCATAATAAAAGTCTGTGGCACATAAAATTTAAATTCACTACTAAACTAACATCTATTTCACATAAGTCACAATCCTTATGCACTCACTTGAAGTGAATTAGTAAAGGGACTAGGGCTACATTGGGCTAGTTGAAACATGGTGCAGTCTTAGTCTCAATAGGACTTAGTCATTTTTGAAATGAGCTTAGACAGTCTATCAATGCATGCCATCTTGGATAAGATTAGGGGGTGTAAGCCTACTCAAGGGAAAAATTATTTTGTCACAAGCTCAAATCTATCTATGTATAGCTCTTAATAACACAAGCTATAGGGATAGTAAGTTAAGTGCCATTCAGGTGCTTAGCCAAGTCAAGGGAAGGACTCATGTTTAGTTACTCACTTCTTAATTTAGTGCTATAGGCACTATTACTAGGGCCTCAATTCATGTTAGTTTCAATAATTATTCAACTTCATAGATATGCCAAAGTCTCTATATGGCACAATGATGCCATTAGTGACTTGAAATAGGCCTTTCATCATAATACACTCAATAATGAAGATTATACCATTACTTATATAAAATTCAAGTCATAACCATACATTAAAGCTACACTACATGAAATATACCAAAACCCAAGTAAATATGCAATACCATCTCTATTAAGTCATAGTTCATCATCAAAGTATAGTTTATATAAAGAAATAGAGTATAATATGTTTTCTACACTACTACATGCCTAGTGGCTCATGAGTAAGAGTAGGTGATATATGATGATTTTATAGAGTATTCATGCTAGTTTTAATCCAAAATGCATGTATAATCCTATATTTAACCCTATATAGCTTCACTACATTAATGTCACCTCTTTTGTTTAGGTTTAATCTCATTTTTATAGGTGGAAGAACATCATCTTGCCAAATCAAATGGTATATTTTAGGTGTTGAGCTATTATTGGGGGTCATTATTTCATTAGATCCACTACTCTGACACTTATGATCTCCATTTTCCATGTGAAAGCACTAAAGGGGATGTCCCTAAAAATCTAAGTGCTAAGTAACTACCTACTAATTGACATAATATCTTAAAAGATTCTTCCATTTGGTAATAAAGGTATCAAAAGCATAATCATTTGAAATGATTACCATGTGCAAAGATGTGTTGAGTTGGCATGGTCCACTAGGTAACACAAAAAAGGTCACAACATTAACCTATACAAAATTGTTATTCCATCCTCAGACTAGTCTTTCAACACTTTTTCTACACAAAATTTTGGTGCACTCTATTGTAGCTTTGCCTTAAAGTTTTTGAAGCCCTGAATGGTGAGTTTGATCTCTTTAGTGACACCATCTACTTTAGTCAATGTGGCCTTGAGTGTGGACATGTCCATTCTCTCTATTTATTTTTTGAAGGCTTTTAGTCCTTCCTCAATTCTCCTCACCCTACCATCTATAATGTTCCCTTGCTCATTTACCTTTGTTTGAAAGGTGTGGAAGAGTGATTCCAAGTCTCACTCTTGGGTTTTTAGCTTGGTGCTTAAGATGTTTCCTTGTGCCATAACTTGCACGTGCTCAGTCCTACCTATAGTGAAATCATGATTCATTAAAGCATCTTTCTCCTCTTTTACCTTTTGAAGGCACATATTGATGATTGATTCATGAGTAACAAAGTTATAAAATATGGAATTTGTTGTTTTAATGAATTTTAGTTTATATTTTAAGGAAGAAGAAGAAACTGAATATGATTATATTTAAAAAACCTATTTGATTATACATGCATTAAATTATATGATTGTGAAGAACTCCTCTTTGACTTAGGAGGATGACATGTAAATAAGACAACACTAAACCAAATGGTTGGTTAGATAGATAGTTTAGTGGATTACCTGGTGTTAGCTAGATCTTGAAAGCAAGAACTTCTTTGAGGGTTGTCAATCCACATGTTTTAAATAATTAAGTTTATAAAATAGAATATAGATTACTTACATCAGTAATCAAAAGCTACTAAAACTGAACACAAGAGATGTTTGATAGATGAAAATGACTAATATAGTAATAAGCAAGTCAATACTAATGTTAAATAGGTCAAGTGTGCTTCAAAAATAGGTTGAGGGTCTATGAACAGGTAGAAAAATAAAATTGGATTTGGTTGAGGGCAAATGGGTGAAAATAACTCATTATTATTTCCTACCCCAGTGATCATCGATGGTTAAAATGGCCATTAATGGTTGAGGTGACCATCAGTGGTTGAAGCAACTATCAAGGTTAGATAGATCATCAATGGTCAACTTGACCATCGATGATTACTATGTGTTGGGTCTCAGTTGATAAAGGGTCAAATTGATGAGATCACAAAAGGTAATTATAGGGGATGGGTTTAGGATGGGTTGATTGTGAGCTATAAACAAAGTAATTGAATAATGGGAATCAAATATAGCTTGTCAGAGGTTAGTTGAATGAATGGTTGAGGTGGTTGACTCATTGGTAGAGTCTAGTGAGTTCAATAAAATAATAGTACTTGGCTATCAATTGAAAGGCGATAGTAAGTCAGCTCTCTAACATGATGGCTAGATTACTATATTTTTAGAAGAACACCTAAAAAGAAGTTGTAAATGCAAAATCTCTTGATAGTTGTGGATGGATCCTTTTCACTTATTTTTCCTCTCTTCTTATAGGTATAAGGAAGAGGTCCAAGTGAAGGTTCAACTGGATTATCTAATTATAACTCATGCATGCAATGGCTCGCATGTAGTTTTAGATGAGCTAATTATAAAAAAATTTTGGGTGAATATTTTGTTAACAACAAAATGATAATAAAATGGTGATTTCAAACATAGTATGATGAGATAACTCTTTGCTCTAAGCAAGGGGAGGCTCCCTTTTATTATTAACTAACACAACACTTAATTATTTACACTCATTTACAATAGTTGTATCATAGTGGGTGTTGTTATATCATCCAATTCTCTTTTTTCATAATTGATGTTTAATCACAAACTTTGTTCTATTCTTTATGATATACTTTGAAAATCCAAGATCACTTGATGAACTAAATATAACCGATATTTAGATTTGTTAACCAAAAGAGTAACAAGAATAATACCAATAGAGTAAACTTAAAATATAAAATAAAGTGCAGCCCAAAGTCTTCACCTTATTTCTAAAAAAGATTAGAATTATCAATGAAGAATAACTGGTAACACAAAGTCTCCTCAATAATTCACTTTCAATGATGAACATAAACCAAGTAATGATATTGCAGCTCAAAGACTTCAAAATCGGCTTCCTGGCACCTTTCAATTTATATAAATTCACACTACATTTCAATTAATTACACAAGCAAATTCAATGGAAAAGACATAAGAACATCTCTAATACAACACAAATTTATTTCAACTCAAAGATTGAAAGTTAACTTGTTTTCTCATATATTTATTGACAAAAGATTTATAATTTGAATTCAAAGTTTCAATATTACTTATCAATTTTGGTAGCATTTCTCTTCTATAGCCATTGGTGATCCTTTTTATAGAGAGCATCCTCCTATTTATAGAGAGAATCTATGAACAACAATAGGAAAAACATAAATACATTGACTTATTCATTGACAGAGTCCTATTTGACTTTGGACTATGTACTTTTCCTATGTGCAAAATGCACCAAACAAAACTACACATGAAAATTTACAAAAATAGACTAAGTATCCTTAGACACATGAATTTCTTCCTTTTTATTATTTTATAGAAACTCATATTTATTCAAAACAACTTGGAATTCATTTTTATCTATGTCGAATGTACTCTAGGATACAACAAATACCCTTATAACTGAATCTTCCAAGTTAATTGGGATATCCTTGCTCTTGTCCATGATTCTTTGTAGTTTATTAAAGATGACCTAAAATTCAATCAATTCATCGATGGAGTCCAGCATGAAAGTACCTGTAGTAGCCTTTGATTGGAGTAATGATGTGAATTCTTGAGTAACAACCTCCATAGGAATAATTTCTTGAGAATCATTTTTGACTTGACAGGGGAGTTTTCTATCTCTTTCTATAAGATCAAATATCTTATTATCACACATATCTTCAACCTCTTCTAGATCTTTAATCAGATTCTCAAGAACCTTTCTTTTATTCTTCATGGCCTCTTTATATTCAATAAACAGTTTCTTATTTGTAATGATCTTCTGCTCAACCAATAGCTCTAATTTGAATTGGTGAAGTTGAGTCAATGTATCAATATCTTTTTTAGTCAACTCCAAATCTTGAGTGAGTGTATTAATTATTTGCTAAATTTTTGTTTTTACTTCACTCAAGTTCTTTAAAAATTTAATAGTAGAATGCAACATTTGAGTACCTTGTGTTTTTAACCTTTTAACCCAAGCATTAACTTCATGACCCTGAGACCCAATGTTTTGTTTTAAGTTGAATAGCTCTTTCAGTATTTTCATGCACAATAGGATCAATGGACTTAGAAGATTGAGTGATTTTCAATAAAATAGAAGTTAGTTGTTCCACTTGTATCTTGAGTTGATCTTTGATTTTCTTATCCTTATCATATATTTCAATGAAATAATCCATCACTGCTTAAAAATCTTCCTTTGCACCTTCATGAGTTTATTTCTTGAGATCTATGCATCTTACTACATATTCAGATGCTTGAATATCTTCAATGTTCTTGTCTTCAGGAGGGACTACAACTTTATCATACTTATGCCCAGACTCAAAAATTATCCTTAATGTAGTTCTAGCCTTATTTATTGTCTTTGGATTTACTAGGACAAGTTGACTAAGGCCAAAATCATCAGGTGAAACAACCTATTTCTTCCTTTTAGGTGTTTGGGAAATTAACCCTAGGGGAAGAGCAGATGAATCTCCTTGAGTAGAAGAAACTAAATATTGTGATGTTTGGGGAGGGACAATGGTTTGTGAAGTGGGTGGAATGGAAATTGGAATGGTGGAGTTGAAACTAATGGAATAGTGGTTATTATTGGTGGGGTTTGGGTTGGCATGAAAGTTACTTTTAGGTCTGACAATTTTTTAGACACTAGGGTGATAGGAGTTTGAGTCATCACTTTAACAGAAGATGTGGACATGAATCTATCCATATCTTATTGGGTGAATTATAGATTAGTTAGGGATCCCAATGAATTTATAGGACTAGGTAGATTGGACAAAGAATTAAAAACTTGATCTAGAGTGCCTTACAAAGGAACTTGAAAAAGCATGGCACTAGGAAGAGAAGGTGGGGCTAAGATAATAGTTTGAGTGAGAATAGAGACAATTAATACATATGTACTAATAGAAGGAATTGTAAATAATTCCACTTGAGAAACTATCGGTTAAGAGACCATGACTATAAGAACTTCTAATTATGTGGATTCAACTTTTGAAGACTATTGAGCTAGAGGTTGCACAACTATTGCTTGAAGATGTACCTCACTCACACTTGGTTTTTTTGGTGTCTCTATTTGCACACTTTTTTTAACACTAGCTTCTTTTTTCCTTTACTTACAAATATAAATCTTGGTTTTTGAGTAGATGTGGAGGCCTCTTCTTTATTTTTCATCCATAATTCCTCATGTTTCCTTATAGTATCTTCATCATATTCTTCTTTTGACCCTATCTTTAAATATTTTAATTTAATACATTTAGACTCCAACGAGACATTAGTTCTTGCAAGGATGGGTTCAAATCACTCTCTGATTGATGTGCATTCTTTTATAGACCATTAGATTGAATGAATAGGAGTAGAAGTAACTTGATTTCCTTCATATGAGGGATCTAATATATCCTCATCACCAGAGAGTTCAAATGGAATGTTGGCTAATCATAGATCTTAAATTTGGTCAATAGTAAGATGATTGTAATTAGGTCTCACATCTTTAATTTTGCATTTTACCCAAATATCCTCAATCTTGTGCACATGAACATAATTACCTTTCAGCTTTTCCTTCATCATTCTATAATCAAAATCTTTTCTACTTTTATACCTTTTAAGGGTGATCCATTTCATTTTAGTTTCCATTGTCTTAGCCTTGGGAGTAGTTGAAATGGTGTACTGGCCAATGCTTATAGGAAACTTGAATCCTCTTTTATGTGCATCTGATTGCTTCTTGTGTACAGTTATCATTTATCTGCACATCTCCATTAAAAGTAATTTATCACCAGTGTATTTAATTAGCATGTAAGGTTATTCATTAAATCCACCTACCTTGATGTAGGTGAAAGTTAGGAACTAAATTAAAATGCAACCAATTCTATTCACTATTTCCCATGCCTAATCTGAAACCCTTTTCTTCTCCAATTCTTGTTCAAAAATACAAATGAATTGGTAGAAGAATGCATCGTTAACTCTTCTGAGATGTTTGATACCTTCCTTGAGGGTCAAATGTGGATAATAATCATAAACAAGAACTTTCATCCTTTTTCTAACACTGATCAATCTTTGAAATACCCTCATGCAAGCTATGACATATACTAAATAGGAAGTCATATATAATTTAAGAGAAGATCCTAATTCAAAAATTTGGTGACATATGGCATCACTTATTTGAATTCCCCAATAAATCATCTACTTATTCTTTTTGATGATAAAAATGTAGTGATACATCCATTCTTGAAATATATTGGATGTAGGAAGACCTTTGACCCTACTTAGGAGAGTGATTAAATCTCCTATTTCCTCCATAAATTCACTTTGATGAAATCTTTTTGGCCATCTTACAATTGTATGTCTTGGTATCCTCAATTAATTAGCATTAATGTGCCTCTTACATTTCTTAGGATTTCTATCATATTATTATTGGGCTATTGTCACACTTATATCTAAATATTCTTCAATGTTTGAAAGATGAAAAACTTTATTAAAATATTTTGCATCTAATATAATTGTTACTTTTCCACTGGCATCCTTGACCGATCTAGTTTCCTTGTCAAAGTGAGTAGTAGTTGTTAAGATGAACTCTGGATCTTGAGCTGACATAGGAAATGCAGCTGCTAGATGTATCTCACTATTAAGGATAGGTTGTATGTGTGGGGAAATAGGGTCTCTACCCAACCTTTTTTAAGAATTTAGCCATGTCAACATGACCAATTTCAATATCTCTAATCTAATCTACATTAGAATCAATTACAGATGTTGGAAATACCCCTTAAATTTTATGCTTCATGATTCTCTTAATTGAGGAATCTTTTGACATTGATCAAGTATCTACAAAAAAAATTGATTTCTCTAGAGTTAGCATTTTTTTTCATTTTTGGGAAAAAGTGTAATTCAGAGAAAATTCTCTGAACTGTACCAGGTGTTGGTTTTGGTGTAGTTCAGAGAAAATTCTTTGAACTGCACCAAAAATGGGGATAACATGAACTTGAAAGAATTTTCTTCAAAGTGAATCAAATGAAGTGCACTTCAGAGAAAATTATTTGAAGTGCATCAGAAAGCATGTAATATGCACTTCAGAGAATTTTCTCTGAAGTGCACCAAACTACGTGCACTTCAAAGAATTTTCTTTGAAGTGCACCAAAAAGGTGAACAATCATGTACTTCAGAGAATTTTCTCCAAAGTGCACGTGAAGATGAAAGGTTATGAAAAATGTCCCTTGGTGTTTTTCAAATAAAATTCTCCAAAATGAACCAAGAGAGTTAGGGTTTGAGGGAAAAATGAAAAACTTGAAAGAATAAAGAAGAAAGGAAAAGGAACAAAATTAATAAAAAATAACAATAAAAAATTATTTGAGATGTCATGAAAATGGATGATAATGAAGAACCCTAGGGCATGAAGAATCGATTAAAAATAACAAATCAAGGAAAATGAGAAGAAGTGCAGTCAAACTTGAAAATGGCAACAAATGACATATGCATGCTTAAAAATGGTGAAGAAAAATGGTAAAAATGAACTTACATGGGTTTATATATATATATGAGGGGTAATTAATGCAAAATTAATTGTTGATGCAGTGGTGGGCCCAAGTGCAAAAGTGGAGAAAAAACTCCAAACTTGCATGTGCAAAGTCAGAGAAAATAGTGTTACTACACCAAAAAAATAGATTAAGTGCAACATTGAAGAATTTATTCACTAGTGCACATAATGCTGTAGTTCAAAAAAAAATCTCTGATTTGTACCAAATTGGGAAAAGTGTAATTTAGAGAAAATTATCTAAACTACACCAAAAATAACTTCCCTTAAAAACTAACCTTTTTGAAAGAAAAAAAAAAACATAAAAAGGTAATGATTAGCCTAATTTTACATGCTTAGATCTCATGGGCTATGAAATGGACAAGTTTCATAGGGGTTATCCCATGAATTGATCCTACTAAATTAAAGGATAACAAAAATCAAGGTGGAGTTAAGTTTGAGTGAAGTTGGTTTAGATGGTGGAACCTGACCATCAGCAATCAAGGTGACCATCAACGGTCAGGGGTCAAAGGCAAAGTTGGTTAAAAGGTGGGTTCTAACTAAATAGTCAACTAACTTAGGTTAGGTATAGTTGTCAGTCAAAAGGCTAATGGTTGGGCCCAAGGGGGTCTTAAGGTGGTCCAAGTGAATCATAAAATTCAAAACAATCATGTGTGGATTTGTAGTGTCTATATTTTTCCCCTTTTTGTTATGCAATTTATATCAACATGTTGTAAAACAAAAATGGATTTCTAGTGAAAGGTTTAGTTGCCTCAATCATGGGAGGAGGTGTCCTCCTTCAAATAAAAAATTGATGAGGTTTAAAAAAAATATGTGTAGGTTTGATGAGTGAGTAGGTGACGCTAAAAATGGGTTATTTATAGGTTGGTCATTTAAAATGCAAACATGTGCATAAAGTGTGATAAAAGTATGATAGCCAAGATCATTCATTGACTAGGTTTCCATAGTTGGTAAAATAAATGTTGGTGCTTAGAAGGATAGGTGACAAGTGGACCGCATGATTTTATTTAGGCATGGTGGTTGGGAACACTCATAAATGCAAGTATCCTAGGCAAAGTATGTGTTTTCATGGGTATTTGAGGTAGGAAGTGTTCCCAAAAAAACACAAACTAGTTAGGTAAAGTCATGGGTATCTGAGGTCGGAAGTGCTTCTAAGAAGACATAAGTGGTCTGGTGTGTGCAAGGCAGTGCAATTTCAAAAAGTTATCATGGCAAATATTGTCATTATGATCAAAGGACCAAGAAAAATTCATTACAAAACATATGCTAGTTGGGATGAAATAGACCAATGGTGAGGTAACAAAATAATGGGTGAGGTCGGCAGAGAAGGTAGTCTCTATGTGTGGGTTCTTTGATTCGGTTATATTGTAAAAGGGGTTTCTTGAAGTGGGATTAAAATTATAAACATCCTAATCATTAGTAGTTAGGAATCCTAAAGGTGAATGTTGGTGATCATCTTGACTATCGATGATCAGGGTTCAAACCCTAAAAAGATAGAGGTCAACAAGCAAAAAGAGAATCAATTTAACTCATTTGGATTATGTAATTTTAGCATCTAGTGTTTCTCATATTTGCGTGAAATTATCTAAGGGTGAATGTTGAGTAGGTGATTGATTTTTGAGGTGGACAAGTGGACTGAGTGGACTAGTGAGGATGTAGGCTGTACATGGACATGGACAAGGATGGACAATGGATCTTAGGATTCCTACTCGATGATAGTTGAGTAATGAGGTAAGGGTTGTATTTAATTAGTATTTATCTTGGTTTGGTTATTGCATTTTATTTTAGTTTGGTATTTGGTTATTATTTGTTTGGGTAGGTGTTGGTTTTAACCTAGGTTGTAGGTTTTGCTTGGTTTTTGGTAAAATTTATGGGTAAAATTTGTAATTGATCAAGGTAGGTTAAGTATGATATTAGGTATGAAATAATGGTAATGTTTTGGTTGTTTCTATTTGCATTTTGGGTGAGTAGGGTTTAGTAATTCTATTGGTGGTCATGCATAGTGACTATCGATAATCATATCTAATTATCAATAGTCATATCCGATCGTCGATGGTCGATGACCATCGACGAGTGGTCGCTTCACTTTCAGTGGTCACCATGACCATAAATAGTTGATAGAGGTGGAAAATTATTGTTTAAAAGTTTTAAAGTGTGTGGTAGTTTATTGAGGGTGGAGGTGAATTTTTTTAAGGGTAAGGGTTAATAATTGTAGGCATAAGTGGGATTAATCAGGGTAAAAATAAGGTAGGCTAAGGGTTTGGTTCTAGAGATAATCTATAGGCATATGTTGTAAGAGGATAAGGTAATAGGATAAAATATAGTATAGAGGACTAAGTTTGTTTCTTAGTGAGTTATACAAGCATGAGAGTAGATCCAGATGTAGGATTAGGTACCTATATCTTTATGGAGATCCACCAGGGGATGACCCCAATGGATTGGGCACATATGGAGGAGTTCATGATTAGAATAATGCAAAATTACCAACATGTGCCATGATATGTGGTGATGATCATGGCTCTCATCAAGAGATGGGATCTGACCATGAACACCTTCCTACTACCCATGGTGAGATGACTATCTTGCCAAAGGATGTGCATAAGATCATTTGATTTCCCTTTCAAGGAGATCTGATACATCACATTGAGTAGGAGTGGGAGGAGTTATTTTAGCTAATGTATAGAGATAACCATGATTGTTTCAGGTGGCATACTTGGGGTTTTATCTACTCTACACTCTATCAAAGGGTGAGGGTCAAGAGGAGACTAATAACTATGATGATGATGGTAGTTTCATGTTTTTCCCTTCTAAATTTGAGTAGTGGGAGGTTTTTCTATCTATTTTTGGGGATGTCAGTTGAGATGTTGTTGGGATGCATAGTGTTTATATGGGTAGCTATGCTACTTATGCAGATATATAAGGAGTCGTGGGGTTTTAGAGCTTACAAGAGGTATGCCATTAAATTCAGGTTTGTTCTACACTAATGGGCTTATGAGCACATTTGAGTGCTAAGAATAATGGGGTTAATATGGGTGGGGTATGCTCAGATAGATTTCCCAGTTGGTTTTAAGTGATGGAGAGATGACTTTTTTGCCTCAGGTGTAGGAGGAGCCTATGATGTAGATTAGTTCAAGGGTGCACTAGATGCATTAGTGATCTATGATGTTACCTAAAGGACATATGTTAGGTTTTCAGAGTGGGTTGAATATAGGAGGTTTAATTTATCCCTATAGAGTTATAGGTGGATCTTTGATAGGAAAGATGGGGAGCTAGATATCATCCCATTTGATAGGGTACAAAAATAATTTGGCTTAGTATAGGCTATCATGGGCTCATTTCCAAATATAAATGGGAGGATGCAAAGATGCTACTACCTAAGCCACATCCATTACAGACCTTGCTAGATCACGAGGAGTTGTTAGTGTGGCCAATGATTGATGATGCTAGTTTCTTGGATGGTCACCTTGTATGGTACCATGTTCTTTATGTGATAACAGACTTTAGTGGGGATTATGGTGGTAGGCAACCCATGGATGTAGACCCAATAAGTAGAGGTTAGTGGGTACAAGTTTAGGGAGTTACCCCAAATGCATAAGTAAGAGTAACACTAACGACTACATAGGCACATGTTGCAACATTACAAGGTCAAGTTACTATTTTACAGGGTTAGGTGGTGAAACTTACAGGTGATAAGGACTAGGCTAGAGCTTCACTAGCCTTGGTTACCTAGGAGAAATACTCCTTAAGATAGAGAGGAAGAGGATCTACAACATTTATAGGACCACTAGGCACCATCCCCATGGCATGATACCTAGCCACAATGGAGGAGTTACACTATTATGAGGCTATAGTCTTGAGTTGGTATCCTGATGAGCCCTGATGGGGTTAGTACATAGCTAGTTTGGCAGGTGGTGCCAATATGGTGACTGTAGACACCGAAATCGTGTCGACTCCCCTGGTCATTCCTCGTCTTCTTTCTTCTTCGCCTATTGAACCCTTGCCGATCACTTGTTTCACCAACCTTGACCCTGGCAGCATGTAAAGATGAACACAGAGCTAAAACTAGGCTCTATCCCCATTATGCATCTGCCGACGTCGGTCTTTACCCGACCGATGTTGCCGACGTCGGTCACCTTCCCCTTTACCGTTATCAGTTAACATTCGGTTTCCCGAAACGGTTGACGAACCGTTTCTGGAACCGTCCCCGTCCCCCACCTTCATCAACCTCCGCCAGCCATTCGAACCGGATCCCAGAACGCTGATCAACCGAACGCTGAGCAACCAACCTGCGAATTTCTCCACGAACCTGCGAACTCTGAGCAATCATCGACACTACGACATCAACTAATCTGCACACCACGGCTTTCATCGGGTCTTCTACCAAGTAAGTCTTTATTCTGTTTATTTCATTTTATTTCTTAGTTATTATTTATTTTCTGTCTTCCCAACTGTTCAAACTCCTCAGACTCTGTCTAAACCTCGTCCCTGTCCTTATCAAACCCTGTCTAGACTCTGTCTAAACTTCGTCCCTGTCTTTATCAAACCCTACCCTGACCATATCAGACCCTGTCCCGACTGTTCAGACCTATCCCGACTCTGTTCAAACCCCCCAGACTCTCCCTGAACCTGCCCGACTCTCTCAGAACCTGTCCCGAACCGTTTCCCAGAACCTGCCCCTACCGACGCCGGTCACTGCCCCGACCGATGACGGCACCTTGACCGACGTCGGCACCTTCCCTAACCGACGCCGGCACCACAGAGACCGACGCCGGCGACTGTGCAGAACAGTGCCGCATATTAGGTACGCTCTTTATTTTTTGTCATTTATTTCTATCATTATCATCTACTTTCGTCCAATATTATGCTCTTTTTTATCAGTGGGTTGATATCCTTCTAGGGAGTCTTCGTACTTCCGGGATCGGGCGTTCGTCTGACAGCCCACCATATCTCTTATTAACGTTTTTCTGTGTTTAGCCTTTTCTTCGCAGGTGTCATTCCTCCACAGCAAAAGAGGAGAATCTTTCAACGTCTGATTTCGGTGCGCACGACTATATCAGGTACTTCTAGCCTTAACCATCTTTCAGTTTCTTATTTCTTCTTTGAATGTAGAAAGCAATTTTGCATAGAAACATTCTGGCACGCCCGGTGGGACACTAGGTCCTCCTTGGGTTCTTTCTTTCGTTCATTTAGGTGCATTAGGTTTCTTCCTTTTCGCCTCCTTTCGTCTCTTCTTAAACGACATCATAAGTAAAACTAAAATGAACATTTCTTTCTTTCTTGTACTTCTAGACTAGCTAAACTCATATTCTTCGACTCTTTCTCCATTCGTCTTCATACGAACAAACATTTCGACTTGGACATTAAAACACTCTGCATTCATTTCTGTTTGCCTGCATCTCTTAGACCACACATAGTAATTAAATTGCATATTGAATTAATCTAGATCACTTCATGTTACACGACCAAACCACCTGCACAAAACAAACATTTTAACTTACCTGAGACAAGGCCCGACTGGGATTTCATCCCCCAGCGGATACCTTACCCGTCCCGGTGACCCTACTTGGATTTCATCACCAAGGGGGAAACCCACTCCGTTCTCTGGCGGAGTATAATCTCTAGGCGAGGTATATCTTGGCTAAGCGAAACCAGCTAACCACTGGAATCGTGAAGTGAGGGGAGCTTGCTCCTTAGCACCAGGCCACGTACCAGACCCTAACACAGACTTCTTGAGCACCATAACAAAACCCGAGACCATCCATAGACTGCTTCTTCTAGGACCCATTTTTCAGCCAATCTTTCTCTACATACACATTCTAAGGCATAAGCCACTATAATCCTAAAATTTTATTTCTAGAGTTTCAGGATCTGCTTGTGTCTTCATCTTTTTGGTTCTTATCTGCTTGTTTGAGCTTGTGAGGACGTTCTCCCTTGCCTTGAATGGTTCTGACTCGTAGCCAAGCCAAGGCTCTAGTCGATCACGCGAGGCATCATCCTCTTCCGTCTACCTCGCCTACAACCAACCCTACAATGGAGTTCAACTCAGAAACTGAAAAAACTCCTACCAGACCATCTCCGCCCCAAACGCCTATTATTCCAGAAGGGGACCAAGACTTCGCACGATTCTTGGACCTCAATACTAAAGCCCTGCAACACTATCTCGCGAATAGCCAAACGCGAGACCCCTTTGGCAATCCAATTTATGGAATGCCAACTTCTCTCCTCGCAACTGCGGTCGTATCAACAACGTCTGTAGTCCAACCTTTAGACACCCAGGCTGTTGCCTCAACCAATGACCAACCTTTCACCAACCATCCAAGTGTGGCCTCTCCTTCCGTTGTTGGGCCCACTTTCACCGGAGTTTCGGCCCCCAATCAATCTCAGTCTACTCAACCACTTTCTACCCCCTTTCAAAACCTGGTCATCTCTATTCCGCCCACTCTTACTCCTATCAACACTAGGGTGGCTACCCATCCGTTAGCCCATGTTACCTCTAACCAACCTCCCATGACAACATCAAACCTACCCATATCTTCCATCCAACCATCTTTAGTCACTTCTTCTGTCCCTACGACTAGTCATCCGTACGTTGCGCCCTTATTGGTACAACCGACTACGTCGTATACCTCTTCCAGCCTCTTTCAAGCGCCTCACAATCTAGGAGGTGCTCCATCCGCCAATCCGTCAGTAGATATTATCAAGATGCTGATGGATAAAATGTCCAACCTAGAGACCTCTATTACCGGCTCATGCAACACTCTCTCGTACGAACAAATCTGTAACGAGCCCATCCATCCTTCCGTCCCCATCAGACCATATCCCAACCAGTGGGAACTTCCTAAGTTTTCTCGTTTTCAGAGTAAGGAAGACCCACAACAACATTTACGGGCATTCAGACATGCCTGTTACCTTATCGCCCACGACGATGCGTTACTCTTACGCACGTTTCCCATGTCTCTCTTGGGTGCTGCACTTGACTGGTACAGCTCTCTTCCCAGCCATTCCATCCTTACATTCACTCAGTTGGCCCAGCTCTTCCTCGATCATTTCTCCATCAATATCACCAAGAAGGTCTCTATCACAGACCTCTATTCTATTCGCCAGTTCGAGGATGAATCTATTGCTGATTTCGTCACTCGGTGGAGGAGCCTTATCAATCAACTTTCATTTTCTTTACCTCAGCCTGAGCTTATTGAACTTTTCTCTCAAGCCTGTGCTAAACATATTTCTTCTACCTTGAGGGTTCAAACCTTCCGCACTTTTGACGAGGCCTTCACGATGGCTCGTAAACTTGAATTACGTGCCGTTGAGGAGAATAAAGTCAAGTTGCGGAGTAAGAATCCCAACTCCAAAACCAATGACCCTTCTTCTAAGCCCTCCTCATCCAATCCTAAATCTAAAGCTTCAGCAAATGCTGTGGTTGTTAGATCTTCTTCTTCTTCGCCTTCAACTAATCAACCTGAACCATCCACGTCCATGAGCGCCACTCGTCAATTTCAGCAGAGATACATACAGCGACAGTTTACTCCACTTGGAGAATCATACGCGTCTGTGCTGGAAAAACTCGTCAAACAAGGGGCCATCAATCTCCCTCAGATCCGACCTCCACCACAATTTGATCCCTCACGCGCCATCCCTGCGTGGTATAGGGAGAATGACTTCTGCCACTACCATCGTGTTAAAGGTCATGACATGGGCAACTGTAAAACCCTTAAAAACATAGTTCAAGACATGTTGGAAAAGGGTGACCTCATCCTCGACAATCCTAACGCCCCTCCTAATCAGGGTATCAATATCTTCAAACAACCATTCCCTAATCATCCACCAACCCAAAACAACATCCAGACCTTGACTGACAATACCCATGAACATAATATTCGAATAGTCAATACAGTCTCGCCCCTCATTTCCAACCAACCCCAAGAGGTGGGTTCATCCATCAGTCCATCACATGTGGACGAACCTCTTTCTCCGGCTAGTTCTCCCTCAACTTCTCTCATTTTGGAGGACGCCTCGACCTTACCAGCACCGCCAGTTTCACCATCTTCCTTCTTGCTGCCCATGGAGGACCCAACCTTTCCTACTCCTCGGCCACAAGTGGAGGGCACTATCATCCCTATCCTTTACCCGCTTGAGGAGCTTCATTCACCAGTTTCTTCTCCACCCAGAGAAGAACCTATTTCTCCTTCATCTCCAACCAAACATGAACCTGTCACAACTTCATCCTGCTTTGAGCCCGAGACTACTACATCCGTCCCACCTTCAGTCCCACAACCATTGGCATCTTCTCAAGAGCCTAAACCTCATCCCGCATCTTCTCAGCCATTTTCCCGACTAGTGGAGAGACTCAAACTTCTCCCTTCTAGGAAAGTGGAACATCAGGGATTGTGGGACCGCCTCACAGCTCTTCAACAAGCCCAGGCCCTCTCATCTCATGCTGCTAATCCTCCCATGGCAGAACCTTCTAAGACTATCAACAAAAATCTGATCTCCACTTCCAAACCGTCTACATCTCCATCAACCTCATCAAAACCAAAACCCTCATCTACCCCGCCTAAACCTATCAAATCACTTGGCGTTCGCCCCGTCTCCAACCTCACTCATCCACAAGTGAAGGTGGACTTAACCCAAACTTCAACTAATCGTAGTCTTCAATCTAAATCTCAAAAAACTGCCAAACCACAGAGGCGAATGCCTCCTCTTTCGTCACCATTGCCCTCCATTTTGGGCCCGCATCCTTCAACCTTAACCAGAGTCCTTCCCGCTTCAACCTCTAACCAAAACCGGTTGCCTCCTTTGCTTTCTTTACCTACCGCTAGCCTACCATCTCCCAAAAGGGCGATACCTCTCACGAAGAGTGTACCGTCTCCGCCTGTCATCGCACCATCAACCCAGAAGGTGGTACGAAAACCTCTTCCCATTTCGCCCAAGCAAAAGTCACCGACATCGCATACATCGATGAACATGGACCCTTTAGTGGGCTCATACTCTTTGATCTTGCAATGACTTTTGCAAACTTCTAGCATAACTCTTCCACCCATCAAGCCCTTTCAACCTCTCGGGTCTAAACCTTCCTGGTTCGACGACACGAAGATTTGTTTATATCATCGTACACCAGGACATGACACTGAGACTTGTTGTGCCCTCAAGGCTGTCATTCGCCATTATCTGGAGAAAGACACTCTTCTCTTTGAGGACACTTTCGACCGCACCCCGACTCCTTCTCACAACCCTTCAACCTCTTCAAACCCATCCACATCTCATCAACCGGTTACAACCCCTACATCATCTTCACCTCCCATCTTTGAAATCAATGCCATTCACATCACCACTAGGTCACAAAAGGATAAGGCGAAAGAAAAAGCCGCCATTCCTTGGACCTACCCTTTTGTCAATCCACCTCAACCGCCTAAGCCTAAGATTTCTATCCTTGGCGCGCCTCAACCTTCCTCTCCTTCTTCTTCTTCTGGACCAATCCATGACTCCATGTTGAAACAGCTTCACCAGACGCCTGTGAAGATGTCCCTCTACGATCTCGTCCAAACCTCACCTCAACATCGTCAGGCCCTCATCCAAGCCCTGCAGGCAGCGGAGGTCCAACCTGAGGATCCTCAGCCACTTGCTGCCCTTGTCCACTCCTTAGCCCCTGTTGCCTCCATAACATTTAGCGACTCTGAGATTCCTACATCCAACACGGAAGATCAGGACGCCGCCCTCTTCATCACTGCCTACATTGATCGGACACGTATTAAACGCGTTATGATCGACGGGGGCGCTAGCATCAACATCATCTCCACTCATGCCTTTGATCAGTTGGCTCTTCCCAAGAATTGCGTCTCCAAAACTGACGCGATCTTGCGCTCTTTCAATGACACTACTGCCACGACCATTGGCACAGTTATCCTTCATATCCGCGTTGGTCCACGCACAGTCCCGGAGCTCTTCTACATCATCGAAGGAGAGTTCCAATACAACATCTTGCTGGGCCGACCCTGGATCCGCGCCATGGGCTGTGTCCCCTCCACCCTGCACCGTTGTGTGAAGTTTGAGCATGACGGACAAGTCCACACCATTCCCGCTGACCCTTCGCCTTTCAAAACCTGCAATACCACCTACCGTCCAAACGATGTCCTCATTCCTATCAAGCCATCAACCTCGGCACCTCCTCCATCCGCGGAAGCTTCAACCAGTTCGCAACAGGCGGTCGCCCTTACACCTCCCCTTCAAGCGACAACCACAGATCCCATGGAAGACGTCTTTCAAAGACTTTCATTGGGAGAGTATCGCTTGTTGGCTTTAGACATGTTCCAAACTCCGCAAGAGTATGGACGCCTTCATCACAACCCCAGCTACGACCATCGAATTGGGATGATCATACCTTATGGTCCCCCTCACCTCCGCACCAACCTCGTCTATGGAGGGCTTAATCAAGCTCCTACTGACGGTAATCCTCTTTCTTCACCTCAACCTTTCACATCAGATTTCTCATTTCTTGGCAACCCCGCCTTTGCACATACTTACCTTTACAGGTGTGCATGGAAGGGTTTTGGTTTCGGACGCTATGAGCAGGGCTCCCATTAGCCTATCCAACTGCTCAATGACGACGACGCCAAGAAACGGTATGGTCTGGGATATCACGACCCCACTCAAGACCCTGTAGACCTTTATCCTGAACCAATCCTTGACCAATCTCCTCCACACTCGCCTATTTTGCCACCCTCACCTACGGAGTCAGTGGTTTCCATTCCTCCTAGTTTTTTTTTTCCATAAACACCATTCGCCTAGACCCCTTGACTTATCAGCTCAATGGGGTATCCAAGTCTCTCCCTCTCATTCTTCCCACCATGATCGGAGATGAGTCGGCAACCATTCACACTGTTCACTGCGTTGACGATGACGCCATTCTTTCCTACATGGGCGCTGATGATTCTTTCATCCAGCGCTCCCTCCCTTCTGAGACCCAGGTTATGTTAAATGAATCAACCATTGACATCAACCTTCCTTCTTCTGATGTTCCTCATGTCTTAAAGATTGGCCAATCTTTAGACGCTCAGGAGCAGCTTGACTATACCCAGTTCCTCTCCGACCATAGCAAGGCCTTTGCCTAGACTTACAGTGATATGCCTGGCATCGACCCCACCATCGTTACCCATAACATTGTCACCAAACCAGAGGCTAAGCCTGTCAGGCAAAAGCTTTGAAAGATGCATCCTCGCGTTGCCCTCCTTGTCAAGGAGGAGCTTCAGCGTCTCCTTTCTGTCTCCTTCATCCAGCCTATCGATTATCCACAGTGGGTCTCTAACATCGTCCCAGTCACCAAAGCAACTGGGGGGATTCGGATCTGCACAGACTATCGTGACCTTAATCTAGCCTGTCCTAAAGACGACTTTCCTCTTCCTAACATCGACCAGCTTGTTGATCTTACGGCCGGCCATGAGATGCTATCTCTTATGGACGGGTTTTCAGGATACAATCAAATTCTGATTGCTCTGGAAGATCAGCACAAGACTACTTTTATCACCCCGTGGGGGACTTTCTGCTATCGAGTCATGCCTTTTGGCTTGAAGAACGCAGGCGCCACTTATCAGCGTGCCATGACCTACATTTTCCACGATCTCCTCCACAAAATCATGGAGGACTATGTGGATGACCTTCTCGGCAAATCCAAATTTCGCCGCGACCATCTGACCATTCTCAACATCATCTTTTCTCGTCTTCTTCAGTACAATGTCCGTCTTAACCCTAAGAAATGTATTTTTGGGGTCCTCTCTGGCAAGCTTCTCGGCTTCATCGTTTCCTTCCGTGGCATCGAGATAGATCCCGCCAAGATTCGTGCTATCCTCGAAATGCCTCCCCTGACCAATCTCAAGCAGCTTCGCAGTTTGCAAGGCAAGCTCCAGTCCATTCGCCGTTTCATCTCGCAGCTTTCTGACCACTGCCAACCTTTTCATCATCTCCTTAAGAAGGACGTCATTTTTACATGGGATAAGGACTGTCAAGAGGCTTTTAAAGCCTTAAAACGCTATCTGGTCTCTCCACCAGTTCTCATTCCACCTAAAGACGACCAACCCTTCTACCTTTATATCTCAGCCACTCACCATTCGTTAGGTGCCATGATCGCGCACCGAGACGAGCATCACCGTGAGCAAGCCATTTATTATATCAGCCGCACACTGGTCGACTATGAAACTCGGTATACCCATATCGAGAAACTCTGTTTGGCGTTAGTCTTTGCTGCTACTAAGCTTCGCCACTATCTTCTCAGTCACAAAACCTTTGTCATCACCCACACCGACCCTCTCAAATATATGCACTCCAAGCCATATCAGAATCAACGTATGGCTCGGTGGCTCATGCTGCTTGCTGAGTTCGATCTCGAATTCATCCAGCAGAAATCTATCAAGGGGCAAACCATCGCTGATCAACTAGCCGATGCCCCTCTCCCTGACACTCAACCTTCGCAGTGTGAATTCCCTGACGAGTCTATCGCTGCGCTTTCCTCCGACGACACCACCTATCAGATGACTATGTTCTTTGACGGGTCCAAATGTCAACTAGGTGGAGGTGTTGGGGTCATTCTCATCCCACTCGAAGGGGAGCCCATGCCTCTGTCTTTTAAACTCGACTTTGATTGTACCAATAATATGGCCGAATACGAGGCCTTAATTTTGGGACTTCAGACCGCCCTCTCTCTCAGCATCAAGTCCATCAACATCTTCGGCGACTCGCAGCTCGTCGTCAATCAGGTTAACGGTTCATACCTCTGTAAAAATGAAATTTTGCAAAGGTATAAAAATCGTGCTGACATTCTCCTTGCATCTTTCGACCATTTCCTCTTGCAGACTGTTCCTCGATCCACGAACAAGTTTGCTGACACTATGGCTTCTCTTGCTTCCCATATCCCATCTTCCTCATCTACATCCAGACTTTTTGTCACGGTGCATCATGTGTCGTTACCTTCATATATCTCTCCTCACATTCATCATGTCAACACTATAGATCCAAGCCCACAAGATGCTTGGTATAAGCAACTTGTGGACTTCTTATCTCTCTCTATCATTCCTCCCAACCTCTCTAGTAATGCACGACGAGCTTTTATCAAGCGTACTGCTCGCTATACCATGCTAGGGGGTCTTCTCTATAAGCGAGGCTTCGACGGCCTCCTTCTTCGCTGTCTCACCTCCACTGAAGCATCTCAAGCCATTCAACAAGTCCACGATGGAATTTGTGGCAGACATTTCAGTGGAAATTCGGTTGCCAAGCGCATCCTTCGTCTGGGCTATTATTGGCCTACCCTTCATCAAGACTGTAGCGATTATGTTCGGCGTTGCATCAAGTGTCAGCAGCACTCTAACTTGCTTCATCTCCCCAGTCACGCCTTACAAGTTACTCAGGATTTCTGGCCTTTTTCTCAATGGGGTTTAGATCTCATCGGTGAGATTAATCCTCATTCGTCTCTTCGTCATCAATCCATCATCACAGCCACTGAATATTTCACCAAGTGGGTGGAAGCCATTCCTCTCGTCTCCACAAAAGCCGACAAGATCATCGACTTCATCAACACTCACATCATCTGTCATTTCGGTGTCCCTCATAAAATCATCACCGATAATGGCAAGTCCTTTAAAAACAAAACTGTCCAAAAGCTATGCGACTCCTTCGGCATCAAACTCAGTTTCTCTTCGCCTTACTACCCACAAGCAAATGGGCAGGCCGAGGCTTCCAACAAAATTCTCACCAAAATTCTCATGAAAGTGGTTAGTGACACAGGCAAGGATTGGCACATTCACATTCCCTTCGCTTTGTGAGCTTACCGCACTAGCATCCGAACCTCTACGGGTGCTACCCCTTTTTCTCTTGTGTACGGAACAGAGGCTGTCTTACCTCTCGAAGTACAGATCCCGTCTCTCCGCATTTCTCTACATGACATTCTCTCCAACGATGACTTTCGTCAAGATCGCTTAGCTCAACTTGAGTTACTTGACGAACACCGTCTTGCTGCCCTTAATCATCTCCATGTCTATCAACGTCGCATCAAACACACCTATGACAAAAATCTGCGAGAACGAGATTTCAACATCGGAGACTTCGTCCTCAAAGAGAATCAACACGTGACTAATATGGAGCAAAGTAAACGAGGCAAGTTTGCTCCTAATTGGCTCGGACCTTTTATTACCACGCACAAGTATGGATCAGGGGCTTACCGTCTGTCTTCTCTTGATGGACGCCCAGAACCTGAGCCTCTTAATGCGTTGCATCTGCGACCGTTCTACTGCTAGTCAAGTATTCGTCCACTTGACACTTAACTTGAGCTCGTCCCTTGAGCAATCCCCGTCCTCTTAGTCCTACTTCCTTTCAACCCTCTTCCTTTTAACAATTCCCATAACCCTTTTATGCGGTATGGATGCTTTGTCCTAATAAAAGGGAGCCCTTGACCTTCTATAATCTTGTCCATGACTCACATTTCTGTCAAAACAAATCAAGATGTCAAAACATATCCATGGTCACTATATCTATATCAAAATCAAAAAAACAGACTGCTCCCTCGAAGGACAGCTGTACTATCATTGCTGTAATAAATAGACTGCTCCCTCGAAGGACAGCTATTCAAAAGCCTTTTTATTAAACAAAAATCTAGACCACTCCCTCGAAGGATGGCTATGACTACTCTGGCAATAAACAGCATTATTTTAGAAGCTTCCCGCATCGATCAGCTTCACAACCTGACCACTACAACAAATGACATCTCTCTGCAGGCTTCCCGCATTGATCAGTCTGCGCCAAAAAAAAAAAAAAAAAAAAAAAAAAAAAAAAAAAAAGACGAGTCACAGACTTGACTTGTAGTTGTCTCAGGGTCTCCTATAAAAAGGGGCAAAGTTATCTCTGCTCTTAAAACGGGTTACCCTCCTTCCTCCTCCTATCACCCGCTCAAGGGACTTCGATCTCACTTTAATGTCTAAGTGATTCGATTACCGCTCTAACATAACCACGATCAACGACGTCACGCATGAATGGGGCTCTTGGTTCTCATAACCCCCTATCTATGCTTCCTTTTTGGTCCTTGTCAATGAAAGAGCAATATGCTTTTCACTTCTTCTGCACTTTGGTCACATTCACCTTCATCACTTGTCAATCGACTCAGCTCAACTCTCTTTTCAGACCATCAACCTGACCTAGCCTATTCACCCTAGTTTCTATAGACACCAATACACATGGAAACTATCGACTCGACCCAATTTATGTTAAGCATAAACCAATACTTGCTGAAGCATAAATAGACCTCAATTCATTTTTAGCATACATCCATCACGAATATGGAATATTGCTAGGGATGAAAAACCCGTCAACCAATGTTGCAGAATACACCATTTGGAAAAGGCTGCAACATCTTTTTTTTTTTTTTTTTTTTTTTTTTTTTTTTTTCATCATTTCATCCAATCATCGACCAATCTATCACCCATTTTAACCACCTGTCTACCACTCGGACCCTTTGTCTGAACTACATCGGCCTGAGGCCCTATCACCAGGGCTATGTAGGCAGCACTTAGTTGACATGGGGTCTTCTGGGGTTAGCTCGGCCGCATCCTTTCGTCCATTCATCCATCCATCGACCACCAACCATTGGAGATCATACCTATCTCTTCCGACCTCGACCACTTCCAAGACGTTGTTGCCTTGGTTGTTTTTGCATGTATGCTACCTCATGACTGGTTAGCAGAATTATGCGCAGACCTTTTGGACCCTCACAAGTATAGGATCGCACACCGGTTGATCCGCACTACTTGTGACTTTTTCGCGTTTCTAGGAGCACTTCCTGAGCCCGGGATACCTGGAACGCGACGACCCATTTGGAGCTTCAGCTTAGATTGAGTGACCCAATCAGTAGATGACTAAATGCTGGGGCCCGGTTACTTCAATTTTGGCACTCCTCGACCCTTGACCTGCGACACTTTGACCTGACCATCTCGTGCAGTGGTATGCGCGCAATCACGACCTTTGCAGCGTTCACCCTCACCCCTTTTTCATCCGCTCTTTATCAAATTAGCACCCGATTCCCGGTTCCCTTCCCTCGATTCCTGCTTTGAGGGGGAATACCTCATCCTTACTCGGGGCATTTTGCTTCCTATTTTGTCTTGTAGTTCATTCGAACAACCAACAAGACGAAATCAACCTTATCCCTCACCTGGGGCACTCACTCCTATTTTTGTCTTGCAGTTCGTCCAGAACAACCAACAAGACAAAAAGGGGCAAATGTAGACACCGAAATCGTGTCGACTCCCCTGGTCATTCCTCGTCTTCTTTCTTCTTCGCCTATTGAACCCTTGCCGATCACTTGTTTCACCAACCTTGACCCTGGCAGCATGTAAAGATGAACACAGAGCTAAAACTAGGCTCTATCCCCATTATGCATCTGCCGACGTCGGTCTTTACCCGACCGATGTTGCCGACGTCGGTCACCTATCGGCCGACGTCGGCAATCCTACCGATGTCGGTCACCTTCCCCTTTACCGTTATCAGTTAACATTCGGTTTCCCGAAACGGTTGACGAACCATTTCTGGAACCGTCCCCGTCCCCCGCCTTCATCAACCTCCGCCAGCCATTCGAACCGGATCCCAGAACGCTGATCAACCGAACGCTGAGCAACCAACCTGCGAATTTCTCCACGAACCTGAGAACTCCGAGCAATCATCGACACTACGACATCAACTAATCTGCACACCACGGCTTTCATCGGGTCTTCTACCAAGTAAGTCTTTATTCTATTTATTTCATTTTATTTCTTAGTTATTATTTATTTTCTGTCTTCCCAACTGTTCAAACTCCTCAGACTCTGTCTAAACCTCGTCCCTGTCCTTATCAAACCCTGTCTAGACTCTGTCTAAACTTCGTCCCTGTCTTTATCAAACCCTACCCTGACCATATCAGACCCTGTCCCGACTGTTCAGACCTATCCCGACTCTGTTCAAACCCCCCAGACTCTCCCTGAACCTGCCCGACTCTCTCAGAACCTGTCCCAAACCGTTTTCCAGAACCTGCCCCTACCGACGCCGGTCACTGCCCCAACCGACGATGGCACCTTGACCGACGTCGGCACCTTCCCTAACCGACGCCGGCACCACAGAGACCGACGCCGGTGACTGTGCAGAACAGTGCCGCATATCAGGTACGCTCTTTATTTTCTGTCATTTATTTCTATCATTATCATCTACTTTCGTCCAATATTATGCTCTTTTTTATCAGTGGGTTGATATCCTTCTAGGGAGTCTTCGTACTTCCGGGATCGGGCGTTCGCCTGACAGCCCACCATATCTCTTATTAACGTTTTTCCGTGTTTAGCCTTTTCTTCGCAGGTGTCATTCCTCCACAGCAAAAGAGGAGAATCTTTCAACGTCTGATTTCGGTGCGCACGACTATATCAGGTACTTCTAGCCTTAACCATCTTTCAGTTTCTTATTTCTTCTTTGAATGTAGAAAGCAATTTTGCATAGAAACAGTGACACCATGTCAATGGGTGGTTTTCATAGGTGGACCAATAGGTACTTCATGGGGATAGGCACCAAAACCTAATGGTGATGTAGGAGATAGTGGTGTCCCAGGGGCATAGACATGACATGCTTTATGATATATTATATTTTTTTGTATATCATTTTGATAGTGGCCTATGAATTGATGCAATGAGATGTACATTTTGAGAGAGAGATATGTATATTATTGTATACATTATGATTTGAGACTCACAATTTATATATATGATATTGTTAATTTATTATGGTCTATGGTGTGTTTTGATGTTAATGTTTATGATGTGATGTTATATTGATTATGCTCATGATGATATATTGATTATGGTTGTGATTATGATTATATTATGGACATGGGATACTGATGTAACCTCAGCTAGTCAGGCATGGGATGGATTTTATTTATTATGATGATGATGCTTATGTTTATTTATGGTTATGATGATGATGTTTATGCTAAAATTTAATAAGTATATGTTCCCTTATTTGGATTAGACATGTGGTGAAAATGGTTGATTACTTTATTGTTTATGGATGTTTGACTTTGACATGATGATGGATATGTTAATGATGTATGATTTTGCTTATGATACATGTTGGTATGCTATGGTTATTTTTACTTTAATTTAAAACACATAAAGTAAGTTTGAATAACAACTTTAGATGTTTAACATAGAAAATACTCCAGAGAGAAAATGTCTATGTGGATATATCAACTAGTTGTAATAGGATAGGAAGAGGGCACGATGTTTCTTATTTAACAAGGACTAAAAAAAAACCGAAGTTAGATTATCTTAAGGAAAATAAGCCCTTCAAATTCTTCACAATAACATTTTTTCTTTGGTTAATAAGGTGTCTTGATTACATAATGTCAAGTGAGCTCAAAATCCCTTGCTTATAATGTATAAAGGGGAGATGGATGAAAGATAGAACCTTCTTGTGAGACTAACATGTCTATTCTAGAGGATACTAGAGAGTTAGTATAAACAAGTCTATGTCATACAAAGTGTAGACTGATTGATGAGGGAAGTCTACTTATGAAAGCTGATTGTGGCTTTTAAAATTATTTTGCTTATGAGAGCCAATTGTGGCTTTCAAATTTTATTTTATTTTTTCTATGGATTGATAATGGGTCTTTTTATTATTTTTGTTTTTTCTTGGGGATTTGGGAAGTTTATCTATGTGGGAAGCTTCCAATAAATTGCTATGGTTTTGAAAAATGCCTTACTTAGCCATCTTTCAAAGGAGTGGTCTAAGTTTGTCTGCTTTGTTTAATTCTTTTTTATGGCTATCCTTCAAGGGAGTAGTCCACCCTAATTTGAGAAAATTTTGAATATGTTTTCAACATTTTTCCTTCAAAGGAGTAGTCTACAAATTTTAGGAATGATTCATGCTTGTTTTTTGTTATTATTGACCAAATTTGACTTTTAGGTCAAATTGGGGCACCCCTAGGTAAAAACTTAGTTTTCTAGATGTTTTAGGGGGAATAATATCTTTTCATGAGGTTTTCTATAGGTCATTTAATTTTATTCAATGATATATTAGCCTTGGTCATAAATTTCATTAACCAACAGGTCCTTTTGAGTCATTTTAGGGGTCAAAAAAGTGCATTTAATACTTTGTACAAGTTTCTTGGGAAATGTGAAGGTTAAAAAAGATGATGTCATGCCAAATGTGTCCACTCAAGTCTTAATCAACTAAAATAACTAAAATATGGTAGGCTATGCAAAATAAAGGCCATTTTTCTTGATGGAAAAGAAAAGTTTGGTACTTGTATAGCCTCCTTGGGAAGTGTGACACATGGAAAATGGTCAAGTAGTGCCTTGAAAACTTATCCAATATTAGTTCCATATTTTTTTGATCTATAAATGTCATTTCTTGATCAAAACTATTCTACTCCTTTTTAACCCTTTTTGGCAAGCAAAAGTGGCTTGCAAGTTTGTACTTGTTACGGTCAACACAAGGGGTTTCAGGAAAAATGATCTTAGGGGTATATTATAAACTTAGTTATATTCCATTTGATTTTTTTATATAATAATGGTGGCCTTTATGAACCATCCCCAATAATTTGACCTTCTAAATCTATCTGCTAATCTGTACACCCCATGGGTTTTACCTTGGTTTGAGTAGCTCTATACAATCCACTTATTGATATTGGTTCTTGATGATGTTTGATATGTATTCTCATGTCTCCCATGATTTTTTTCATGTTTCAAAGTGTTTAGATAATCCTAGTAGCTCAAATTGCAAGAGGGCACACCATTCTATGTTATAGATAGTATTGTACCATTTTCAAAGTTTTATACTTTGTTAGTAGTTTCAGAGGATTGTGTTAGTGTATTTTATATATTTTAATTATCCCCTTGACATTCTCTTCACCTTTCATCCTCTTTATCCAGTCAATGTTTCATGGTAGGCAATCATACAATGCACGTACTCATAGTTTGCCTGGTATAGCTCAATGTGTACTTGCAAGTGTTATAAAAGAAGATTCCAACATTGAAAATAATTTTTTAATCTTGTATCAAGTTTTATTTATTTTAAATCATGCTTATGGAAGGTTTATAATAGGTTTTATCTACCCATGAGGCCTTTTATCCACCCCATTGCTCTCTTCCACATTCATTGCCCACATTAAGCTTATTTTCAAATATAGGCACCTCATGATGACATCATCATAGCCTTGGTATTAATTTAAATCCTTTTAATATTTCAAAGGTTAATTTAAAGGTATTTAAGGAAGCTTTGAACCCTTGAAATTAGATGATAATACATATTGCTTTTTCCATGATAACTTCCTAAGCTTGTTGCCTATGTTTGAGAAATCACTTACAGGTGCCATCAGTAGAGATATGAATATCTTGGAACAAAGGGTATTAGAAAGGATTGAACCTTATTAAGGTCATGATATGTTTATAAAATCATGGAATACTTTTTTCAAATGCATAATTTGATAGACAAGTTGATAATCCCTTCCAAGTAACACTGACTGTGTTCAGGCCTTAAATCTCTAAAAGAGAAAAATAGAGATCATGAAGGTTTGGTTGAAATCATATAATAATTTTTCCATTCAATTTTTATAAATATAATTATAATATTTTGTAACCCCTAGAATATAGAGGAACCATGCCAAATGTGAGGGTCTAAAGGTGAGAGGATGGATTTTTGGAGTCTCAAATTTACCAATTCATGACTAAATTCCTTTAGTGATATCTATAGGACTAAGTCCTAAATGGCCTTTATCTATCTAGGAGTTAAAAAATTATACCATGACAATAATGAAGATGTTTTAAAGGATAAAATTGAACATTAATTAAACAAATATCATCAAAGGAAAGGGATAGACTATTTTTTTGCCTCCCACGGTCAGCGTCTAGTCCATACAATGTGAAAATGTTGACCTACAGTAGCCTAAATAGCTTTACTCAATCATCTTGGTAGAAACTTAGTATAGTGAGTTTATGAATGAATTTTAAATGCTTATAATTTTATTATGATGATTTTAACAAGCCAAACATTTAATCCATGGCTATAATGAGATTCATAAGTTCTAAGTAAAATAATGTAACCTATAGGCAAGGGTAAACATAGGTTTCTCAATCAGTGAGGAAAGATGATATCCTTGGTTTGAAGATGGAGTGAACACGAATGAAAATAAGTTATAAATGGTTCAAGGATACCCATGGGAGGTTTTTAAAGGTATTTATCAAGATAAAATACACAAATACAACTTACAGGTACCCATATTTTACAAAACACAGTCACAATCATTTTAAACTCAGTCTTAGGAGGTTCAATGTAGGGAAAGATTACAAAGTGAAATAATAGATTATGAGGGTATAATAGTATTTTGAAAATAATTTTTATGGTGTAAATAAACATATTATACCCTCATATTTTTATAAAAATAAAATTATATTTAAAAACCAAGAAATATACAGTCTACACTAAGGAAACCCTGCACACAAGATTCTTCACATAGTCTGGTTAAGGTATTGAAAGAAACAAGTAAGGAATTAAAGTGTTAAAGGGACATGTGACACATTTTTCATGACCTTTGACAAACACAATATCAACATTGAGCAAGTAACATACATCCAATACTTCAAAACCCTGCATATAATCTATCACAACAGAAATTTGTCTTGGGTCTTTGATGAATTGAGGGGGAAAATGATGTCATCAAGAGATAATTTTTTTTAAATATCACCCATATGACTTGTATAAGCTTAAAAATTATTAATTTGTGTTTGAGGAGGTAGGGGAGTGCCCTCTATTTTGTCTCAGATAGAGGGCACTCCCCTAGGTGTACTAATTAGTAGTTTGGGGGATTGGAGGCAAAGAGACTAACAAAGATATATTTTAAAATTTTAGAGAGGTTTGTGAGGTTTCATAACACCTCAATAGAGATATAATAAATCTCAAAGAGGAAGGAACTCCAACAAGATGGCCTAAAACCTTAGAATTGTAGGTAGGTCTACTAGGTATAGTTAAGCATAGAATTCAAATGAGATGTCACTTCCACCTCTAGCTCTTAGTGATATTTATAATCCAATTTGTCATGTTTATGGAAGTATAATATATTTTTTTGAGATTATAGGAGGAAATTAAAACCATAAAGAGGCCTAGAGCATAAAAATTGCAGTGAAACTTAGTTGGACATGGTTAGGCCTAGGTCTAAATGGAGAGCCATTTTCACTTCTGTCATAAGATGATTATTTTTCATGAAGTGAGACATGTTTATAAGGTCATATAGGAGGTACCTAGGCTATTTAAATTTATGGGAATCTATCAATGAGACTTCTTGAGCCTTAAATGTAAATAGGCCTATTAAGCAAGATTAGGCCTACCATCTAAAAGAGGGATCAACTTTATTTTTGGCTTTAGATGACCACTCAAATGGAATGGAACATGATTTTTGGGTCATATTATAATTTTTAAAGCTATTAATATTCAAATAAAACCATGAAGAAGCCACTCTTGGGCTCAAGATAACCTCAGACTTGTATGAAATGGAAAAGAGAGCTCGATAGGATATGTTTGGGCACTCATATCTTTCATGATGATTTTCATGGATGCTCAAGAATTTTCGAAGAGTTATTTATGATCATAAACAAAAATTTTGTCACATTGGATTGAATATTGGATGTGAAATTTTTATGAACCAAACTTAAGATTATAATGCACTTAAAACTCTCTGAAACTTGTGGTCTACACTTGATGTAGAAAATGAAGGAGATAATGCATCAAAATGGCATGGTTTTCCTAAAATAAGGATTGGATGTTGTTGAGTACTCAGTAAATCTGCTTACCACTAGGATGAGTTGTACGAACTTGTATGAACAGGGAATAAATAGGGTAAGCTAAAATCAAGTTTTGAGGGAATTTTTATACTTTTTATAACTCCTTATGGTCATTTAATTTCATTAAAAAACTTATAATTTTCCAAACCAATTGCTTCAACTCAGCCAGTCAAAACTGACCTAATGGACAAGCCAAAGAGAAGTGTGAAAACTTCAAGTAAATGGCTTTCTAAGGTGTCCTTGGTGCTTATAAGTACATGTATGGTCTTTAAAAGTTTCATTAACTTCCTGACATGTATTTTCATGATCAAATAATTCCAAATTTGATGGAAAGTGTGTAGGGTGCATGGAAGAGCAATTTTCATGGCAGTAGATGATCATTTCTCCTCTCCAAGTGATTCTAGATGACCAAGCCCACAAATAATGCATGGATAATAATTTTTTATTTCCTTACACTTCATTTTAATAATTATACCTGGTCCTAATTGCTTATGAGGCATTCAAATAGGGATAATCATGAAGGTAGTTTTCCTGAGCCAAGAGGAGTTTCCTACCACTTTTTATGAAGTTTAAGACTTGTATTAACACTTGTATCTCTTTACCTTATATTTTTCATCCCAAATACTCTTATCATACACAAATAAATTATTTTATTATATTTAAAAGTGTCCTTGTGACCCTTGGACTTCTCTCTTCTCTTCTCTCTCTCAAGTTCTATAAGAACTAGCAAATTTGGCAATTGTAATCCATGCTCCACCTAATTAAGGCTAATCCATAATAAAATATATACCTTTTGATCAATAATAATACTAATTTTTACCTCCTCTATGACTGTTCTTAGTGTGTTCATTTGGAATGTTAGATTTTGCATAAGTGAAGACTATGGATTCCTTAGCATGTTATTTCATTTTATCATCTATTTGCAGTTGGAAAGCTTCTTCTTATAGGGAATGTGAAGTTTTTTAGAATATTTCAAGTATTTATTGAGTGATTGTTTTCATTAGTACCATTAAAATCCTCTTTTCATGCTCGGTAGGACTCTTAGTCTAAGAGGTTGAGAGATATTTATTGTTGTCTCTCAATAAGCAGCCTTTAGAGGCATCTATTCAAGCATTAGTGGTGACTCTAAATATACATCAGCTGGTAAAGAATCCCAAGTTATCCTTTAAATACTATTATCAATGTATTTATTTATGTTATTGATCTCAATGAAGTTTCATGGCTGACTTTGGTTTTGAGTTTTGTTCTCTACAAGTTGGTGAGATATTACAAGCTTGTGCCATTCCCTATCAATATGAACAAGTCCTTGGTCAATCTTGTTATTATCCTCACCATCATAAATATTAATTTCATTATTTATAATATGATCCTTTTCAGCCCATTCATGAAGTATATCAGTCATATAACCAACCTTCTCAATGTCTTGCTCCTGTCAACCTAGCCACTTCTCAAGCCAACCCATTTCCACTTTCAAGAATACACTTTTGAGTTATGAGAGGTACATGTTAGATATTGAAACACAAATAAGATGTGGTATAGATATTCATAATCATTTCATTCATTAGGTAAGATAATCATTATATTTGGTTAAAAGAGATTGGGTACCTATTGAGAGAGCCAATTGGCAAAGGCTCATAAGTGAGATGTTTGATGTGAGTGGCCTAGTTTCTTCATTATAAGATAGGCTATGGGTTCATGAAATGTATCCTCAAAAAATATATTAGCCTTAATATCCACTTCCCCAAGTTACCTATTAGCCATATATGACCCCTACTCATAAGCCAAATCAAATATATCAAAGTCATCCTTTTCCCAATCAGTTGGAAGAGAGAGTTGAAAGGAGAAATCTTGTGTTTAAATATAATATTGATAGATAAATTGAGTTTTATAATATGAATATGAACTATTCCATGTTATCATCCAAATAATTGGAGTTCAAGCCCTCATTTCCATCTCATATTGCATCGCCACCACCTCGAAAGGAGACTCATAATCCCAATGTCCTGAGTTAGAACAAGATAGTAGAGTCATGGGGAAAGAGATTTGAGAAAGAGATTTATCCTAGAAAAACCCCTCCCACCCTTCCTCAATAAAATATTTCTAATCCTAACATCCCAAGTTTGATTAATATAGTGGAGTCATGGGGTAAGAAAGAAGATAGAGTCATTGTCAAGGAATGTGAAATGGAGAATGGAGTTGATCCTTTGCAAGTCCCTCCCACCCTTCCTCATGAAGCTTATTTCATTCCATGTCAACCCTCATGTATTATTCATACTCATGATGATTCTTATGATCTTCAAGAAATACTTTTCCAATAGAACCTATCCAAGCAAATTGAAGAGTTAGAGTCAAAAATGAAGTTGTTAAGTTAAGGTGTGATGGAAGGTTTAAACCCAAAATAAGATCATATGCCTAGACACACACCATCCACACTTCCTCAAGAGAGTCATAAATATAAATCATATATGAATGAAGTGGTTTTCAAGTGGAAGAAATAAAATCAAGTTTTTTTAACTCAAGGTCTACCTTTCTTTCCTCAAGAGCTCCCAAAAAATCCCTAACTTTACATTCTCAATCTGATTTTAAGCCCTATGTTCCACCTCCACCAAATAATTCCTTTTGTCCTCATCCCATCACCATTTACCTTGATGGAAATATGGTGTAGGAACCTCAATAAGATCAATTTGTTGAGGAAAATTTATAACTCTTACATGAAGAAACTATAAGTCTTTGGTAGCTTTATTAGGGTAGGTTACCAGATGTCAAGATGCCTAGTCTTGGCATCACTAAGAAGGATATTGAAGATGTTATAGCCCTTGACAAATAAGATTATATTGTGATATCTAAGGTGAAATTTTAAAACCCTCAAAAGGCCTTAAGTGATGAATAATAGGTGAGATCTTGTGTTGAATATCCTTATTTGGTTGATGATGAAGCATACACTCCTTGTGTTGAAGAAGAAATCTTGGAAGAGGTCCTATTGAAATCTAAAGAAGAAGATGAAGAGATTATCTCTTTATTGCCATTAATGATGTTGATCAAAGTGAAGATGATTATTTATGGTAGAGAATTGAATACATTTTTAAAGAGTTTAAATCTCTCAAGAGGAATATGTCTACAACTCCTTTGGGGTTGGTTACAAGTGATGGTGAGAAAGATGACATTGTCCAAAATGTCATAGATAAGCAAGATGACATTGTCCAACATGTCATAGGTGAGCAAGAACAAATTACACATCATCATTTAGAGGTCAAGACAAACCTCTATTGGCCTCAATCTTTCAAGGAATAAGAAACCATTCCTTTTGAGACCATGCTAACAAAGAAGATGAAAGTTGATCATAGGAAAGAGAGTGGGTAGCAACATGAAGTATGTGTATAAGGTAAAAAGGAATATGTCTACATTGGAGACCTATTTTAAGATGATATACTTGAGAACAAGTAAATTGAAATGCCAAGGAATAGGTTTGGTCTATCAAGTTTTTAATCTAAAGAGCAACATGTTTGGCATCCCCATCTATCTCATGCAAAAGGAGATTCAAGAAAATTTCCCTTTTATCCTAGAAATGGAGGTATGATTTGTTGTTAGTTGTATATAATATTTTGTTCTATATTTCTCCTAAGTGCTTATGTATATGTGTGTGTCTTGTTAGTTTTCTTTCTTTGTTGTGTGTGTCCTTTACTTTTTGTGGTTGAGGTAGTTATTAGTTATCTTATCTTGGTCAAGTTTATGGTAAATGGTCAAAGGTTTCTTTTTTTTTTTTGGTCTCAGACATTAGATGACTCTTAATCCTAATGGAATGATAAGGCTATTGATCTAATTAGTATAGCAAGCATACTACCCCATAAGAGTCATCAATTTTTTAACCAAATTTGACATTTATGTCAAATTGGAGCACCTCGAGGTAAAAATTTGGTTTTATATATGTTTTTGGGGGCATAATATCTTGTCACGAGGTGTTTCATAAGTCATTTAGTGTTATCAAATGATATATTAGCTTTGGTTATAAATTTCATTAGCCAACATGTCATTTTGAGTCATTTTAGGGTTCAAAAAGGTGTATTTAATGCTTTTTACAAGTTTTTTGGAAAATTTGAAGGTTAAAAATTATTATTTAATAACCCATATGTCAACTTAAGTCTTAATAAACTAGCATAATTGAAAGATAGCAAGTTATGCAGAAGAAATGGCAATTTTCTTGAAAGAAAAGAGGAGTTTGGCACTTGTACAACCTCTTTGGGAAGTGTTCCACATGAAAAATGGTCAATAATTACCTCTTAATCTTCCTAAATATTATTTATAGGTTTTGTTTGATCTATAAATGTCATTTCTTGCTCAAAACCATTCTACTCCTTTTCAGCCCTTTTTGTTAAGCAAAAGTGACTTACATGTTTGTACTTGGTATGGTCAGTACAAGGGGTTTTAGTAAAATTTATCTTATAATTATATTATAAACTAAGTCATATTACATTTTATGTTTGGTTTTAGAGGAATGGTGTCTTGAGCTTTGTGAACCATCCCTAAGAAGTTGACCATCCAAATCTGCCTGCTAATTTTTACACCCCATGGGTTTCACCTTAGTTTGAGAATATCCACACAATCCACTTGATAATATTGGTTATTTATTATTTTTAATATGTCTCCTCATGTATCCCATTATTTTTTTAAATTTTTAAAGGTTTTTATATGATCCAAGTAACTCAGATTGAAAAAGGGTACACCATTATGTGTTATAGATGGTCTTGCACCATTTTCAAAGTTTTATGCTTTCTCAGTAGATATAGAGGGTTGTGTTAGTGTATTTTATATTTTTTAAATATCCCTTGAAATTATATTCACCTTTAATCCTCTTTATCTAAGTAATTTTTCATGGTTGGCAATCATATAATGTACATACTCACAATTTGCTTGCTACAACTCAATGTGTACGTACAAGTGTTATAAAAGAAGATTCCAACATTAAAAATAATATTTTAATCTTGTCTCAATTTTTAATTTTTTTAAATAATTCTTATGAAATTTTTATAATATTTTTGAGCTAACCATGATGCCTTTTATCCACCCCATTGATCTTTTCCACATTCATTGTCCACATTCATCTTATTTGCACATACAAGCACCTTATGATGACATCATCATAGCCTTGGTATTCCTTTAAATCCTTTTGAGATATGAAAGGATAATTTTAAGTTATTTAAGGAGTCCTTATAACCTTTAAATTATATGATAATTAGATTTCTCATTCCATGGTAACTTCCTAAGCTTACTACCTGTGTTCAAGAAATCACTTACAAGTGCCATCAGCAAAGATATGAAAATATTAGAACAGAGGGTATTAGAAATTCTTGAACCTTATTGAGGTCATGATATGGTTAAAACATCATGGAATACTTGATTGAAATGAATAAGTTTATATACAAGTTGATAATCCCTTCCAAGTAACATTGATTGTATTTAGGTCTTAAGTCTCTAAAGGAGTAAAATAGAGATCTTGAAGGTTTGGTTGAAATCATATAATAAGGTTGCCATTTAATTTTTATAAATTTAATTAGAATAATTTGTAAAAGATAGCATAGAGAGGAATAATTAAAAATATGAGGGTCTGAAGTTATGGAGAGGATGGAGTTTCGGAGTCTTAAATTTGCCAATTCATGACTAAATTCCTTCAATGATATCTATAAGACTAAGTCCTAAATGGCCTTTATCCATTCAAGAGTTACAAAATTAGACCATGAAAACCATGAATATGTTTCCAAGGATTAAAATTAGCATTAATGGCACCAATATCATCAAATTAAATGTATAGACTATTTTTTTATCTCCCATGGTCAGCTTCCAATTTATATAATGTGAAAATGTTGACCTATTGTAGCCTAAACAAGTTTCCTCAGTCATCTTGGTAGAAAATTAGTATAGTGAGTTTATGAGTGAATGTTAAAATATTATAAGTTTATCATGATTATTTTAATAAGGTAAACACTTACTCCATGTCTATAATGAGATTTATAAGTTCTAAGTAAAATAATGTAACCTACAGGTAGGGGTAAACAGGGGTATCTCAGTTAGTGAGGAAAGACAGTATCGTTGGTTTAAAGATGGCATGAACATGAACTAAAATAAGTGATAAATGGTTAATGGATACCTAGGGGAAGTTTTTAAATTCTTTTTTCAAGATAAAACACACAAACATAACCTACATGTACCTTTGTTTTACAAAAACATAGTCACAGTCATTTTGAACTATCTTAGGAGGTTCAGTGTAGGGAAAGATTGCAAAGTGAAATAATAGATTTTGAGGGTATAATAGCATTTTTAACATCATTTTTTATGGTGTAAATAACCCTATTATACCATAATATTTCTCTAAAAATCAAAGGAGAGTTAAAAACCAAGAAATATACAATCTGCACCAAGGAAACCCTACATAAAAGATTCTTCACACAGTCTAGTTAAGGTATTGGAAGAAAAAAGTAAGGAATTAAAGTGTTAGAGGGACTTGTGACACATTTTTAATGAAATTTATGGTCTCCATAAACCGTTTTCATGGGAAAAAAACATATAATCAACCCTAAGTATCATACAACCAGTACTTCAAAACCCTGTATACAATCTACCATAGTAGAAGTTTGTTTTAGATCTTTGATGAATTAAGGGGGAAAATGATGTCATAAGGAGATGAATTTTTATACATATCACCATCATGACTTGGATAAGATAATAAATTATTAATTTGTGTCTAAGGAGGTAGGGGAGTGGCCTTTGTTTTGTCTTAGACATAGGGCACTCCCCTAGATGCACTAATTAGTAGTTTGGGGGATTGGATGCAAAGAGACTAACCAAGAGATATTTTAAACTTGAAAAGAGGTTTTTGAGGTTTAATAACACATAAAAATACATATAATACATCTCATAGAAGAATTAACTCCAACAAGAGGGCTTAAACCCTTAGAATTGTAGGTAGGTCTACTAGGCACAGTTAGGCCTAGAATTCACATGAGATGTCACTTCCACCTCTATCTCTTAGTGAGATTTATAATATAATTGGTCATGTTTACGTAAGTATAATAAAAAAATTTGAGCTGATAGGAAGCAAGGAAAACCATCAAAATTCCTAGAGCATAAAAGTTGTAGTCAGACCTGATTGGGCATGGTTAGGCCTAGGTCCAAATGGAGATCCATTTTCACTTCTATCATAAGATGAGTATTTTTCATAAAGTGAGACATGTTTCTAAGTTCATATAGGAGGTAACTAGGCCATTTAAATTTTCATGAATCTATCAAGGAGACATGTTGGGTCCTAAGGTGTAAACATGCCTATTGAGCAAGATTAGGCCTACAATCCAAAAGAGGGGTCAACTTCATTTTTGGATTTATATGACCATTAAAATGGTTTGGAATATTATTTTTGGGTCATACTAGACATGTTAAATATCTTAAAATTCAAATAAAACCATGAAGAAGCCATTGTTGGGCTCAAGACAACTTCAAACTTATAGGAAATGGAAAAAGAGAGCTTGATAAGATATGTTTGGACAACCATATCTGTCATGATGATTTTCATGGATGATCAAGAAGTTTGGAAGAGTTATTTATTACCCCAAAAAAATATTTCATGGCATTGTATTGAAGGTTGTATGTGAAACCTTTATGAACCAATATTAAGAGCAAAATGTACTTAAAACCCTCCTAAACCCTTGGTTTAGACTTAATGTAGAAAATGAAGGAGATAATGCATAAAAATGGAAAAAAATTCCCAAAACAAGGATTTTATGTTGTTGAGGACTTAGTCAAGCTACTTCCCACCAGGATGAGTTGTACAAACTTGTATGAATAGGGTAGAAAAATGGTATTTTTGACTTTTTTGTGTTGTGTAGGCTACAAAAGGAGTTTGAAGGTGAAATAAAATTTGGAGGTAAGTTTTAGGATTTTTATAACTCCATATGGTCATTTCATTTCATGAAAAAACTTCTAAGTTTCCAAACTAGGTGCTTCAACTCAACCAATCAAAACTGGCCTTCTAGACAAACAAGGGAGAAGTGTGAAAACTTCAAGTGAATGTCTTTTTAAGGTGTCCTTGGTGATTCTAAGGAAATTTAGGGTATTTATAGGTGTCATTAACTAACTATCATATATTTTTATGAGTAACTAAAGCCAAATTTGATGACAAGTGTGTAGGGTGCATGGAAGAATAGTTTTCTTGATAGGAGATTATGATTGCTCCTCTCTAGGTGATTCTAAATGACCAAACCTACAAATAATTCATAGATAGGAATGTATAATGTCCTTACACTTCATTATAATCATAAAACCTATTCATAATTAGTTATGATGCATTCAAACAAGGCTAATCATGAAGCTATTTTTTCTAAACCAAGAGAAGGAGTTTTTTGCCACTTTTCATGAAGTTTATGACTTGGATTGACACTTGTATTTCCTGAATGTTAGAAATATTATCATTAATTTCAAATATCTAACATTATTTGTGACAAATGCCCCATTTCATTTAATGTCTTAAGGTGCTTTTTTAATGTTCATATTTTGGCTAAAGTGTGTTAATATTTATTAAATATTAATGAATATATTTTTCGTTTCATAAAGTCAAAAGAAGGCCCATGAAGAATTAAAAGAGTCATGAGATAAATACAAAATAATTAAATGACTCATTTTCCCATGAGGGGTCACCTTAAGTAATTCAAAGAGTCACCAAGTGAAGACAAAAGAGGGAAGGGCACATTTTTCCATGAAGAGTCACCTTGAAGAATTTGAAGAGTCACCAAACAAAGACAAAAGGGGAAAGGATGAATTTGTTCATGAAGAATCACCATATGAATTTTTAAATGCAAGTTTGGTGCCATTTTCCATGTGGATTGAAGGGTCACAAAGGGTGAATGCCAAAGGTCATTTGAAAAGCTATAAAAGGAGGCTTAGGAAGCCATTTGAAATATGCAAGAGTGCATGGTTTGTAATTGTTTTATTTTTATAAAATAGGAGAGAATATAAAGAGATATAGTAGAGTTATATCATTTTTTAGAAAGTAACATTGAGAGATAGTTGTGTTTTACATAAGAGGGGTTAGTACTCCTGTGGGTTGGTGCTCATAAATAGTTGTTGTGTTGGTGCTCAACAAAGGGGTTGGTGCTTTAGCAAGTTGGTGCTTATGAACTTTAGCAAGTTGGTGCTTATGAACTTTGTAACTTGAGTTGGTGCTCATTCACTTACTTGAGATTATTCTCCATGTTTTTTCCCACATTGGGTTTCCACGTAAAAATTCTCTCTCTCTCTCTCTCTCTCTCTCTCTCTCTCTCTCTCTCTCTCTCTCTCTCTCTCTCTCTCTCTCTCTCTCTCTCTCTCTCTCTCTCTCTCTCTCTCTCTCTCTCTCTCTCTCTCTCTCTCTCATGTGGTGGGTATTATTGTTTCAATTTTATTACATATCTTGAATGTATGATTAAGTGGACTTTGATTAAGTTTTATAAGAGATATGATATACTGATTCACACCCCCCCTTAGTATACCCATTACTTAATAATTGGTATCAAAGCAAGTTATTTTTAAAAAAAATTAATAGCTTGAAGCTAGATCGAAGAAATCACAATGGATGGATCACATGAATGTTTTTTCTACTGATAAGGCACCTTTGTTTGATGGGACAAATTATGACTTTTAGAGCATAAGGATGAGGACTTACTTGATGGCCCTTGGATTTGACATTTGGTAAGTATTGATGGAGGAATAAGAAGAGCCACAAACACTTGTGACTACTCTTGCAAAAAACAAGGCAAGTGAAAATAATGCTAAAACTTATAAATGTTATAACCAAAAAACCAAGAAGATAGTTGAAAGTGCAAGTGTCAAGATAGATGAAGATGTAGCACAAAGAGACAGTGATCCAGTATACACTTCCAAAATCATTAAAGAATAAGATTTTGAAGAATCAGATGAGGATGAGGAGTAAAAGGACACCAAACCCCATATAAATATGTCTAGAGAAATCATAATGAAAGTGACATCATTAGGAATATAAATGAAGGAGTTTACACCAGAAGAATGATGGTAAGTGAATCTGAGCAAGTTAATTTTTATTTGTTATCCAAAATTTAGCCTAATTTTTTCAGAAGCTAGACATGATGAATATTAGGTTAAATCAATGGATAAAGAATTAAATTAGATAGAAAATAATGATACTTGGGAATTAGTGCCTAGAGCAAAAGATCAAAATATGATAGGAACAAAATGGGTTTACATAAATAAGTTGAATGAAGATGGTAAAGTTACCAGGAATAAAGCAAGGTTAGTATGTAAATGATATGCTCAGATTGAGGGTATAAATTTTGATGAAATTTTTACACCAATGGCAAGGCTAGAGGATATTAGAATGTTTCTTGCATATGCAGTGTTTAATAATTTCAAAATGTTTCAGATGGTTGTTAAGTTTTCTTTCCTAAAAAATAATTTAGAAGAGGAGGTCTACATTGAGCAGCATGAGGTATTTATTCTCTCAAATGATATTATCCATGTATGCAGATTCAATAAAGCACTGTATGGATTAAAATAAGCTCCAAGAGCTTGGTATTCAAGGCTAATAAGTAGCTGTAAGATTAAGGCTTCAAGAGAGGTTTTGCTGATAGTAATCTCTACATTAAAATACAAGGTGAGCATCAATTATTTTTTATGGTATATGTTGATGACATAATATTTGGAGGAAACATTGAAGAGATGAAAAAAGAATTTTTTGATAATATGGAAAAAGAATTTAAGATGTCTATGCTTGGAGAATTGTCATTTTTCTTAGGGTTGAAAATATTTCAGTCAAATAAAAGAATTTTCATATCTCAAAATAAATATCCCAAGAAAATGTTGAAAAAAATTGGCTTTGAGGATTGTGCACCCCGTTGGCACACCAATGGATATAGGGAACAAGGTGAGTAAGAATGAAGATTCACCTATTGCAGATCAATATTTGTATATATCTATGATTTGTAGTCTTTTATATTTGATAGCATCGAGGACAGATATCATGTAGATAGTAGGCATGGTTAAGAGATATCAAGCAACCCTAAAGGAGAGTCATGTTTATTTGGTGAATAATATACTTAAATATGTCAAGGGGACATTGGATTATAGATTGTGGTATCCCATAGGTAGAGATTTCACTTTGGTTCATTATACATATTCAGATTGGGTAGGTTTTTTGGATGATATAAATAGTACAAGTGGAGGAGCTTTCTTATTTGGTGATAGCTTAGTATCATGGCTAAGCAAGAATTAAAACTTAGTGTCACTTTCTATAGCTGAAGAAAAATATATTACATCAGTGTTGTGTTGTACTCAAGTGCTTTGGATGAAGTAAACTTTAAAAGACATCAAGGTAAAATATAGTTAACCTATCTCTATTTTTTGTGATAACATAAGTGCTATTAATATTTCTAAAAATCCAATGGGGCATTCAAGAACAAAATATATTCTTATCAGAAATAATTCTTAGAGACCAGGGTATAGATCAATAGGTTAAGTTGGAATATATCATTACTATAGAATAAATTGTTGATATTTTCACAAAGGCACTACCAAAGGACATATTCAAGTATCTACAAGAGAAGTTGGGAGTAATTTCTTTTACTTCCTACAATTAAGGATCATAATAAGTTGAGGGGGAGCTAAGTTTTAGCTCCAAGATAGACCCTTTATCATTGATTTCAAAGGGGGAGAAGTACAAGAACAGATACATGATGCTACATTAAGGGGGAGTTATTGTATGTTTTTTTGGTAGTATGGGTAGATTAGTAGTACAAGTTTCAGAATGTGGTTTTAGTTTGAGGTTTCAAAATATTGTCATTGATTTCAAAGGTCTAACATTATTGGTGACAAAGGCCCCAAAAGCATTTATTGTTTTAAGGTGGTTTTTAATGTTCATATTTTGGCTAAAGTGTGTTAATATTTATTAAATATTAACAAATATATTTTTGGTTGCATAAATTCAAAAGAGGGCCCATGAAGAAGTCAAAGAGTCATGATATAAAGACAAAAGAGGGAAATGATGCATTTTCCAATGAAGGGTTACCTTAATAAATTCAAAGAGTCACCAAGTGAAGATAAAAGAGGGAAGGAAACATATATTTTTGGTAATGAAGGGTCAGCATGTGAGTTTTTAAATGAAAGTATTCAAAGGGTCATGACATTTTGGTGCCATTTTCTATGTGGATTGAAGGGTCACAAATGTTGAATGCCAAAGATCATTTGGAAAGCTATAAAAGGAGGCTTGGGAAGCCATTTGAAATATGAAAGAGTGCATGGTTTGTAATTGTTTTATTTTTAGAAAAGAGGAGAGAATAAAAAGAGATATAGTAGATTTCTATCATTTTTTGAGAAAGCAACATCGAGAGATATTTGTATTTTACATAAGAGTGGTTGGTGTTCTTATGGTTTGGTACTCACAAATAGTTTTTGTGTTAGTGATCGACAAAGGGTTGGTGCTCCTGTAAGTTGGTTCTTTCAAACTTTATAATTTGAGTTGGTGCTCATTCATATACTTGAGATTGTTCTCCATGGTTTTTCCCACATTGGGTTTTCATGTAAAAATTTGGTCTCTCTCTCTCTCTCTCTCTCTCTCTCTCTCTCTCTCTCTCTCTCTCTCTCTCTTGTGGTGCATGTTAATGTTTTAGTTTTATTACATGTCTTGAATGTATGGTTAAGTGGAGTTTGATTAAATAAATTTTTTATAATATATATGATATATTGATTCAACCCCCCTTAGTATATCCCATGCTTAACACTAACCTTGCATGGTTCATCTCACATCCTCTTCTCATGCACAAATAACTAATTTTCTAAGCTTGACAAGTGTCCTTGTGACCCTTGGACTTCTCTCTTCTCTTCTCTCTCTAAATTTATATAAGAACTAGCAATTTTGGCCATTGTATTCTATGATCCACTTGATTATGGTGAAGTCCTACTCAAATGTATACCTTTTAATCAATAAGACTATTGATGTTTACCTCCTCCATGACTTTTATTAGTGTGTTCATTTGGAATGTTTGATTTTGCATAAGTGAAAACTATGGATTCCTTAGCATGTTATTTCATTATATCATCTATTTGTAGTTGAAAATATTCTTCTTGCAGTGCATGTGAATTGTTTTAGAAGATTTTAAGGATTGAGTGAATTATTATTTCATTAGTGACATTCAAGGTCTCTTGTCTAGTCCATCTAACTTTGTACATTCATCCATGACCTCACAATGTAACATTGATGTAAGAAGATGAAGATTGGATAAGTGTATGTTTAGTTTGTCCTTTGATTTCAAGTGTAATATGAGTATGGTTATATTTCATCATGTTATTTGGTGTAACACATACTTTAGGTTTGTTTACTTTTATTTATCCTTTTACTTTTTCACCCCTAATTTTATTAGTAGTTGCAATCCAAAGTGGTACATCAAGGGAGTTAACCCTATCTAGAAATTCATCTCATTCCTTAGGATGCCCACAATCCTAGAGGTGATTATATTGTGCCATTTGGATGAAGAGAGATTTTTCATCTCCTCAAAGGGTGAAAATTCAACTGGCAATAGTTATGACTTGGATTTTTTGCTTTGTTTGATTTTGTTTGACATAGAATTGCTTATATAGGCTTAAGGGTTCACCTTTATGGAGGAAAAACTAGAAGCACAAGAAGGGTGACGAGTTGTAAATAGGTTTAGGCAATAATTATAATGGGAATACATCCTATAAAATGTGTAGGAAGTACCATAATAATCATGCCATGGGTAGATCAATGGTACCCATTGTTCAAGATTAGGCTATGACTGTGATGGGTAATCATATGATTCAATTTTAATCAGTTTCCCCTAAAATAGGGAGATGAATGTGTTTTGTAAGCAAGGGATGATCTTAAGTTAGATAGAAGGTGATTTTTATCTCTATTAACAAAATAAATGATGTAGATGTGAAGTATTGAGGGGCTCAGGTTTTAGGTTACCTTCAAGAGAGGACAACTAGTAAGCTCTTGATCCATACTTATGGGTTATGATATAAGGTCCAAACCAATTGAAAGCAAACTTATCCTGATTGCTTTTCTCTATGTTGGTGACATGTTGGTTTTCCTTTAGGGTAAGGTCTTCAATGTTGAATTATCACACCTTAAGGTGTTTTTTATAGGCATGCTTGACATGCTCTTGATAGGCATGAAGATAGGTAAGAGTGGCTAAATGATGCCCATCAAGTAGCTCAAGCAGGGCTAAATGATGTTGATGATAATCTTCCTTAGAAATGATATCCTATAAATATATGCAAAGAGAAGGTATTGGGACTTCTATAGGTAAGACATCCTCCACTCTAAACATAAGAGATAATGGGTTAGCACTCATAGGGGTTTATATGTTAGTTAGATATGCCCAAAAGGTGAAAGGGATGTTCAAATTCTAATCTTGTCCAGATGCATTGATCATTTTAGTGAGTATGTTGTTATGATTTTTATTAGAGGCTTCTAATTTTCCATTCACTTGAAAGCGATAAGATGAGGAGAAACTTAAATTAATCTTAAATACATCACAAAGACCCTAAACTTGCTTGTTCTTAAAATATTTACCATTGTCAGTGATAATTTTGTGAGGAACACCGAAGCAGTAGATGATGTGATGGTTGATAAAGTCAACACTATTTTCCACTTTGGTTGAGACTAGAGAAATATCCTCTACCCATTTGGTAAAATAATTAGTCATGGTGATGATAGAATGGTGTCTCTGTGAAGAATGGGGGTTAATCTCACTAATAAGGTCTAAACCCCATTGTGACAAAGGTTAGAAATTAATGGCTACATGAATATTATGGCTAGGTATGTGATGCAAATTGGCATGTTATTGACACTTAACACACTTTTTCACATAATCATAATAGTTTTGGCTAAGGGTAGGCTAGTAATAGCCAAAGTGAAGGATGCATTTAGCTATGAAATGACCACTAAAGAGTCCCTCATAGATCCCATCATGTGTTTCCTTGATAGCATGAAAAGCTTCATGACTGCGTAGGCAACAAAAGAGGAGACTATCAAAGTCATGTTTGTAAATAATTCTCCCCATAAAGGTATAACATGAGGTAATTTGGATAAGTGCTCTATGAGTATTATTATAAAGTCTAGAAGGAATGATAGCAAGGTTAAGATATTCGAAGGTCTATTGATACCAAAGGTCAAGTTAGATTTCCTCCATATTGAAGATGGTGGGAGAATCTGGCTTGATATAAGAAGGTTGCGTAAGTCTATGGATAATAATAGAAAGCTTGGAGTCAAAGGGTGTAGAGGGAATCTAAGAGGTAAGGAAAGATATGGTGTTGGAAAACTTGTTGGCAGATCATGGGGTGGATTAGATGTGATATTATTCAAATGTTGTTAAGAGTTAATTAACTAGTTATTTATATTATTACAAAACATCATTCTTACACTGGTAAGAGCCATTGATCTAATTGACCACAAGTTGGGAGTCACCAAATATTTTGATCATTTTGACCCCCAAGGCTAACATAGTCTGAAGGCCTATCACTAGAGCTTCATACTTAGCCATATTATTGATACATTTAAAATCTAGCTTGAAGGATAAAGGGAAGGGCTAATCATCAAAGGGAATAAGGATGATGCTAGCTTGCCCACCATGTTGACACTTTGATCCATCAAAGAACATGGTATCTTGATAGGTGAATTCTACATGAGAGAGGGTTGTAATTGACTCATCAAAAAACTCAAGAGGAGGAGGTTGGTTATCTTCTAGTGGGGCTTTGGCCAATTGGTAAACAATGACTTTCCCTTTAATTAAATTTTGCTGAAGGAACTCAAGTTCAAACTCTACTAAAAGCATGAGCCACTTGGCCATACATTAGTTTTGGTATGGCTTGGAGTGCATATACTTGAGTGGGTCAGTATTGGTGATGATATAGTGGTTGATGAGGTAATGGTGAAGTTTGGTGGCCAAAAAGACCAATGCTAGGTAAAGTTTCTCAATATGGGTATATTAAGTCTCATACTCCATAAGCATATGGCTAATGTTGTAGAATGATTTATCTTTGTGATGTTCATCCTGATGAGCAAGCATTGCCCTTAATGAGTGGTCAATATTTCAATGAATTTTAGCTTATATATTAAGAAAGGAAGAAGAAGAAACTAAAAATGGGTATGGTTGAAAAACCTATTTGATTATGTGCATATTGAATCAAATGATTGTGAAGAACTCCTCTTTAGCTTGGGAGGATGACTTGTAAATAAGATAACACTAAAAAGATTTTTTTTTTTTTTTTTTTTAGATGGATAGTTGAATGGATTGCCTAGCACTAGATAGATCTCAAAATCAAGAGCATCTTTGAGGGATGTCAATCCACATGTTCTAAATAATTAAGTTTATAAATAAAAGATAAAGTATTTTAATCAATAATCAAAAGGTACTAAAATTGAACACAAGAAATGCTTGCTAAATAAATATATTAAAAATGACTAATATAGTCATAATCAAGTCAATAATAGTGATAATAGGTCAAGTGTGATTTAGAAAATAGGTTGGGGGTCCATGAATACACAAAGACATAAAAAATTAGATTTGGTTAGGGGTAAGAGGGTGAAAATGACTTGTTATTTTCTACCACAGTGATCATTGATAGTTGATGTGACCATCAATAGTTAAGGTAACGATTGAAGGTCAAGGTTGCCATCAATGATTGGAGAGACCATCAGTAGTTGATACAAACATCAGTGGTTACTATGTGTAGGCTTGGGTTGATAAATAGGCTAATTGACTAGATAATAGAAGGCAATTTTGGGAGGTTAGCTTGTGCTGAGTTGATTGCAAAATACAAATAAAGTAATTAAAAACTAAAAAAAAAATACTTAGCTTGAAAAAGAATGATTAGGGAGTGGTTTAGGTGGTTGTCTCATTGATAGAGTATGACATGATTTTGATAGAGTAATGGTACTTGGATATCGACCAAGGGGTAGCAATAAGTTGGCTCTCTATTGTGATGGTTGGATCATAGGATTACTAGATTATTGGAAGAACACTTGTAAAAGAAAGATCTAGATGTAAAATCTCTTGATAGTTGTGGATGTGGTCCCTTTTCACCTCTTATTCCTCTCTTCTTATAGGTAAGGAAGGAGAGCTGTAACAAGACATTAATTGGGATTTTTAATTATAATTTGCACATGCAATAGCTCACACATGAATTTAGATGAGCTAATTTTAGAATAGCAAGGTGGATGGTTTGTATGTAAGTGTTTGGGATGGTGGTCCTTAACTGTCAATGCTTAGAGTGACCATAAATGGTCATCCTAACAGTCAATGGTTGAGGGCTAAGGTAAAAAAGTGGGTTAAAGGGTGGGTTTAGTTAGTTGGTCAAACTGACCATAGTTAGGCTTGGATAGGGGTTAAAGGGCCAAATTGGTCCCCAGGGGGTAGTAAATTAGTATAGGGGTGTTTTGAAATTTTGAATTATGGTGTATATATTTCCAGTGTCTACATTTTCCCCCTTTTTATTATGCATATTTGAGTCAATAAGCTACAAAATAAAAATGGATTGCAAGTTGAGGGTTAGGTTGCCCCGAGTATGGGAGGAGGTGTTCCCCCTTAAATTGGGAGTCAATGAGGTAAACCATAGTCAGGTATAGGTTTAATAAATTGGATGAAGGTGATGATAGAGGTGAACATCATGAAGGTAGGTGATAGGTTGGGCACTAAAGTGCAAATAATCACATAAAGTACGATAAAAAGTGTGATAACTAAGATTGTGCATTATTTAGGTTACCATAGTTGGTAAAAATAAATTTTGGTGCTAGAAAGACAATTGACAAGTGACCACATGACTACATTAAGGCATGGTATTTAGGTACAGTTGTAAATACAAGTATCCTAGGTAATGTCTATGTTTTGGTGGGTATCCAAAGTAGGAAGTGCTCCCAGTGAAAACATAAATTGGGTAAGTGTCATGGGTGTTCAAGGTAAGACGTGCTCCTGAGAAGACACAAGTGGTTCTGGTATGTGCAAGGTGGCACAAATTAAAAAAATGGTCAACATGGCAATGTTGACATTATGGCCAAAGGACCAAGTAAAATTTGTCACAAAACGTGTGCTGGTTGGGCTGAAATGGACCAATGGCAAGGTGGCAAGGTAGTTAGGGTGGGCAGAGTAGGTAGTCTCCATGGGTGGGTAATTAATTGGCTTCTGCTAAAAATTTATGTGGGTGAATAGGTAACTTACAAATAGTTACACCCCTGATAATAAATGGTTAGGGGTCCAAAGTGCAACCATCAATGGTCATCCTAACCATCGATGGTTAGGGTAAAAATCCTAAATCCATGGGGCTTAAAAGTGAAAAGTAAATCATTTTAACTCATTTTAACATTGGCTTTTATCGATGTTAGAGCTTTGGATTTGGACATGTTAGGTGATAATAATTATAACATGGACTATGAAGGAGTTAACTAATGGATAAGGTGGAGAGTGGACCAAGTGGACCAGTGAAGATGTAGGGAGTGTGTGGATGCAGATAAGGATGGGTAGATCTACAGATTACTCCTTGGTGTCAGTCAAGGAATGAGGTAGGTGGCACTTTTAAATTAATAAATGTAGGTTGAATTGTATTTTCATTGAGTGTTGGAGGCTTATTGGAGTAGTTGGTTTATTGGGTTAGGTGAGGGATGCCCTAATTAGTTTTGGTTGTTATTTTGAAAATGGGTGGGTGAAATTCAAATTAGAAAGGTAGGCTAGGTAGGGGTGGGTAAGGGCAGTAATGTATAAGTAATTTTTTAGGTAATTTTATGGTTTTTTGGTAGTGTGGGTAGGGTTAGGGTTTGGGTGTTTTATTTTTATAATACCCACAATGACTGTTGGTGGTTGGGCATCATCATTGATCATTGACATCCATGAAAATTTTCTCTGCTAACTATCGACGGTCACCATGACCATCGATGGTTGCTTAGGAAAAAATATTTTTGGTGTGTTGAATGTGTCAAGTGTATGCAAATGAGTTGGTAATGGGGTGTTAAGGTCCAGATAGGTTGTAATGTTAGGTTTAAGCTTGATATAAGTAAATGGTATAATTTTTAGGATAATAGGTAATGGTAAAATGGGTAAGTTAAAGTGGGTTTAAAGAATTTTTTTAGGTAAATTATGTGGAAATGTATAGTTCATAGGCTAATTGTGGTTGTGAACTAAGGATGTTTGTTGATGGACTATTGCAATCACAAGAGAAGATTTAGATGCAGGACTAGGTGTTGTGCATCTTTGCATAGATCTACCAGGGGATGACCCTAGCTAATTGGGGGCACATGGAGGAGGTGGGCCTTAGAATGATGATGTATTAGTAGCATGTGCCTCATGATATATTCATGATCATGGCCCTCATCGAGAGATGGGATCTGACCATAAACATGTTCCTACTACCCATGAGTGAGATGATGATCTTACCAAAGGACGTGCTTAGGATTACCCAGTTATCCCTATAGGGTGATCTAATATACCACATAGAGTGGGAAGAGCATGATGAGCATTTGGAGTTGTTGTATGGTGATGACCATTATCATGTGAGATGGAATACTAGCAGATTTAGTTATTTTATGTTATATGAGTGGGAAGTAGATGAGAGGCGACTTATAACTATGCTAATGATGGTTGTTTCATGTTTTTCCCTTCCTGACTCGAGTAGTGGGAGGTTTTTTTACTTACTACTAGGGGTATTGGTTGAGTTTCTAATAGGTTAAATTGTATTTAGATGGGTATTAGTACTTTTAATTTAGATATACAAGGAGTTATGGGGCTTTAAGGCCCATAGGAGGTTTGGCATTAGTGTTGATATTGTGCTACACTATTGGGCCTATGAGCACATCCAGGTGCTGAGGCTAATGGGATTGTCATGGATGGGATATGCACATATTGGATTCCTATTTAGTTACATGAGGTGGAGAGTTGAATTTGTTGATTTAGGTGTAGGAGGAGGCGTATATGATGTAGATTGGTTCATGGGTGTACTAGATGCATTAGTGATTAGAGATATTACCTATAGACCATATGTTTAGTTTTTAGTATAGCCTAGCTATAGGAGGTAGATATTCTCCTTACATAGTTACAGGTGGATCCTTAATAGGAGGGATGGGGAGGTAGAGATTATTCCTTTTGATAGGGTTCAAAAGTAGTTTAGCCTAGTTCAAGTTATTTCAAGTGCATTCCCCAAATATAAGCATAAGGAATCAAATATCCTATTGCCTGAGCCATATCCTTTTAGGACACTATTAGATCATGAGGATTTTCCAACCAAGTCATAGATAGATGATGTTGGATTTACAGATGGGTACATGACATGTTACTAGGCTTTATATGCAACTACATATTTTGGTGATGGTGATGGTGGTAGGAGGCTGATGGATGTGGACTCAACTGGGAGAGGAGGCCATAGGGCATAGGTATAATGGGTTGCTAGATGGATAGCTAGGAGTGGTGTTATCCATGGCACAAACATAAGTCACAACACTACATGGTTAAGTGGTTACCTTAGGTTTTTACTCTTATAGGTGATAGATACTAGGTTAGAGCTTCACTAGCCTTGGTTACATAGGAGAGAGACTCCTTAAGGTAGAGAGGAGGATGATCTACAACATATATAGGACAATATGGAACTATACATATGGCATGGTACCTAACCATAGTAGAGGATTTATGTTATTATGAGGCTATAGTCTTGAGGTAGTGTCATGATGAGCCCTAGTGGGGTGAGTATAGATGAGTTTGGCAGGTGGTGCCAAGTAGAGACACCAAGTTAGTGGGTAGTGTCTATAAGTGAATATATAGGTATTATAGGGTATAGGCACCAGGATCTAGTGATACTCTAGGAGATAGTGGTGCCCCAAGGGCATATACATGGTAAGCTTCATATATATTATATGTTGTATATCATTTTTATTCTAGCCTACGAGCTGATGTGGTGAGATGTACATTTTGTGAGAGAGAGACATGTATATTTTTTGTATACATTATGATGTTAGACTCATTATTTATATATATGATCTTTTTTTATTGCTCATTGCTCATGGTCTTTTCTTTGATGTTATGAGATTATGTGATGTTATATTGATCATTGATAATGTTATGTTGATTATTATGCTTGTGATGGTTATAAATATTGGCTACTGATGCAAACTCACCTAGATAGGCATATGATGCTTTTATGTATGGTTATTCTTTATGACATATATGCTTATGGCATGTTAAATTCTAATGAGTACATGCTTCATTGTTTAGATTTAGACATGTGGTGGGAAATGGTTGGTTGTTTTATTTTTCATGGATGCTATGATGTTATTATGCTTATGATGGTTATGATTATGGTTATGTATTTACTTATGACATAAATTGATATGATGTGGTGATTATGGTCATTATTATTCTGCTTAGGGTAGATCATATGAAACAAGTTAATTAACAACACTAGATGTGAGAACAAAAGATATAATCAAGAGACAAATGTCTTTAGTGAAAATATAAACTAGTTATGAGAGGATAAGAAGAGGGCACAATGCTTCTTCTTTTGTAAGGACCAATACAAAATTTAAGTTGGATTTAGTTAAGGAACATAATCCCTTTGAATTCTTCACTTAAGCATTCGTTAGTTGGTTAAAAAACTATCTTGATCACATAATGTAAAGTAAACTCAAAATATCTTAGTTATAGTGTATAAAGGGGAGATGGATGAAAATGGAACCTTCTTGTGAGACTAGCATTCCTACTTTTATAGGTTTCTAAAGAGTCTGTATAAACAATTTTATGCCATACAAGGTGTAGATTGATTGATGCAACAAGTTTACTCATGAGATTTGATTGTAACTTTCAATATTAGTTTCCTTATGAGAGCCAATTGTGGATTTCAAAATTATTGTGTTTTTTCTATTGCTTGATAATGGGTATTTCTCTTTCTTGAGTGTTGGGGAAGATGATCAATGTGAGAAGCTTCTAAGAAATTGCTTATTTTGACAAATGTGCTACCCAACCATCCTTCAACAGAGTGGTCTAAGTTTGTATGCTTTGTTTAATATTTTTTATAATTATCTTTCAAGAGAATAGTCCACCTTACTTTAATAAATTTCAAATATGCTTTCAATATTTGTCCTTGTAGTTTGTGAATGCTTAGGAATGACCCATGATCACTATTGGTAGGGATTTTGCTTTTTTCTTTATTTAATTTTTGCTTGACGTAGACATACTTATATAGGCTTAGAGGTTCACCTTTATGAAGATGAAACTAAAATTACAAGAAGGTTAATTAGGTATAAAGAGGTTTAGGTGACAATTATCATGAGGATCTATCCTTGGGAAAAGGGGCGGAAAGTACCATGAGAATCATGCCATGGGTAGAGCCATGATACCCATTATTCAATATCAGGCTATGACTATGATGGATAATCACATGAATCATTTTTAATCAGTTCCCCTAAAATAAGGAGATGAATGTGTTTGAAAGTAAGGGATGAGCTTAAGTTAAAAATGAAAGGTGGGCTTGATCCTTCTTAATAAAATAATGGATGTATATGTGAAGCATTAAAGAGATCAGGCTCTGAGTTTCCCTTAAGAGAGAATAATTAGTAATTTCATGATCCATGCTTATGGGTTATGACATAGGGTCCAAGCCAATTGAAAGCAAACTTGCCCCACTTTATTTTCTCCATATTGGTGACATGTTGATTTTCCTTTAGGATGAGGTCTTTGATGTTGAATTCTCACAATCTAAGGTGTTTGTTATAAGCATGTTTAACACTCTAGTAATAGACATGAATATGGGTAAGGGTGTCTAAACAATTCTCGTCAAGTAGCTCAAGCTAGGCTAAATGGTGTTGATAATTATCTTCAAAAATTAGATCTTACAAATATATGCAAAGAGATGGGATTTGGAATTTAAGAGGTAAGATGGCCTTTACTCCAAACACAAGAGAGAATGGTGTAGCACCTATAGGGGTTTAGATTATAATATGATATGCCCATAAAATGAAGGGGATGTGTGAATGCTAATCTTGACTAGATGCATTGACCATTTTAGTGAGCATGGTTTTAAGAGTTTTATTAGAGACCTCAGCCTGTCCATTCACTTGAGGGCGATAGGGCAAGGATAAACTTAATCTTGAATTTATCATAAAGACCCTAAACTTATTTTTACTTAAAATATTTTCCATTATTGGTGATAATTTTGTGAAGAACATTAAATCGATAGATGATTTGGTGGTTGATAAAGTCAACAATCTTTTCTACTTTGGTCAAGATTACAGGAATAACCTCTACCCATTTAGTAAAATATTTGATTGCAGTGATGATATAATGGTGTTGCTATAAATAATAGGGTTTGATTTCACCAATAAAGTCTAGACCCCATTAAGAGAAGGGCAAAAAGTAAGTAGAGATGCAAATACTATGGTTAGGTACATGATGTAGATTAATGAGTTGTTAACACTTAACACACTTCTTCACATAATCACAACATTCCTAGTTAAGGGTTGGCCACTAATAGCCAAGGCAAAGGATGTATTTAGCTATGACAAGGCCACTAAAGTGTTCCCCACATATACTATCATGTGTTCCCTTGATAGAATGAGAGGCTTCGTGACTACATAAGCAACGAAAGAGGAGACCATCAAAGTTTCACTTGTAAATAATTCACCCCATTATGTTATAATGTGAGGTACTCTAGATAAACACTCTTTGAGAATTCCTAGAGAGCCCAGAAGGAACAATGGCAAAGTTGAGATAATCAAAGGTCTATTAATACCAAAGGTCAGGTTGGGTCTCCTCCACATTGAAGATGGTGGGAGAATCTGGCTTGACATAGGAAAGTTGGGTAAGTCTATGGATAATGATAGATATCTTAGATTCAGAGGGTGAAAATAGGATCTAAGAGGTAAGGGAAGCCATGGTACCAATGAACTTATTGGTAGATTATGGGGTTGACTAGATGTGGTAGTATTTAAATGATGCTAAGAGTTAATCAACTAGATATTTGTATTATTTTAAAACATCATTCTTACACTAGTAAGAGACATTGATTTGATTGACCACAAGTTGGGAATCATCAAAGATATTGATTGTTTTGACTCCCAAGGCTAAGGCAATTTGAAGGCCTATCATTAGGGCTTCATACTTAGCCATATTATTAATACATTCAAAATCAAGCTTGAAAGACAAAGGAAGAGTGTTCACCATCAAAGTTAATAAGGATAATATTAGATCCCCCACCATGCTGATATTTTGATCCATCAAAGAGCATGGTGACATGATAGGTGAAGTCCACTTGAGAGAGGGTTGTGATAGAATCATCATGGAACTCAAGAGGAGGAGGTTAGTTTTCCACTAATATTGATTTGGCCAATTGGTTGATGGTGACTTGCCCTTAATTGATTATTGCTAAAGAAACTCAAGTTCAAACTCTACTAAAATCATGAGCCACTTAGCCATATGTTTGTTTTTGTATGGCTTGGAGTGAATATACTTGAGTGATTTGGTATTGGTTATGACATAAGTTTTGTGGTTAAGAAGGTAATGGTGAAGCTTGGTGGCTATAAATACTAAAGTAATCAAAGATTCTTAGTGTGGGTATACTAAGTCTCATACTCTACAAGCATGTGGTTGATATAGTAGATGGTTTGTTCTTTGTGTTATTTATCTCAATGAGCAAGCATTACCCCTAGGGAGTGGTTGATAGTGGATATATAAAGGTAAAAAGGTTGGTCATCCTTCAGAGGGGTTAGGATAGGTGGAGACAAAAGGCACTATTTGAGTGATTCAAAGGCCTTTAGATAATCACTATTCCACTTGAAAGATACATCCTTCTTTAGAATGTGGTGGAAGGGTTGGCATCAGTTCAAAAGTTGGGAAAAAAAGTGATCAATAGATTGAAGCTTTCCTTGAAAAATATGGAGTTTCTTGAGGTTAATTGGAAGAAGCATGTCAAGGATGGCTTTTATTTTGGCTAGATCAACTTCTATTCCTTGAAGGGAGACAATAAAACTAAGAAGCTTTCTTGACAAGACCCTAAAAATGCACTTCTTGGGGTTAAGGTGGATGTGGTAATGGATGAGGCACTCAAAGATAATCTTGATAATATCTAGATGGTCCTTCTGATAGTTGAATTTCTCAAGGAGGTCATCTACATAGTCTTTGATACTATTATGGATAAGGTCATGGAAGATATAAGTCATGACACATTGGTAGGTTTCACTAAAGTTATTTAGTCTGAAAGGAAAGAATCTATAGTAGAAGGTTCCACATGAGGTGGTAAAATTAGTTTTGTGTTGATCTTAAAGGGTAATTAGGCTCTGATTGTAACTCAAGAATCCATCCATAAGAGATAACATCTTGTGGGTGGCTATAAAATCAACTAACTAGTTGATGCTTGGTAAAGGGATGTCATCTTTTGGGTAAGCAAGGTTAAGGTCATGAAAGTCCACACAAATATGTAGTCCCCTTGTGGCTTTGGTGATAGGTATAATATTTGAAACCCATTAGGGTTAGTTAATGGGTTGAATGAAATTGATAGATAGGAGGCATTGAATCTCTTCTTTGATGAAAAGGGCTATGCGAGGATGAATGCATCAAAGTTTTTACTTGATGGGCTTGGTGTCATGGTTGGTGACTATGTTATGGTGGAAATAGTGGGCTCAATTAAAATCATGTCATTATAAGACCAAGAAAATGTTATGCTTTGGTCTTGGAGGAAAGAGGGGAAGTCCCAAAGTTCCTCAGAATTCAGTAATTGGTCAATTTTGACAATGTGGAGGTTCTTCAGAGTACCCAAGCTAATATCCATGGTGGATTTGTTTAACATGGTCTAAGTTTTAAGAGGAAGGTATTTGTAGATGGAAAACATGGAGGAGGTAGGTGAGAATGGAACCATCATCCTAGCACTAAATAGTGTTAATGGTAGGAGAGTCATCTCCTATCATCTTAGGATGGATCAAAGGGATGGTCACAATTGCCCCCTTCTTTTGATAAATTAGGGGTATGAGGTTGATCATGTTGAAAAAAAAAATTAGGTGGAATGATTTCATCATACTCACACGTAGGTGGAGGAGAGATTGGTGAGGAATGGGTGTCTTCCTCAATAATGGTGATGGTAGGTGGTTTGGTTTGCTTCTTGGTGGGTAGAATGAAATTGAGGCCATTTTTCTCCTAAGGCTTTTTAATCTCAATGAAAATCAACTCATGTGGTTTATTCTCATATCATCTAAGACCTAATCCTTTTCAATCACACTTGTGGAGGTATGTCTTGGAAAAACTCAATTTGTCTAGATAAGAGAAACTGAAGGTAAATGGTCAAGGTGAAGAGGAGGTGGTAGAAGCATCAAGTGGTTTGTCAAGTCCCCCATAGATGAAATGGGTTTAACAATGTTAAGGTCCAAATTGAATAATGGCTTTGACATTGGGTTAATATCCGAGTTGGTGGTTAAGTTTCCCATACTCTTGGGGAGTAGGGAAAACATCAAGGGCAAGGAGGTGATATTCCCCTAGTGAAAGACATTGGAATGTGGATTCCAATTGGTTTGAGGTGGGGATCTCATTATAAGGGATGGATGAACTATTTGATGCCTCATTGGTAGAAGAAGGTATGACTCCCTCTTTCATGGTTGAGGTCTTATCTTTGGCTAAGGAGGGTGTGCTAGATGGATGTAGGAGGATGTCATTGGGTTTGTAAGTCATATTTCATGATAAAAAGGGGCCTGGATTAGCTTGTATAGTGACAACCTAACCTTTTTGATCAAATTTAATACAATGATGAAGGGTAGAGGTGATTCAACCGATGGATTGGATCCAAGGTCATCCTAAAAAAACATTGTATTAGGATTCACCTTCCACCACATAGAAAGTTTAGGGAGTGTGTGGGGTCCTAAATGGATATGTAGGACAATAGTTCCTAAGATAGTGGCCATGGTGTCATTAAAGGATTAGTGTATGTTCAAGGTTTTAGACATAACATTGGCTAGTAGGTTGAGTTTTTTAATAAGCATGGGAGGAAATGATATTAATACTAGCTCCCCCATTAATCATGACCCATTTGATGTAGGTTTGGTTGATGTAAGCAATAATAAAGAGAGGGGGATCTCAGTCATCTAGATGGATATAAGTTGTTTTTAAATCCTTGAAGGTGGCAAGTTTGGAAATTTGGAAATCACCAACAAAGGTTGCTAGAGGTTGAGGGTCTTTAGTTTGTACCTCTACTAACTACAATGCCTCAATCATTGATTGATGATGATGAAGTAAAGTAGTAATCAACTCATATAAGCTCATATTTTCTAGGGTCTGATGAAGTAGTTGGAGCACCACTCTCTTGATGGATTTAGAGGGGTTAGATTGGGAGGTACCCAAGATAGATATCTTGGGTTTTGGTTGAGGGTGAAGGTGTTTGATTTTAACTTAGTTGGGAGGTGGAAGATGGGTATGTCCATGGGATGGGCACTTTATCCTTCCCCTTATCCTTTTTTTAAGCATGTGATCATGTGACCACATGGATAGTATGGATAAAGGGAAGATTTGGGCTAAGAGATGGGTTTGGTTCCTCACCACTCTGAGGTGAGAGTGGGGGAAGAGGTAGGTGTTGGGTAGCAGTTGTTGTTGGTTGGATTGGTAATGGGCACATGGGAGATTCCTCTATTAATAGATCATCCTCATCATAGAGTTGATGGATAATGGTTTGGAGAGCTTTGTAGTTATTCATGTCATAGCCTAGTGTATTATAATAAGAGCAAACTTGGTGGTCATTATACTAAACTAGTTTTGGACCAAGAGGTTCAAACAACTTAATATGGGGTAGGGTCAAGAAAGAAGCTTGTAAACCTTTGGAAAATAGTTGAATAAGATTTAGATAGAGGTGGAGAGGGCTTAGAGGTTTTGGTCTTGGTTGGTAAGATGGAAGTCTTTATGTCAATGGGCTTACTGGTAGGAGGTTAGGGTATGGTAGTGTTCTTAGTTGATGGTTTTGATTTTGGTAAAGTAGAGGTTGATAATTTGGAGGTAAGAGGTTTTTGTGTAGGTAGTATGGTTATTGATGGCTCAGTGAAGATAGGTTTGTTTGAAATCAAGTGTGTTAGTGTAACCAACAATAGTGGTTAGGTTTTTGTTAATAAAATTAGCTTCCTAATCAAAAAGGAGGGAGGAGGCCCCAAGATAGAGGGAAAGGTTGAGGGAGGTAAGAGTTTGGCCCTCTAGCCTATTGCTAGCTTTACTTACTTGGTTAATTTTTTTTTTTGGTTGGTTATTGGGTTTGATCAAATAAGCTCCACTTTCATAGATGGGTGATTAAGGCTTTGTGTAGGGAAGGTTCCAATGTTTTTGGTTGGTTTGGTTAGAGAAGGTGGTTTGGTTATTTGAGGTTTAGGTGAATTGGATGGTTAGGGAATTATTAGGTTGGTAGAGGTTTTTATAAATTTGGTTGGTAAGATAGGGGTTTAGATAATAGGAGTGGTGGGTTGGTTTTTTAAAGGTGTGGTTGGAGGTTCCTGCATGGTGATGTAAGGGAGCCCAAATTTATACCAAAATTTGTCTCAGTCTATGTCAAGTTTGGAGACAAATTTCAATTTTTGCACTAACCTAAAGAATGGTTTATAGACTAGTTTTATTCCTTGGATAGTGGACTTAACATATAAGCCCATAGGTTGAGAAAGGGGAATGGTGACCTCATCATTTTCCTCAATCAAAGGAGGCAAGGTTTGGATGGATAACACTTTCGTGAGGTGGGGCAGACATGGTGGCTTCCTCTTTGGGAATGATCTCTAAAGGGGCACTAAATTGCTTGATAATTGAGGGAGAAGGTGAAATGGGTGATTGTTCCACTATGTCAGTTAAAAGAGGGTTTGATGGCTCCACTACCTTAATAAGTGGAGGAAGAGAAAGGGTTGCTTCCTCGATTTAGATTCCAAAAGAGGAGAAGGTAACTCAACTACCTCAATAAGTGGAGGGGGAAAAAAAGATAGATTGGGCAGTAGGTTCTTTAGCAATGAGTGCGTTAAGAACCATATTAACAATATAGGCATCATGAGAACACTCAACTTTTTTTTCTCTCATTTTTTTAGGTGCTTGATTAGGGAATGGTTGCCTAAAAATGTCAAGGGATTGGTTTTGAGGTGCATTGGGGTTATCTAACACAAGCTCCCCCTTATTAATGACAGATTGGGCAATGCTCTTGAAGGTATTACACCTACAAACATCATGCCTAACTACTTGAAGGAAAACACATAGATAATTATCATTGCACCAACTAAGCATAGGATGAGAAGAATAAAATTGTTAAGGGGGTTTGATAGGAGGAAGTTGTATGATGTTATTATTCAATAACTTCTTCATGATCAAAGTGTATGATTTCCCAAGTGGGGTGAGTTAATTTTGGTTATTATGGTTTTAGTTTATCATGTTTTGCTTTGAGGAGTTAGAGGAATTTGGTTGGGTGATAGATATTGGAGAAGTAGATTTAAGGACAACCACATTCATAATTCCCTTGTTTTTGGTCTTAGTGTTGGTTTGGTTTCTCAGTTTAGAGGAGGAAGCCTCATTGGTTTTATAGGTGGAGTTCTTATTTTTCAATTTTAGCTTTCCTTCATTGATGGCTATATTTTATAACTTGCATGCCATGGTGAAAGCTTCATCAAAGGTTCTAAAACTTTGAAAATGTAACATAGAAGAGATGTGTGTTATGTAGACTAATTACGTAGTGAATACTAGATTCTTAAGTTTGATTAACATTAGATATCAACCCAGGGTACATATGCTTTTAAAGGATGTTAGCACTATATATGCATTATTGATTCCCAAATCAACTTATTCTACTAGTTGTAGTACAATTAACTTATATTGAATTCACCAGATACTTATACTTTAAAATCTTATGAAAATATAAATATAAAAATACTTCACATGGATATATCACATATGCATCATACTTAAATTATCAAACTAATAATAAAATCAAATTAAACAATACACTAAAGCTAAGGAGGGTCAGGATCTTGACTACAACTCCTTCCAAAGGGGCCCTTTCTCATTCAGACTTGAGTTCCAATCCTTCTCTAAGATAATTCACAAACTTCTTACAAAATCAGCCTTCTCATTACTCAATTCTATAGAAACTAAATATTGCTACAAAAAGTTATAATAAATAGAGTGCAATGCTGGAATTCCAATACTTATACTATTATCTTTTCAAATTAACTAAATCCTAATTTGATCTAGGTTTTACCATTAAATACAGAAGGTAGTTTATTAACTTTAAACCAAAGACATCAAACTAGGAAAAAAATAAAAATACTTAGAAACTATCCCAGTCAACGTTCAAGTGGTTAGCAACCAAATTTACTTGTTTTAGACTTGACTAGGTTAAGGACAAGGCATGTTGTTTTTTTGTTTTTTTCTTTTTCTCATTATCCTTTTCTTTCTCATCTTTGGCAGTACATCCAATATTTATTTACGTGTATCTAATCCATACAACAACTATGATTCTTTCCAAACATCCTTTTAGTTCCCAAGATAGTTGGATGTGTTTTTAAGATCTCCTAAATGATATTTCTATTTTGCATAGTGGCTATGGGAAATATATAGGTGAAGCCTAAAGTTACTATGGGCACTCTACATTGGCTTGTGAGTACCCTTTAGGTGAAGCCTATAGTTTCTATGGGCACACTACAATGGCTATAGGAAACTAGTAGGTGAATCCTATAGTTGATGTGGGCACTCTATAGTGGCTGTGGGAAACCTATAGGTGAAGCCTATATTTGTTACAAGCACTCTACACTGGCTTATGTGCAACCTTTAGGTGAATCCTATAGTTGGTTTGGGTACTCTGCAGTAGTTGAAGCCTAGAAAGATTCTGTAGTCTTACATGAACCTTCAAATGCTTGTTAAATAAAGTCACACAAATATAATTCAATCAAGAAAAAAACATCAATAATTCATAATATATATATATATATATATATATATATATATATATATATATATCAATATACATAAAAATCATAACTTCATTCATTCATTTTCATAAGTCATGGATAGTTATGAGATTTACATGAAAAAAGATATATATTATGGATGAGGCTATAAAATGAAGCAATTGCTGGCCTCATCACACCCCCCTACTTAACCTCTTGCTCAGCCTTGAGTAAGCCTTGGTTCATTATAAACCCACAAAAATTTGTAAAGTCTAGGGCCTCATGGTAGCTTGACCCTTCAAAGATGTAGAAACCTTTAGCATTCTTAATGTCGCTCCATCTTTTCTTTTCTTTCTCTTTGTCAGTTGGAACATTCCCCTCCTAATAAAGATTTGAGAACTAGAACATAGGGGGTTGAAACATCAATCCCAACCATTGTATTCTCCACTTTCTAACAAGTTAAATATACAAGTATACTCTATGGATGGCCTCCCTAAGGTTTTGAGGTGAGTATGGTTCCTTTATTTTTAAGGCATCTGAGAGTACTACCCATTTGTGAGAGAAAGCAACAAAAACTTGCTTGTCATCTCTTTCGATAAGACTCAAATAATGATTCTAAACTTCTACCTATTTTTAGATAACCCATTTATGTGAAGTGTCTGTGTTCATGAAAGAGATCCATTCATCTATTATAGCATCTAAATTTCTTGATTTACTCCTGATCATCAGGGTAGCTTCCTTTTCTTTTTCTTAATATTCTTCCTTTTTTTTCCTTCTTTCTATTTCATTCAGAACATATGAAGAAAATTCATTTAATAGGACATCTCCCAATTAAATATTTGGATTCCATTCTATGTCACCAGGAACAACATATCGCTGGATGTAAAACTCACTTATCTGAGCTTGGAGGTTAGGATAAACATGTCTATATCCTTCAAAAAAATATTTTGGGTCAAAAACCATCTAAGATTGATCATTATAAATCCTATCATACCTGAATTTAAGCCATCTTTATGCCAAATATACAACATACACCCGAGAAAGTGGTCTGCACTCCATCAATAGTTCAATAGTTTCATGCATTTTACCAATCTTTTTATTCAAATATCTAATCCTAAATTCAGAAAATTCCAATTTTTCTTGTAATTCATTATGTTGTTCTTTTGATTCAACATATCCCTTAAATATCTACATCAATTCTTTGTATTAGGCTTCATTAATACTAAATTTTTCCTTCAAAAAAATCAAAAGATCATTAGTCTCCACTAGTGTAGTGGCTAAGAAATCCACATCAATAACCTCTTCTATTGTAGGTGTTAGTGTAGTAGGTAATAGAGGAGGAAATATATGATAGAAGAGTACCAAATCTAGAGCATAATCTACTACAAGTGCTTCTGTGGCCAAGGTAGATGAAGTTGTTGTAAGTTCCTCTAATACTTTTTCTCTATTCATAAAAGGTTCTACAAACTCTGCTACCCCTAGAAGTGTTTCAATGCCTCTTATTCCTTTCAATTCTATTATCTCATTCCTCAATTTTTAAATTTCTTGCAAAGCTTATTCCAATGTCTGGAAATCCTGGGTATGAGGAAGTATTTTTTATTCTACTTCTTTTTCCATAGTCTCTCCTTCAACCGATTCTTCTTCTACTGCATGTTGATCTACCATTCTCAATTCCTCTTATGTATACGCAATGTCTCTGAGGAGATCAAAATCCTCCTCAGTGAATCTAGATGGTTGAGATGACTATTCTTATTCTACCTTATTATATTTCTCATCAATAGACCATACTTCAATTTTAAACCCATCATAGGTCTTCCAAACCCTAGGATTTTTCTTTGGTTTTTCATTATCATTGATAGTTATGGCTAAGGAAGTTGTAGTGGTCTTTTGTTTCTTAATTATTTAATATCTCCTAGGAGGAGGTCTCCTAATTTTTCATACCATGGGTTTCTTCCCTTTGGTTGATACGATAAATTCTTCTTTTCTAGAAGGAAACAATGCGGAGGAATCAATCTATGGTGAGGAAAAAGTGGGAGAAGGAATATGTTGTTGTGGGCTTTCCTCCTCTGTGTTAGAAGGAAGTAAGACCATTTACTTCTCTTTTTCTTGATCGTAGTCTCAAATAGACCCTCAGTAGCTATGGGCTAGCCAATATCACTAGTGCCCACAACATCTTCTTGTATAACTTGTTGGGCCTGCTCCTCAGGGGATTCCTTCTCATTAATGCCCTCTTCTTATTGAGGTTCATTAGTTTCTAAGGCTAAAAATTGCTCCCAACTTAGATCAAGTCTAATAGAGTTTACTCTTTGTTTAGTTATTAGCCATATTAGGTAGTGATGAGATAGGGATATTTCAATACCCACTCTTTGGACTTCCTTTTAAAAATATTCCATAAGAAATTTGGAAGATTATTGGCTCTGCCATGCCTTAAGTGAGAAACTTAAAGTGAAGAGTGTAAATTAAGAAATACCTTCCTTCATAGGTCATGTACCTGATGATGTATGATTTTATCTCCCTCCATGTTTGAGGTAAGCTAATTCTCTCTACACCTCCTTTCTTTAATACTAGTATTTCATTTTCTTGGCAAAACTATTGTCTAACTTCTTGACCATTGGGTTTATCTTGATAGTTTTCTCCCATACTTGGTAGCCCAGTTGCTTGGCTCACCAAGTCTTCAGTGTCTAGGAATGTGATGCCATGTATAGTGGCTTGGTTTACATCAAAATAACCTATAAATTCTCTAGCAAGATGCTCTAAGAAATGTTTCAATGTTTCAAAATAAATGGTCCAACCAGCTCTATTGAAGACATCCCAACTAGCTTGGTCTCCTTGAAGTTGCTTATCATCCATGGGTTCTATCCTTGCAACTAACCCTCCCATCTTGATAATTTAAACTTATTTTTCAATCCTTTCAACTAATAAATGGAAACACACTCTCTTTGTCTTATATAAATTTGCCTATAGCAAAGTAGGGGTTTTGTTCAATAATGGCAAATATGAGGTTGCAAGTTATAGGGATGCAAGTTATGAAATGCTAAAGTTTTATGGAAATGGTTATACTTATAAGGTGGAAGCAATGAAATTATTTATTTCCCTATAAGATATTATGGCATCCATATGTTATTTAATCTTTCCCATAGTGCATGGTATTCTAACCTATAACATCCTCCCCAACTTGAGTTGTCACATGTCCTCAAGTGATGTGGAATGAATAGGATATAATGGGGTTTATAGGTGATGTGATGGATATTAAATGAATGAAATAATTCATTATTTGATATTCTATTAATATCATACATGCTATATTAAAATAAAAAAATAATTTTTAATGATTAAAACATATGGCATACCTTTTTGTTAATGGTGTACTAGGGTTGATATTAAGGGCTTGCATGTGTGTTGGTATGTAAGTGTTTTCATGTGAATGATTGATAGGATGTAATGATTAGGATAATAGTTGTAACTAGATTGAAGTGGGACCCTTTTGGATTTATTAGGATGTCAATGTGGCTAGGCTTTGATGATGCCTACAGCTCACATGCATGTGATGCATGACAATCTGCATGGATAGGGGTTTAGAACATGGATGAGAGATGATGGATCTTCTAACACCAAGTGGTTATTTAAGAGTTGGGTGATCTAAGTGATGGGATATATGAATATAAAAGTAGATGGTTGAGGGTGTTGTTGCTTTGTGACCTTCTACATGAACTAGATGATAATTATCTTTGTGCTATTTTATTCCCTATACATTCTATGCCTAGTGGACTTGGAATTAGTAATCATTAGGTTATTAAAATATGGGAACTATGTTATAAATAAATATAAAACCTCACTATTTATCATGTTGAAATCATCTCCATGAAATAACCAAAAATTGAATCATGCATGTCTTGATAGGCATAAATTTTGGTCTGCAACACTTCCAAATAGAGAGGGAAAGTGTATGCTTTATTGTGTCTCTATAGCTTGGTATTCAAGGGTATTTTTGATAAATATATGTGACATTTATTTCTCCAATCCTCCTTTATTCTTTTACAAGGTTGTTTGATGACTTTCATGTAGTGCCCAAAAGCCAATAGCCAAGCCATAGGTGAGAGTTGTAAGAGGATCTAACCTACATGAACTTTAGAAAGGTGAGAATGGCATGAGGAGGTACCTAAAATAACTATAGGTGAAGCCCATATTAAGATAAAAATTGATGTCCAACTATGTATAAGGTGCTTGTAACAATTATATAATTGCCCGTAGTAGCTATAGAATTTCTCATAGTAACTAATGTGTAAGCTTCAATGGCAAAGGTGCCTATAATAACTATAAAAAAACCTTGCTAAATTGAACAATTATACTCTTAATGATTAACATTTCTCTCTTGTCTCTATCTCTCTCTTTTACCCTTAAATAGTCATCAAGTTGGTTTTCTACTTAAACCCATTTTATAGTTTTGGATAGCCAACAAGCTGGTTTTCTACCCAAAAGCTACCAACAATGCCCAAAAATAGGTTTTCATTGTCGATTTTTTTTACTATAGATATTGTTTGTAGTAGAATGTTTATTCAAGGTCCTTTTAAATTCATCTGGAAGGTTGTTTAGTCAAGGACTTGGTGAAGGTCTCATTCATCATACCAAAGGAGGGTTAGATGTCCTCCTCTCCTTTTTCATCTGAGTGTGAACTAGTGTTCCCTTTGTTTGGTAAGGTAACATGCCTATCCATTACATCATTATATCCATCTTATGATTTCTTGTGTATGTGTTTGATAAAATCTTTTGGAGTGAGTGGTTTTTTGTACAACTTGAGTCTATGGCCATTGACTAGCAGACATAATCTTACTGGATCAATAGTTTAGAGTTGCATTGCTTCATTGTCATAAACATGCTCAATATCAAAAGTACTAAGCCATTTGGTTTGGAGTTTACCCTTGTGATCCTTATATTTGAAGTAAAAAATAAGGGCCCAATATTTTGTATAGAACTAAATGGTCTTAATGTACCTATCATACCATCCAATACATTGCTACTATACAAGCTCTATGTTTTGTAATGCTTGTTGTCTATATTCATCTACGACATTTAACTATAGGAACCTTTCCTTTTGTGCTTTATATATATTCATCCCAAGTTCTAGTGATGTCTATAAGGTCTTGTGCTCAAATTCAATTAACAAAATAATTTTATTTCCATAGAACAACTCATATGGAGTGAAGCCTGTAGTGGTCTTCCATGTGATTTTGTAAGCCCACATAGCTTTAAGAAGCGTAGCCTCCCAATACTTACGAGACATACTAACAGTCTTTGTCAAAATATTTTCTAATTACTTTTTGGTGACTTCCACCTACCCATTAGATTTTGGATGATATGGAGTTGATTTATTATGCCTAATCTTGTATTATTGGCCTAAGGCAGTAATTAAGTTAGCAGTGAATTGGGATCTTTGATCAGTGACTATTTTTCATGTCACACCATACCTTGTGAATATTTATTCATAGAGAAAATCTTCCACCTTCTGATCCTCAGTGTGTGTAAGAGCCTCTACTTCCACTTATTTAATGACATATTTAGTACATACAAGGATGTATTATTTGTTGTTGTATTTTGGATCAAAAGGTCTTGCAAAGTATAGACCCCATTTTTCAAATGGTTCAAGCACCATTTGAGGCTGTAAAGGCATTTCATCTAAATGTATGGGTATCCTCATACATTAACATCTATCACAATGTGAAGTATACCTTATTGCTTCTTTATGGAGTGAGGACCAATAGTATCCTATAGTCAAAATTTTGATTGTTGTATGCTTGGCTATAAAGTATCCTCCATAGGGTTCATCATGGTAGAATTTGAGAATATTTGGAAATTCATCTTCTCTAAGACATCTTCTGATGATGGAGTCAAGACCAATATATAAAATAAATCCATATAGCCATGAATATCTAGCACTTTTTTGAATCAAAGCTCTCCTTTATTTAGGGAAGAAGTGTTGTGGAAGTAACCATGTTACAAGGTAGTTAGCAATATCAGCATACCAATGTGTGGTAAGGGTGAGAGAGAATAGGTGTTCATCTATAAATGAGTCATATACTATAGTATCTTCTTCAGAGGATTGTAGGCATGATAAGAAGTTAGCCACCACATTGTCCATACCAGGCTTGTCTAAAATTGTGATATCAAATTATTATAATAAGAGCAACCATATTATCACTCTAGCTAGAAAAATAGGTTGTTTCATAAGATATTGAATAGCTACATGGTCTATATGAACAAATACTTGATATCTTGTGATGTAGTGATAGAAATTATTGATAACATAGATTAATACCAAGAATTTGTTTTAGTAATTGTGTAATTTAATTATATTGTCTACAAGTTTTTGCTTAAAAAATATATGGTATAATTGAGTGATTCCTATTTTTGACCAAGCACAGCTCCTAGGGTAGCATCTAAAGCATCAGTGTGAATATAGAAGGGAAGCTTCCAATCAGGACCATGTAGAACAAGGGTGGTGGTCAATAATTCCTTCAATTATTTGAAGGTTGTATCATAGGTAGGAGTCTAGAGAAATTCAACATCTTTAGTCAAAAGGGTGAATAATTTTGTTGTTAATTTGTTGAAATTGTTGATGAATCTCCTGTAGTAACCAACATATCCTAAAAACCTCCTAATTTCTTTTTATTTTTGAGGAACGGGTAGGTTTTTGATGATGTTTATTTTTATAGGGTTAATATTAATTCCTTCAATAGATACATGGTGGCCTAAGAAAATACTTCTATCATAAGCATATAACATTTCTTGTGAATGAGAGATAGATGGTACTCCTGACAACATTATAGCACTTGCTCTAGGTTTTTTAGGCACTCACTAAATATTTCTCCATAGACAGTGAAGTCATCCATATAGATTTTTACAAATTCATTGGCCATATCTATAAATATACTCATGATATCCCTTTGAAATGTTGTAGGATCATTACATAGTCCAAAATGTAATCAAGCATAAGCATAAGTACCCTAGGGATAATCAAAGGTGGTCTTTTCCTGATCCTCAGGAGCAATTATATTTTTTTGTAACCACTGAAGCCATCTAGAAAGGCAAAATATTTCTTCCCTATTAGTGTGTCCAACACTTGGTCAATGAAGGGTAGAGGAAAGTGATCCTTCCTAGTTATTGTGTTGAGTTCTCTATAATCTATTCATACACATTAGTCTCTATTTTTATTTGGTATAATAAGTAATGGTGAAACCCATTCACTGTCTGAAATGGGATATATAAATCTAGTAGTTAGGATTTTTTGTAATTTCACTTTGACTATTTCTTGAAGAGTTAGATTCATCATATGTTGTGGTTGTCTGATTGGTTGGCACTCTTCTTTGATGTAAATATGATGTGTGCATGTTTATGGGTTGATTCTTTTCATATCTTTATAATTCCATGCAAAAACATGTTGGTTTGCATGCAACATACTGACTAGATGCTTTTCCTCATTTAACTCCAACTTGTTATTAATAACAAATGTTTTTTCCTAGAGAGATTTCAATTTATTGTTAGAGTGTATTCAATATTTATATATTTTTAATGGATCTGGTTTGGTTGAAACTATAAGGTAGTAGCTCGTGGAATATTTCCTATACAAATGCATTAGAATTATCTGATTCTTAGAGGCTATAAAATGATCACTCAACATATTATAAATGGTTTAGATATATAGGAGTTTGATAATTATGATGAATAATATTGGAGAGAATTATATCTTCCTCTTGATTAACCAATATGCATGCATGGTCTATGGTAAATATAAGAATCAAGGGACGTTGATCTGCCTCATCTTCTTTAGCCCATAATGTATGTTGTAATGTAAAAATTGGTTGTGCTAGGGAATAAAGGACCAACTTATTAATATGATTTCCATTGGATATCATCATGTTACTTGATCTATATATGATGAAGGCATCAAATGTGGTAAGCTAAGATCATCCTAGGATAAGAGTGTATCCACCCAAATTAGATTTAAGCTATAGCACAATGAAATATGTAGGGTACTCCCAAGAATATATAGTAATGACAAGGTCTTCAATGATTCCCTCTGGTTTGATTGTAGACCTGTCAACCATTTACAACATTGTAGATGTGGGATGAATATTATTCAGCTATAGTTTATGCATAGTTTTATTTATCATTTCATTTATTGTAGCCCCTAAGTCTATCAATGTATTAGATAGTTGTTGATCATGGATCTAGACTGTGACTACTAGGCATCTTGGATCTAAATATTTATTTGGTAAGGTGTGTCCTAGAAATGATGTCTGCTAGTTGGCCAATCACATGCATAGTATTGGGTTATTTGTTCTTCCTTATAGGTTTTTTTAGATAGAGGTCTCTAACAGCTTTAGAATATATGGATGCATCCTTGATGACCTAGAATATAGGAATTTTGACACAAAGATTCTTGAACTGTCCCATGAAATTAAACTCAGGTTCAATTATATGGTGTTGAAGGTTGAGATGTTTTGGAAATGGTGGGTTTATTTCATCCATAGCTTTATTTTTTAAGTTCAGAGAGTTTTTGTGGTGATGGAGGTGGGTTAGCATGATCTTCTAGGGTTTCATGATCTGAATCTATTATTATGGGTGGTGTGGGGGGTGGTATAACTTTTCCTAAATAGAGGTGAAATTCATTGATGTTTACCATATATGTCAAGTACTAAACAGGTTTAGTATTGAATGTGTACATAGGCTTATTTGTAAGATTTTTTATGGGTTGGGTAGGTAGCTAGTTAGGCTTAGGTGTAGCTTGTGTATTGGGCATAAGAGTAGGAGGTTATTGTTGTTGTAGAGGGAATCCTCTTAGAGAGTGTCCCCATGGCTGATTAGGTCTTTAGGGCTATTACCATTGGTTTGTGAAGGGTGGACCTTGGGATGGTTGTTAAGATTGTATCCAAGGTGGGGATACATTTTGTGGAGGTTGTTAAGAGGTGATGAGGAAGCTTGCTTGAGGTGGCTGCTAACTAGAATCAGGAGGTGGAATGTTCATCCAAAGACTAGTCCAATTAGGAGTAGTATTTATAAATTGTGAATTAAAGGAGGTAAAATTTACAAAAAGTGGATTTTATCCCATACCCTGATAAGATGGTCATTAAACCCATGGCCTTCATTATGCAACATAAAAAACCTGGTCATCATCTCCTCCTAAAATATGTAGATCTATTATTTTTAGTTCTTTAGCTATGATGTGAGTTACTTTAGCCCAAAATTAATGACATCTACAATCTACATTTTTCTTCTTATAGTCTAGACAGTTAATGGTCAAGGCTTGATCCAAATCTACTTGCTTTTGTCTTGAGTGCAGGTTGTCTATTGTGTTGATAAATGACTAATGATATCATGTTTCATGTCTTGTAATAGGTTCCTAATTTCAATTTTTGATAGGCCATTTGCAGCTACCAATTGGAGCTTGTTTCCCCTAAAGTTGTTTATGGCAGATCTAGAATAATTCTTACTCAACTCTTTGATATCTAAGAATGGTAGGTGGAAAATATCCCCTCCACTCATTAGGTCTAGGGTTTCAAGACAATCTTCTCTGGCTCCTTTCAAGAAGATGATTTTAAAGGTTCTTCTCTAAGTGCACTTTGCTTGAATTTTTATACACTAAACATGAACCATTCAACATAGTCTTACAAGGATTCATCCCCTTCTTGAGTCATTTTGAAGATGTCATTTCTTCTATAACTTCTCCTTCTTTCATATTCTTGATACTTTCCCAAAAATTTATTTTTCATGTCCTCTCAAGTGCAGATTGAATTACTACCCAGTCCCATAAACCAACAAAGTGTTGAGTCTTTGAGAGTAGCTGGAAAAAGTTCCAAATTATGTGCATCCTTCCTCTAATCATAGCTTCTACAGAGGATATCAAATTTGAAAAATAATGTTTTTGGGTCTTCTGATAATGTACCTCTAAAATTAGGCAAGGCTAAGGGTGGAATGTTTTTCATTTGTGTTATGCTTGTTCCATCTGGAATAGGTAATTCACAAGTAACTATGTCTGGATTTTCATTGGCATCCACAAAGTATTCTTCTCTGTTCATGATGGCTTTTCTTTTGATATGGATACAAAGGTACTCAAGATCTCATCCTAAAATTTTATATCAATCCCTTAGTCATCATGATAATAAATGTTTATCTACTGATCCTCAGTCTTTTTACTATATGAAGGGTCTAAATATTCTCTTGAGATTCCTTTGATTTGATCAAGAAAGCCTTGCTAAAATTTTGTAAATATGTTACTCTCCAAAGTGTTTAGTTCATGTAGTTCCTCTCCTTTATTTATTATTGCTAGCTCAACCAATGATTTTTCTACTTCTATTTCCTTTCTTAGAGCCAATAATGCTTCTTATGCAAGCTACCTCCTTAGGTTTGGAGTATTCTCTTTTTCAAGAGCATTACAGCTTATAGTATATTCTTCAACAATATTATTAGTTATTGTAGGTATTTATGGTTATTTCCTAGTAGTAACTTATAGCTTGTTTGGTAGGAATATCCCTTGAAAATCTCTTTCTCTTTGTATAAATGTTATACCACTCCTTCAGCTATCTTGTCCCTTCTTGCACAAGGTTAGTTTTTTTTCATTTTTTGTGTGTTCCAGGGGGTTATTTCAAACTAATTAAAAATAATGTAGAAATAAAAGAGTGTAGAAATCAAAACAATAAGAATTGAAATTCTACTTCTAGAAAGTAGTAAAAATTATCTACTGAAAGTGGAAAATATTCTAGAAAGCAGGAAATGAAAGCAAGAAAATTAGCCTAGAAAGAAAGAAATAAAAACAAAAAAATTATCCTAGAAAGTTGGAAATGAAAGAAAAAAAATTATCCTATAGAGTAGGAAATTAAAGCAGAAAAATGAAAAACACACTTTGTAGAAAATAAATCACTTTTGTAAGAAATAAATTTTAGAAACATAAACTAACTTATGCACCGTTTACTTATAAAAACTTAGACATCTAACATAAGACACCGTAGTGCCTTCACTCAACTTGCTCAATTGGAACTATATATCCTATAACTTAGACATCTAGCATAAGACACTGCAATGTCCTTACTCAACTTGCCCAGCTAGGTAGAACAGTGCATTAACAATTCTTTTTTAAAAATATTGATTGCTTTTAGAAACAATAATTGACACCCTCCCTGGCAATAGTGCTAAAATATTATATAGACTAATTACCCAATGAATACTAAATTCTTAAGTCTGATTAGCATTAATTATCAACCCAAGGTGCATACACTTTTCAAGGATGTCAGTACTATATATGCATTATTAATTCCCAAATCAACTTGTTTTACTAGTTGCAGTACAATGAACTTATATTGAATTCACTAGATAGTTATACTTGAAAAGCTTATGAAAATAGGAATATAAAAATACTTCACATGGAAGAATCGCATATGCATCATACTTAAATAATCAAACTAATAATAAAATCAACTTACAAAATATACTAAAGCTAACTAGGGTCAGGATCTTCACTACAACTCCTTCCGAGGGGACCCTTCTTCATTCAGACTTGAGTTCCAATCCTTCAAGAGAGAATTCATAAACTTCTTACAAAATCAACCTTCTCATTACTCAATTTTGTAGCAACTAAATATTACTATAGGAAGTTACAATATATAAAGTGTAATACTAAAATTCCAATACTTATGTTATTATCTATTGAAATTAACTAACTCCTAATCAGATCTAGGTTCTATCATTAAATACATAAGGTAGTTTATTAACTTTTAACCAAATATAGAAAACTAGGAAAAAAATACAAATACTTAGAAACTATCCCAATCAACTTTCAAGTGGTTAGCAAATGAAGTTACTTGTTTTAGGCTCGATTGGGTTAAAGACAAGGCATACTATTTTGTTGTTTTATTTATTTTTGTCCTTTTGTCATTATCCTTATCTTTCTCATCTTTCGTAGCACATCCAATATTTATTTACATGTAGTGAATCTATAAAACAACTATGATTCTTTCCAATCATCCTTTTAGTTTCGAAGACCTCTAGATGTGTCTTTAAGATCTCCTCAAAAATATCTCTATTTTACATAGTGGATGCAGGCAACCTGTAGGTGAAGCCTACAGTTGCTACGAGCACTCTATATTAGCTTGTGGGAAACCTATAGGTGAATCTTATAATTGCTATGGGCACTCTATAATGGCTATGTAAAATTGATAGGTGAAGCCTACAATTGTTATGGGTACTCTATAATGGCTATAGGTAACATGTAGGTGAATTCTACAATTGCTATGAGAAATCTATATAAGTTTATAGAAAACATATAGGTAAAGCCTATAGTTTTGTGGGAACTTTGTAGTGGTTGTAGCCTATCAAGATTTTGTAGTCTTACATGACCCTTCAAATACTTGTTAAATAAAGTCACATAAATATGATTCAATCAAGGAAAAAGCATCAATAATTCATCACATTATATATATATATATATATATATATATATATATATATATATATATATATATATACATATAAAATCATAACTTCATTCATTCATTTGCATAAGTCATGAATAATTATGGAATTTACATGAAAAAATACATACATTAAGTATGGATGAGGCTATAAAATGAACCAATTGGTGGCCTTATAAATGTGCTTGGAATATACCCAATCAAAAACTTCTAACAATTTGGGTTGGGTAAAAGAAAAGGAAAGTTTATTGATTAGGATCCTCTAATGGGATAAAAAATTAGTAATAGATTCATCATCAAATTGTCAAATAGAGTAAAGGTCAGTGATGGAAACTTTCTTGGAGATGTTAATCAGAAAGTGATCTAAAAAAGTTTGGGCCAACTAGGTGAAGGAGAAGAGGGAGTGTATGGTTATGACACTATACCAATATAATGTCAGACAAGATAGGTACATGGGGAAAGTATAGAGAAGGAGGGAATCATCATAGGCAATCAAATAAAATGCATGCCTAAATTCCCTAAGGTGTTGTTGGGGATCCTCCTTACTTTAAAACTTTAATAACTTAGGGAGTTCCCACTGAGGGGAATATGGTTTGATAGGGATAGATGGGTGGATAGGTTCATTACAAATCTAATCATATGATAAGATATTATGAGATCCATAAATGGATGACTCTAAGGTATTCATCTTGTCCATTAGCATCTTTATTATTTATGCTTGGGTTTGGTGCCTAAACAGTTGTGAGGTACATACTATTGTGGTGGTTGGGTAATATATTGATAGTTGGTGGGAGGTTGAGAAGTTGCCACATATTGATATGCGGACACAAGTGGTTGGGTAGATGCTATATAAGGGTAGGTGGATATAGGTGGTTTGGTAGTGGATAGAGGTACATGCCCTTGTGGGTTAGGGATATAACATAGGTTTAGTACAATGGGCACCTATTGGGTAGGAGTAGTGGTTAGGTTGGTAATAAAAGGAAGGGTAGTGACCTTTGTGTTGATTGGTGGTAAGGTAGAAGGTATAGGTAGCATAACATTTTGAAGTGGAGTATTGGTTGAAGGAAGTTTAAAAATACTAGTGGTAGGTACTCCCATGGTGAGGGAAGTATAGGTGGCTAGTGGTTGGGTTGATCCCAAGGTAGAGGAGTTATTGGTGGGGGTGGAAGGTATAAGCATGTTTTTAGGTTGGGTAGGTTGGTTTTCCATAGTTGTATCAAAAGGATTAATGGTGGATGAAGAAGCTTGGGTAACCAATGGTTGGGTGGTGACTATGGCAATAAAAATGTTTCCCATAAGGTGGGAAGGCATGTCATAAGGTAGGTTCATAGGTGGAATTGAAGTAGGGGTATGGTGAGGCATAGTGTTAAGATAATGCTAAAGGGCCATAAGATTATTATCTAAGAAGGTGGTAAAATCTGCATCTCCTTAGGTAACTTTTCAAGGGATTAGAGGGATTTCTAAAGGGTGAGGAGAGTCTATTGGTTTAGAAATGTAGTCTATGGATGAAGAGGTAAAAGAGGATAATTGGTTTGGTGATGGGTTTTATTATGTTAGGATCTTTCAATGCTGATGAATTAGAACCATACAAGATAAGGGAAAGAGAGTACACAAACAACCTTACCACTCAAACATAGAGAAGACAAGAAAAGAACAAGGAAATAAAACACACACTTAAAAGTATGTTAAGTCCTTAAATTTCTTGTTAGTCTCTTTTTTGGCTTATGCCTTAAGCTTTATAAGAAATTGTGTGACTGAAATTGGCTTGTAGAGAAGATACTAGAAAATAAGTCTATGGTTGGTTTCAAGTTGTGTTTAGTCTATCAAAAAGATCTATATTGGAAATCAATACATGGCTTGGTATTGGGGACTATCCCCTCACTTCACACACCATAGTGATAAGGGTGTCAGGTGCTTAGTTAGTATATACTGATTTTTAGAGTTTATATTCAACCAAAGAGTTGAGTTAGTTCTCCCCTTGCTAATGACCTCCAATTAGGATCACTAGGAAAGGGTAAGGCGACTACTAGGTGATGAAATCCTAATCAGGCCTTATCTCAATTTTTTTTTATGTTTAATTGATGAAGGTGGTTTGGTTTAGTATATACAACAAAAGTGATGCTATGATCAAATTACTTTGCCTTAATTTAAACTATGTGAGCTAAAATTGCAATCAACCAATGTATGCAATCAATTTTAATCCCGAAAGAAACTTTGATTTCATTTATGAGCACAAAATAGAGAGAAGAGCATATAGATGTAAATAATAGAAAACTTGAGTAAAGACTCAGGGTCCCACCGGGCATGTTAGAATGTTTCAATAAATTCTATCTTATATTTCAAGAAAGGAAGAAGAAGAAACTAAATACGGGTATGGTTGAAAAACTTGTTTGATTATGCACATATTAAATCAGAAAATTATGAAGAACTTCTCTTTAGCTTAGGAGGATGACCTTAAAATAAGACAACACTAAGAAAATTTATTTCTTAGATAGAGAGATGAGTGGGTTACCTAGTACTAGCTAGATCCCTAAAGCAAGGGCTTCCTTGGGTGCTATCAATCTACAAATTTTAAACAATTAAGCTTATAAATAGAAGATAAGGTACTTGAATCAATAATCAAATGGTACTTAAATTAAACACAAGAAATGTTTGCTAAATAAATAGACTAGAAATGACTAATATAGCAATAAACAAGTCAATACTAGTGTTAAATAGGTCAAGTGTACTTCAAAAAATAGGTTGGGAGTCTGTGAATAGGTAGGGACATAGAAAATTTAATTTGGTTGGGGTAAGAGGGTGCAAATAACTTGATGTCATTTTATACCATAGTGAACATTAGTGGTTGATGTGACCATCGATAGTTAAGGTGATCATTAAGGGTAAAGGTGACTGTTGGTAGTTAGGCTATCAGTACTTGAGATAACAATTAGTGGTTACTGTGTGTAGGCTTGGGTTGATAAATAAGTTGATTGATGAGATTCTAGTTGGCTTATGTTGGGTTGATTGAAAAATACAAATAAAGTAATTGAATACTAGAAAACAAATACTTAGCTTGCATAAGATTGATTAGGTGAGTATTTAAGGTGGTTGGATCATTGATAAAGTCTAGCATGATTTTGTTAGAGTAATATTACTTATCTATAAACCAAGGGGTGGCAACAAGTTAGCTCTCTGTCATGATGGTTGGATAATCAGATTGCTAGATTTTTAGAAGAACACCTAAAAAAGAAAGCTCTAGATGCAAAATTTATTGATAATTGTGGATGCAGTCCTTTTTCACCTCCTACTCCTCTCTTCTTATATGTAAAGGAGAGGTGTAACAAGATGTTAACTGGGGTTTCTAATTATAATTCCTACATGCAATGACTTGCACATAGATTTAGATAAGTTAATTTTAGAAAATCAAGGTGAATGGTTTTTATGTTAGTGTTTGGTATGGTGGTCCTTGACCATCGATGGTCAAGGTGATCATCGAAAATCATCCTAACCATCGGTAGTTGAGGGCCAAGGTAGAAAGTGGGTTAAAGGGTGGGCTTAGTTAGTTGGTCAAATTGACCATGGTTAGGCTTGACTAGGGGTCAAAGGGCCAAATTAGTCCCAAGGGGGTACTAAGGAGGTGTAGGGGTGTTTCTATATTTAGAATTATGGTGTGCAAATTTTTGATGTCTACATAGTGGTAGAGATATAAAGGTAGAAAATCTGGTCATCCTTAGGAGGGGTGAGGATAGATGGAGACAAAAGGTACTTTTTAAGTGAATCAAAGGCCTTTTTATAATCATCACTCCACTTAAAATATATGTCCTTATTCAAAAGGTGGTGGGAGGGTTGGCATTGGTCTAAGAGCTTGGAGATAAAGCGATGAAGGGATTGGAGCTTCCCCTATAGGCTGTGGAGTTACTTAAGTTAGGTGGGAGGAAGCATGTCAAGGATTGATTTGATTTTGGATGGATCAACCTCAATTCCCTGAAGGGAGATAATAAAGCTAAGAAGTTTGCCTAACAAGACCCTAAAAATGCATTTTTTAGGGTTAAGGTGGACATGGTAATAAATAAGTCACTTAAAGATAATATTGAGAACAACCAAATGATCTTTTTGATATTTGGATTTACTAAGAAGGTTGTTGACATATTCCTTGACAATTTTGTGGATAAGGTCATGGAAGATGTAGATCATATCATGTTGGTATGTTTTATTAGCATTCTTTAGTCTAAAAGGCATGACCCTATAACAAAATGTTTCCTATAGGGTGATAAGGGTGGTTTTGTGTTGATCTTTAGTGTCAATTAGGATCAGATTGTATCTCAAAAATCTATCGATGATAGATAAAATCTCATGGTTGACTATAAGATCAACTAGTTGATCAATGCTTGGTAGAGGTAAGTCATATTTAGGGAAAGTGAGGTTGAGGCCATAAAATTCTACATAGATTTTTAGTCCCCCTATGGCTTTGGTGATGGGTATTACATTCAAGACGCATTGGGGATAGTTAATGGGTTGAATGAAATTGACAGATAGGAGATATTGAAGCTCTTCTTTGACAAGAAGGGCTATGTGAGGGTGCATTCATTAAATTTTCTACCTAACTAATTTTTCATCATGATGGGTGACTATGTTATTGGTGGAAATGGTGGGGTCAATTCTAGGCATGTCATTGTAAGACCAAGTGAATGCTATGATACAATCTTGGAGGAAGGAGGGGAAGTTTTGAAGTACCTTATAATTTAGTGATTGGAAAAAATTTATAATGTATGGGCTGTTTGAAGTGCCCATGTTTATATCCATGGTGGATTAATTCAACATGGTTGAAGTCTCAGGAGGAAAGGATTTATGGATGGAAGAATCCAGTGCACCAAGATAGGTGAGAATGGAATCATCATCATGACACTGAATAGTATTTATGGTAGGAGACTCATTTCCTTTCATCTCAGGATGGGTCGTAAGTATGGAGATGGTTGATTCAAGTCTTGAAGGTGTGTTTACTAAAAAATTTGGGCTCTACAAGTTCTAGGTAGGACTACAAGGATCTAGATAGGCCTGGTGTGAAGATTTGATGTTTTTTTCTCATTTTATATAAAAGAGTAAGGCATGAGTGTTTCAAGGTGAGTTATCAGGTTGTTTTAGAGCATATTTCCTATTTTTTTAGTGACATGAATTTATATTGGTGGTCCTTGAGGTGGCTTGAGAGAGAAGGATAGTAAGCCTGTGTGGTTATTCTTCATGGTGTGTGAAGATATGAATATGTTCAATAGGTGAAATGGCTGAGAGATCTTAGGAGGAGTCCCTCTCAAATGTTTCTTGGTGATTTTTATCATATTTTAGTGTTCTTTATGTTCTTTCTTCATTGGTTATAGTGCTTGGTTGAAGAGAGTGTTGGCATGTAGCAAGAAGTTGTCAAGGTAAAGAAGAGGTAGGCTCAAGGTAAAGGGGAGTTTGTATCACCTTTATAAGGTTATCCTCTCATGTTGGTAGTATTTTCAGGTCCTCAAGATCAGTTTGTGCCCACTTTGTCATTGTGTTAAAGGTGGAGAAGGTTTCTATTGTGAGAGTGCTTGAAGAGAGAGAAGGAAGGTGAGTTGTATTATGGGTGTTGACATTAATGACAAAGGGTGATATTTTTGGAGAGTTTTTAGTGATGTCACAGATGTGTCTAGGTGAGTGTATGAAGTGTCTTGATAGTCTAAGTGTTAAAGATGAAGTGTGTAGTGTGCTTGTCCTAGTATGCTTGAAGTAGGCTTGGTTGATCTTCAATTTTGGTATGATTATGGATGGGTCTAAAGTATTGAGCATATGTGAGGGGTCCTATCAGAGATCAAGGATGATTGGAGAGCTTGTGGAAGTGCATGGTATTCATCTATTTATTTATTATGTTCATCTTGGCATAGTTAGTTTTATAATAGAAAAATATAAGTAGGTAATTTGTTGACATCACCATTATCACATATAGATGAGTCAGGAGGAGTTGATCATATGGGTGTGATCACATTATTCCTAAGTTTCTATGTTTTAAGTTTTGGGTCATGAGGTTGAGTGTAGATAAAAAGATATAGGTGCAAATTTGGCCTCTTAGATAGAATTTCACTAAGTTTATATACTTATCCAGATCATCAGTGCATGTCATGCAAATATGTATGAACCAGTAAGTTTGTGAATTTAATGCAAATATGAATAAAGTCAATAATGGTAAAATGTTTATATGGAGATGTTATATATATTGTCAAGAAGATACCCTATAAATTTGGAGTCTTGAAGTGATTTCTATTTCAAGTTATAAAGCTTCAAAGTTGTTCTAGTAGACTATGATGGGCCAGAGACCGTCAAGTTTAATCACATTGAAGTCTGAGGTCATTGGTCTAGAAGATCCAATGGTGAGAATTAAATCATACATATTGAGATCAATGGTGAGTATGAAGTCAACATGTCAAAGGTTTCATGCACTGGTGACAAGTGTCACAAGCTCACTAATATGATAGAAGATCAATTATGAGCAATGGTTCATACTCATGGAGATCAATGGTATGGGACAAGTCAAAGAGTCAACAAAGCATGTGGGGTTGCCAAGTGGCATAAGTGAATAGAATAAAATCAAAGTATTCATAATGCATTAAAGTTTTACAAGTGTCATAATCAGGGGAGTTCTGATCAAGATCTAATGGTGAGCATTGTAATATAAAGACCTAGATGATTTGAGGAGATTGATGATGTGTATTTGGTCAATATTGCAAGGGTGCACGAGATGAGGTCAAAATGTTCAAATTTTAACAATGAGTAAATTTAGAGACCAAGATAATGATAATAATATCAACAATCCATATTTTATCAAAAGATGTGAGGACATGAAATGATGGAAAATTGTTCAAAGTTTAACAGTTGCTCAGTGATAGTTGGAATTCCAATATTTGAATTTGTGAGGGAAGACCAGTATATAGTTTTTGTGATATAACTTTTGATATATGTATAATTTTACCATGGTTTAAAAGTAAAATTTGTAGAGGACTTCAATTAAATCCATAAATATTTATTTAAAGGTCTAAATGTTTGTAAAGTCAAATTTATTGAGTTCCAAAGTTTACTTTGTATGTGTTCATGCTCTGCAAGTAACCCAAGAAGGGTAATTGAGTTATTATTGATGGTATTTACATGTTTTAAGATGAAATAAGTGTTAGAGTGTGTTTTATAATTCATGAAGACCATTTGTGTGGATTATGGAGGTTTGAACAATCCATATTTTATATGATCAAAAGCTTAGAAGTTGACTATGTGTTCATTCTTAGTGATCGTATGTACAAAATGATGTTTGGGCTAATTGTGTTGTAGCAGAAGGGTATTGTGATGAATTTTTTCACTTAATGTGGACCTATATATCATGTGGCATGGTATATGTATTTTTAAAGTGTTATTGTGTTCTAAGTTTACTTGTAGAAGTGTCAAAGAGGTGAACGGGTCTCTAAAGGACCTATAAGGGCTATTAAGGCCTAATTAAAAGGCATAGTTGCTTAAGTGTGACCCATGGATGTTATAGCTAACCTATGTTGATGGTATTGAGCTATGTTAGATGTATTAAAGGATAATATAAGTATTTAGACTAACCAAGAATATAATAATCATGAAATCTCTATAAATGGTGAAATCAAAGATCTTGATTTCTAGATGTAAGAGACCTAAGAGAAGCGGTGTGTGAGAGAGTTGTGGAGTGAAAGAAAGGGTGTGTGCCTAGTGGATGGGTTATAGAGAATAGCAGGTTGATGACTATGTGTATGACCTATAGGTCATATTTATGATGTCAAGAATAGTGATCTTATAGGTTTGAAGATTGAGGATGAGCAAAGAGGTCTAGAGTGATCCAAAAGGATGTTTTGGATGCCCTTAGTGTGAGCAAAGGATAGATAATGTTTCTGTAAGCTTGGTGGTTAACTTGAGAGGAATATTAGAGTGTAAAATGTGTGTATGACCATTTGGGTAGGCTTTTGAGGTTGTGATAAAGTTGTTGTTGAGAGGTCTAGAGTGATCCAAAAGGTGGTTATAAATGTTTATGGTTGTGTGAAGAAGTGAACGTGGTTGATATATATTATATCTCCATCAAATTTGTAGGCAAATAGTGTCTAAGAGATGTTCATATCATAGGTGTTGGGAAGGTGCTCAAAATATAGGTTATAATTACTTGACCATCCTAGGGAAGGTGATCCTTGTGATGTAGGTGTTTCACTAAATCTAGGTCAGAAGGACTTGACCATCTTAGGGGTAGGTGTTTCACTAAATTTTGGTCGAGAGAACTTGACCATCTTAGAGGTAGGTTTTCCTCATGGAATAGGTGTTTCACTAAAGTATAGTTAGAAGGACTTTACCATCTCATGTTTGCATACTTCTTACAGGACAAGTAGTCCATGTGTTTTCAATCTTGAGAGTGGGTTTTATTCCCCAAGAGGGTTTCCCACATAGATTTTGTGTTATGTGTATGATCTTGCATTATCTATTGTTCATTGTTATGAATGACTTGTATATTATATGTGTTGGGTGACTATTTGGTCACCAGCTGACTGACAATAAAATGGTTATTTCAACCACAACATAAGGAGGTTTATGCTACAAAATGGGTGTGGTGACCACAGCTAGAAAGAGATAAATCTCTCCTCTCAGCAAGGGGAGGTTCCCTATAAACTATAGTATATATATAAGTTGAAAATAGACATAGGGGTGAAATCATACCATCCATCTCTCTTTTTTTAGAGATGATGTTCACAAAGAAAATGAGAATTCTTGGGTAATTGCTAAAGGCATTTCTCTTCTTTTAGAAATGATGTTTAGAAAACCATAGGAAGACTTCTTAGGTAGTAACTGTAACCACAATAAACCCATAAAATCACAAAGTCTTTCATTGTTTCTCTCACTAATTATGATGAAGGACACCATAGGATTAAGTGTAGCCCAAAGTCTCCACCTAAAACTACAACAAAGTAAAGTATTACCAAGGATAAAGAGAGATCAAAGTCTCTCTAGTATCCTTTACACAAAACATAGACTGAAGACAATTATGGTAGCACAAAGTCTCCCACAGTCATCTTTAGGACATCTTCTAGCTTATTTCCACTTGTTCTACTTTTTTAATTAAATAGACAAGACTATATTTAGGAAATAAACATAAGAACAATTTCCTAGATGACACAAGCTTATTCCAACACAAAGTCTGAAAGGTCACTTGCTTTCTCATTCATTTAACAAAATATGATTAACAGTCTAAGCTCAAAGTCTTAGGAATGCTTTTCAATTTGGATATATCTTTGCTACTAATAATAGAGAGATCTCTCTTATATAAAATGAGAGATTACAATATATAGCATCACAAGAAAGACTTAAGTACTTGTTTTCATGAGAATGGCCCATGCTGAATTGAATGCATTAAATATCTATGAAAGGTCCATGATAGAATAGGTCATTAGCCTTGACTTTGGCATTCTGAATCATCTCAAATGTCTCCTCCTAAGCATGGGTTGTCTAGTCTTCTTTATGACGCTTATACGACTGTCTATTCACCTTTACTTAATGTAGAAAAATAGGCCACACCTTTGAATACTTGCTCTTTTTGATGTCCACCTACTAGAATAACTCTTCTACAAATATTTTTGGACTTTTTTAGTCATTCCCTCCTTCCTTACCATGTTTTATCTCTTCCTAGTGATTTGAGCTCTCAGGGCTATCTTCTCACTTTCAATTGGCTTCTTTGGCTCTTTTCTTGGCTGGTCACTGAGTTTGTTCTTAGGTCTTTTAAAAATCAATGGTTATTCCATCACCCTAAATTTGACGTCTGTAGGGATGTCACCAGTCACTTAAACCACTTTAAACATTTGAAACTTGAACTTTTTTGGTTCAAAGGTTCAATGGTTCAATGGTTTGATGGTTCAATGTTTTGTAAAGGGCCACGTTCATTTGGTTTTTTTCTTCGATTGAACCATTTATTTGAACCATTTGGTTGAACCTCTTTCTGGAATCTTCTAATTCATCCATTCACTCAAATCTTCCACTCAAAATTTAAACTCTTTGAATCTTTTGAACTTTTGAACCTTCTGAAGTTAAAGGTTCAACAGTTCAAATCTATTTCTTTGAATCCTTTGAAGTTTCAAACTCTCTAGATCCTTTCATTCTCTAAGTCCATTGACCTCATTAAACTTGTTAAACCTTTGAACCTATCAAAGTTCAAGGTTTAATGGTTCTATTTCTCTACGTTTTTGCTAATTACATTCAGAAGAAGAAGAAACTAAAGATAAAGGTTAGGAGTTTGTCCGTTACCTGGATTAAGTTGCGCACCGTATCCAAGCATTGTAGGAGCTCCTCTTTGGCTATGGAGGAAAACACCTATAGATAAGAATAAGACTCAAATAAAGAGAGTGTTAGATAAAGATATGGTGGACTACCAAGCAACACGCTCAGTCCCAGAAGCGTAAAGACTTCCTTAAGTGATGACAGTCCACTTTTTGATAAAAAGAGTGTTATATAAAATGAAATGGTGAAAGACTAAGAAAGAGAAATAAAGATAACACATACCTATTCTCTGCAATCAATCTATTATAGTCATCAACGTCAATAGTCCTACCGGTGTCGATTGGTCAATATGCTGACATCGATTATGTTACCGATGTCGGTAGGGGCAGTGGGCCTTACACAAGTTTTAAGTTATGTCTGTGGTCGACAGAGGAGTCTGGGAGTTTAAGGGTCTATGCAAGGTTGCAAGGTAGTGAATAGGGTTTGAGAGGGGGCAAAGGTAGAGGGTAGGTATGAAAAGAAAGTAAGGATAGAAAGAAGGCTTTTTAGCCTTCCTACAGAGGAAGTCGGGTCCAGTTGATAGTATTTAGAAATAGTAAAGAGAAACTAATTACTAATGTATTCTAAATTAATGAAATGAAATAGAAGAATACTTAGCTTTGTTAGAAGAACCAAGGGTGTTAGAATGCATATTCCTATTGTGTCTGATGTTGAAGCCCTCATGCAATGTTCTAATCCAATTTGGAGTCACTTGTGCAGAGTTTCTATAGCCAAGTGAGCATTAGTCGAAGTCTGATGTTTGGTCTCAGAGTGTGAACATCGATGTCTCAGAGTCTGGGAGGAAGAATTTGGATTCAAGAAGAATTTTGGAAGATAGAGATTAGATTCAGGGTTAGCATTCAGCCTAGGCTCAAGGTTAGAACCTAGTTTAAGTAACCGACATCGGTGAACCCACCAGTGTCAGCTGACAGTTGACCGATGTCGGTGGTTAGAGAGTGGGTAAAAGGGCTATTTTTAGCCTTTTGCCCATTTCTCCATCCGCCAAGTGCATTTGTCATTGGTGAACGGTCAAAAGATGGGTTTATTAAGCACAAGAGTTAGTTAGGAGGTTGGAATGAAATGAGAATAAGTCTTAGGTAGTTAAGACTTGGAAGACTTAGTCTTAGGGTGAGTCATAGGGTAGGAAATGGTCTTAGGGTGAGGTGTCCAAGGTGAGGTGTTGAGGGTGATGTCATTAATTTAAAATAAGTAATTTATTTTAAATTAATAAAGTGTGTAAGTGTTTAGAAGTGGACCAAGGGGAGTCGACACAATTTTGGTGTCTATATTTGCCCCTTTTTGTCTTGTTGGTTGTTCTAACGAACTGCAAGACAAAAATAAGAGTAAGTTGCCCTAGGTATGGGATGAAGTATTTCCCCTCAAAGTAGAAGTCGAGGGAAGGTACCCTGATATTAGGTGCCGATTTGATAGGTAGTGGATGAGTATAGTGAAGTTAGAGTGTGAACGTTGCAATAGTTGAGATTGCGCATATACCACTTCATGTGATAGGTCAAATTGTCACAGGCAAGGTCAAGGAGCACTAAAATTGAAGTAACCAGTCCCCAGCTTTTAGTCATAGTTGATTGGGTTAATCGATCAAAATTGTAGCTCCAATGGTCATCGTGTTCCAAGTATCCTGAGCTTAGGAAGTGCTCTTAGAAAACATGAAAATGTCACACATATTGGGGATCAACTTGGTCGTGATCTAACAATACATGTGAGGAGCATAATGTGGGGTGTATACAATTTGCTAACTATTTGTGAGGTAGCATCTATGCAATCAAAACAACTAAGGCAAAGTTGTCTCAAAAGTGGTCATGGTCTAAGGAGATAGTCGTGATCTCCAAGATCGTTGGTAAAGTCAGGTTGAGATATAAGTGATCTCAAGTGTTTGTTTGTTGTGTTTTGGGAGATGTATGTGATCTCCAATGTGCCCCATGAGAAGTCTAGGTGACTTCTACGGTGTCAAGGCTGGTTGTTTGGTCATGATTTTGGGTTGGTATAGATAGTTCATCCATTAGGTAGATGAACAAATGAATGGATGAGTTAACCTCAGAAGACTTTGTGTCAACTAAGTGCTACCTACATAGCCCCTATTTTAAGGGCCTTAGGCTAATGTAGTTCTCCCCAAAAGGGAAGAAGGGAGTTGGTTATGGATTGAGTTTGTCTAGGTTAAGTCATGGTTAAAGGTTATATGGTTAGTCCATCAAGTAGATGAACGAACGGATGGATGAATGGCCGACATCATTAGGGAGATGAATGGGCAAATTGTCGAGCTAACCCCAGAAGACTCCATGTCAACTAAGTGCTACCTACATAGCCCTTGTTTTTAAGGGCCTCAGTCTAATGTAGGTCTCCCCAAAAGGGAAGAAGAGTGTAGGTTATGGATTGGGTTTGACTAGGTTAAGTTATGGTTAAAGGTTATATGGTTGGTCCATCAAGTAGATGAATGAATGAATGGTTGACGTCATTAGGGAGATGAACAGATGAATGGCTGAGCTAACCTCAGAAGACTCATGTCAATTGAGTACTACCTACATAGCCCTTGTTTTAAGGGCCTCAGGCCAATGTAGTTCTCCCCAAAAAAGGAAGAAGAATCAAAGAGGTTGATAGTTGTCTTGGTTAGGTTAGTGTTGTTAGCATTTCCCATATATGTGATGGTACATGCTTGAAATGATGAGTGTATGATGATGTTACAGCCTTTTCCATATTATGTGATGGTGTATTCTGTAACATTGGTTATGTGATTTTTCATCCTTAGCAATTTTCCATATTAGTGATGGTGTATGCTAAAAATGAAATGAGTATATTGATGTTACAGCCTTTTCCATATTATGTGATGGTGTATTCTGTAACATTGGTTATATGGTTTTTCATCCCTAGCAATTTTCCATATTGGTGATGGATGTATGCCAAAAATGAAATGAGTCTATTTATGCTTCAGCAGGTTTCCATATTGGTAATGGTATATGCTTGACATAAATTGTGTTTGGTTGATAGTTTCCGTGTGTATTGTTTTCCATAAAACTTATGTGAATGGGCTATGATAATTTATATAACACAAATTAATATTTGCATTAAATAAATCATGAGGTTATGTTAATGGTTAGAAAATGTTTTGGTTTGGTTTGGATTGGTTGTATGTGATGAAGGTATGTAAGAAGTGAAAGGTGTGTTGCTCTTTCATTGACAAGGACTATAATGATGGCATGGATAAGGTTTTTTGAAACAAAAGCCATGTTCATGCATTACGTCATTAACCATTGGTTTGTGTTAGAGAAGTACTCTAATCGCTTGATATTAAGTGAGCTCAAAATCCCTTGAGTATTTTGGGTAATAGGTGTGATTATGTGATATGTGAGGATAGCTTAACCCTTTTTTAGCAGGGATAACTTTGCCCCTTTTATAGGTGACCCTGAGGATGACTATAGGCAAGTCCATGACTTAATAGTTTGTCAGTCATTTTTTTCTCTTTTTTTTTGGAAGACTGATCAATGTGGGAAGTCTACTTGGAGATGTTGTTTTGTTTTGTGGTCATTTGAAGCTGATCAATGCGGAAAGCTTCTGAGAGGGTGTTGTGTATGTAGCAAAATTTAGGCATAGCCATCCTTCGAGGGAGTGTTCTATATTATGATTTGTATATTTTGATGTCTTTGAATAGCTATCCTTCAAGGGAGCAGTTTACTAATTACATCAATGATGCAGTTGTTCTTCGAGGGAGCAGTCTACATTTATAGTTTATGACCTTTGGTTAGGCATCCCAATTTTTATGTTTTTTTTTTGTTGACTGAAGTTTTAGTCATGGACTGGACTATAGAGGTTTAGGGGTTTCCCTTTTATTAGGACAAAGCATTCATGCTTGACAAAAGGGTTGACTAATGTTTGTAGGGAAAAAGGGTTGAAAGGAATAGGAATGAGGATGATGGGGGTTGCCCAAGGGACGAGCTCAAGTTAAACGTCAAGTGAATGATTACTTGATTAATAGTAAAATGGTCGTAGATGTAAGGCATTAAGGGGCTCAAGTTTTGGCCGACCTTCAAGAGAAGATAAACAATAAGTGCCTGATCCATACTTGTGTGTTATTATGTAAGGTATGAGTCAATTAGGAGCAAACTTGCCCCGTTTGCTTCTTCCCATATTGGTTATGTGTTGGTTTTCCTTAAGGACGAGATCTCTGATTTTGAAATATCGCTCTTTCATATTTTTGTTATAGGCATGGTTTGGTTGATGTTAGATGTAAAGATGATTAAGATGTTGGTTGATGTTTGGTCGATGCTTGGTTTATGTCGTGATAGTCAGTATAAGTTTGAATTTCCCCAATTGCTTGTGACAGGGACAATGTTTGACACCCATTGCGGATGATCAATGGGTTGGATAAATGAGATGGAGAAAAGACAATGAAGCTCCTCTTTGACAAAGAGTGCAATGTGAGGATGCATCCTGTGAAGCTCCTCATAGGCTTAGTTTAAAAGGGTGAGATCCTAATCTTCCAGGTTGTAGTTTAGAGTGTCAGAATCACTGAAGGTGATGGAGGCAATGATTAGTAATGATTTGACCAAAGCAGCTAGTGATTGGGGGTCTTCAAGTTGGACCTCCACTGCTTGTAAGGCCTTGATCAAGGCTTGATGATGTTGTGGAGAGCTTTGAATTAAGTGATACAAAGATATCTTCACAGGAGTTTGGTGAAGTTGTTTCACCATAGAGTCATTAATTGCCTCAACAGATGTTGGTTGAGATGTGCCCAAGATAGAAATCTTGGGTTTTGGTGGTTGAAAAAACTTGGTGAATGGATATGTCCAAGGGATAGAAACCTTCTCTTTTCCTTTATCCTTTAAAGTTTGTGACCTGGTGGCCACATTGATAGTGTTGATTTTGAATAAAGGGGGAGAAGGTGGTAGAGGGACCATAGTCTTGCATTGGGATCCCGATTTAGGTGAGGATGTTTGGGAAGCATGGGATGGCATCAGTGGTTTGTTGAAAGGGTGGTCAAGAGGATCCTTAATGAGAAGGGTATCCCTCTTCAGGTGTTGATGAATGACAACCTTAAGAGCATAGCAACGCTTAGTGTCATGTCCAAGTGTGTGATGATATGCATAGATTTGAGAGTCATCAAACCAAGATGGTTTTGATCCAAGAGGTTTGCATGGTTTAATGGGCAGGAGAGTGATGCTAGAAGATTACAATAATTGGTGTAATAGTGAAGCATAGGACCCCACTAATGGGTTTGTGCATTTTGTGGTAGTAGGGGTTGACAACTTCTATTTGGGAGTTGTAGGAGGAGTTTTTCATACCATATTTTTGGTTGGCGGTGTAGCCGCACGTGTAGATGGCACTTTCTTGGTGAGATGTGTTGGATTTCTTGGAGGAGGTATGTGTTTGATGGGTAAAGGGAGAAATGGAGGCAATTTGTTTTTGTTAGGTGTTGGAGTAGGGAGCACTCCTATTAAGGTAGAAGGGTGTGGACCCAAAATAGAGGGTAATGGTGAAGGTGGGGGAGGAGTTCTCTAATGTGGTTTAACACCTTTCTTTAGTTTGGTGTGAGGACCACTATTGTGTGAGGTGAGGTTCAAGTCCACCTTCACTTGTGGGTGAGTGAGGTTTGATATAGGGTGAACGCCAAGTGATTTAATCAATTTTGGCATGGTGGACCCCTACAAGGGTTTGGATTCAGATGTGGATGGTTGAGCTTTTGATGATTTAGAAGTAGAAGCCTGATCCTTGTTAGAGACTTTAGGTTGAGTAGTTGCAAAAGGATCGGTAGTATAAGTCAAAGCGGGATGTGTAGGATAAGGAGCCTTAAGTCACTCCCATAGTGCCTCATGTTTTAAGTTCCTAGAATGGAGAAATCCTAAGTTTTCTACCAATCAAGAAAAGGGTTTAGGTGATGTCATGCGAGGCTTGACAATCAGCCCTTTGGCAGATTTGGGTGATAGTGAGAGTAGAAATGTGTTGAATGTAGTGATCTCAGGCCAAAGGTGAGAGAAAATCGTCACTGGATCTTCCTTAGTCGAAGTGGGTGAAGTGACAAATTCTTCTCTCAGTGGAGAAGGGATTGGAGAATGTGGCTCTTTGAGAGGATAGAGCATAGGGATGATCATGGCTTCCATGTGTGATCGAGGAGTGGGGAAAGTATGATCCTCCATTGGTAATAAGAAGGATAAGGGTAGGGTCACTGGCATTGGTATCGTCAAGGCATCCTCCAATATAGGAGAAGTGAAAGTAGACTCTCTTTCATGTGAAATAGGGGTGGATGGAGGACTATCCTCCATTGGTGTAGGAGAAATAGGAGAAGAAGGTTCTTCTACCTATGGTGGAGAAATAGGTTGACTAACCTCTTTAGACTGTGGGAGAGGTTGGTTAGGAATAGACACCATGTCGACCGTACATATGTTACACTCTTGAAGGTCATCGGCTATGGTCTAAACATTGTTTTGACTTGAGGGATGGTTGGGAAAAGGTTGTCTAAAGATATCTATGTTTTGGTTAGCTAGCACATTTGGGTTATCCAAAATAATATCCCCCTTGTCTAACATGTCTTGAATAACACTTTTGAAGGTTTTGCAATTGTTTGTGTCATGACTCTTGATGTGGTGATAATTACAAAAGTGATAATTAAAATCAGTGTCTCTTAGCATCATAAATTCACATCACATGGAAAATATTATTTAAAATAATTCATATGGCATCATTTCTCAACTCCATTCCATTAAAATGTAATCATCAATGGTGTCCAATACTCCTTATGATTTATAAACCATTTTTTAGAGGTATACATGTGTCTTTATCAAACTAGTGGGATTAAGACCTTATGGCTAGAGGACCATTGTATTCAACTCCTTCCTAGAAGCATTCCCCCTAACATCAAACCTTACTATTACCCATTTCAACAAATTATTGAGATCAAGATGCTCATTCAATACTTATTGAAGCAAGTCATTATTCATCCTAGTAATAACCCATATTCTTCCCCAATTCTCCTATCTAGAAAAAATACAGGTCATGATGCCTCTACATTGACTTTTATGCACTTAATCACATCATAATCAAGGATAAGTTTCTAATCCCTATTATTGATGAGCTTCATGATGATCATTTTTTCTCCAAGTTGGATCTTCACTCTGGATATCACTAGATCTAACTTCATGAGGATGATATCTCTAAGATAGCATTTCACATGTATGATGGACACTATGAGTTTTTGGTCATGATCTTTAGCCTCACTAACATTTCAGGCATTGATGAATAAAATATTTTAGCCCTATGTACAAAAATTCATTTTGGTCTTCTTCAATGATATCCTCATTTATAGTAAAACATGGTCTAAGCATCTCCAACATATGGAGCATGTACTATAACTTCTCTCTAAACATCATCTTCATGTAAAATAGTCCAAATGTGCTTTTGGCTAGGATGAAGTGGAGTATCTCAAGGATATGGTTTCAGCTTAATGGGTTTAGGTAGATCTTGAAAAAATAGCTCCCATGATAAATTAGTCTCATCCTCAAACACTTAAGAGCCTCTATGGTTTTTTGGGGTTGAATATATACTATCGCAAGTTTGTCAAGGATTATGGGAAGATTGTATCTCTACTAAAAACTATGTTGAAAAAAGATGCTTTTACATGGACACAAGTTGTTGAGTGTGCATTTTAAGAATTGAAACAAGCTATGTGTACTACACCTATTCACTATCAAGAGTGATGCTTACAGTAATGGACTTGGTGCTATTCTCCTCCAAGAAGGATGCCCCATTGTGTTCACCAGCAAATCCATTTATGGTAATAATTTAGTACTCTCTACTTATGAGAAAGAAATGATGGCTATTTTGTATGAAGTATATAAGTGGTGTCCATACCTACTGAGGAATCATTTTTGCATTAAAAATGATCACCAAAGTCTAAAATATTTCTTGGAAAAATGGGTCTCTACCCCATGAAAATAGAAATGGGTTAGTAAACTCATGGATTATGACTATGAGATAACTTATAATAAGGGTAAGGACAATATTATGTTTGGTGCTCTATCTCACACATTTGTAGACCAAGATTCACTTTTAGCTATTTCCATGCCTATTCCAAATTAGTTAGATGTTGTACAATAAGGGTATGTCAATGAATCTTCATTATCTCAAATCATTCAATAGTTGGCCACTAACCCCTCTATTATACTGTATTATTCTTAAGATAGTGCTTTTTATACAATACAAGGGTCATCTAGTGCTTCCCCAGAGCATAAATATTTAGTAGGGTATATTATATGAACTCTATGCTTATTCATCTATAGGGCACTTATAGTTTCTCAAAATTTATGAGTGATCATGATGCAAATTCTTTTGGAATGGAATAAAAATAGAAATTCAATAGATGGTGGTTGATTGTGATACCTACCAATACAACAAGGGTGAAACAACACTCATACCTAGGTTTCTTGAACCCCTGCCCATCCCTACTAGGATTTGGATTGATATTTCTATGGATTTCATTAAGGGGCTCCCTAAATCTAGAGGGAAAATAGTGATCTTGGTTGTGTTTGATCGCCTCTCCAAATATAGTCATTTTTTCCCCCTCATCCATCCCTATACTTCCTCCATAATTTCAAAAGATTTCTTGGACTAGATTTTCCATCTTCATGGAATTCCTTTGTCCATTGTCTTAGATCATGATGCAACCTTCAGTCATTTTTGGATAGAACTATTTCTTTACACTGACACCCAATTGAAGATGAGTTCTAGGTATCGTCCCCAAATGCATGGGCAGACTAAAATTATCAACAAATACTTGGAGACTTTCCTTTATTTCTTCACCTTAAAATAACAACATTAGTGGGCATAGTGTCTCCACCTCATAAAATGGTGGTACACTACCTCCTACCATACTTCAATGAAAATAACTCCATATGAAGCAATATATGGTCAATAACCACTAGTTATCTTTTCATATACCCCCAATAGTTCATCAATTCAAGTAGTCGACATGATTTTTTGAACTCAAGATCAAATCATTAGCACCTTATGAGAAAATATTTATATGGCACAAAATCAAATGAAACAACAAGCTGATTAGCACCATTCTGAGTGCACTTTTCAAGTAGGTTATATGGTTTTTCTTCACCTATAGCCATATAATAAATCTTCCTTAAAACTTAAAGGAAGTCATAATATGGCTCCCAAGTTCTATGGGCCCTATAAGGTTCTCTTGAAGATTGGGTTGGTTGATTATAAGTTGGAGCTCCCACTTTCTTCCCAAGTTCACCAAATATTTCATGTCTTTTATCTAAATAAAGTTCTTATTAGAAACATCAGATTGTAGACTATTTTACCAAAATTTGATAATGAAAGATCCATCCTTTTTAAGCTAGAGACAATCCTAGACAAGTGCATATGCTAACTTCACTCTCACTCCATTATAGAGGTTTTAATTTAGTGGCAAGAAATGCGCCTAGAGGATGTAACATGGGAACCACTATTTTAGATTCAGTACCAATTCCCACATTTTAAGCTTTGAGGACAAAGATTTTTCTAAGAGGGAGGGGATGTTAGGAACCCTTGTTACCCCTTCTCTTTATTTTGTTAGTGTAATAGTTTCTATGGATGTATATGCTTTGTAAGTCATCCCACGAGCATTTTGTTTTATCCCACATTCATGGAAAGTAGTAATTGTTTAAATTAGACTTCATCTATAAGTAATTGTTAAGGCTAATGAAGGCTTCCATGAATTTATTGTATTGAGTTTTCTCAAAGAAGGTTACCCCCTCAAAGTGGCCTATGATCAATATAATCCTTTCAACACTTCTACTAATTTTATAAATCTATTATTTCATGAATTTTTATTAATTTTTTGTAGGAGGGTCCTCTCACACTATTGTTTTTCACTTTTACTAAAATGGAAATTTAGGTTTTAAAGAAGGCATTATTGGACTATTTATGGTAGGAACTGATGCTTTGGCAATAGTCACTTTGGATTTTTCATTATTATGGGTCTTATAACCCTAGGTTTGGAATCATGTATATATGTGAACTACATCTATCTAAAACAAAGGGGGATTCTCTATGTTTAAAAAAATTTCCACATCTAGAGGGTTTAAGAGAGGTTGATACTAAGATCTATAAGAGGTTTTATCCTCTTTTACAACTCATTTTGATATTGTGGGTAGTATGTTAATTTCTGAGCTAGATGTGACCCTAGTAATTTGACTGTGGGGATAATCATGATCTAATTATTCTATTAAGAGGTCATCTTATTCTAATAAGTTTTATAATAATACCTTTAATGTGTTACAACTTTCTATCATGACCTATTATTCGATGATACGTGCATTTTCTATTTTCTCGATACCACACTAGTTTTTAAATGAGTATTAATGGGTTTTATAGGTGGTAGGGTGATTAAGAAAGATTAGAGAAGTTGATCAAGGATATTAGAATAAGATCCTTTCAATGAATATTGACTAGGATTTTTAATCCTCTGAGGTACTGGTAGGGAAGAGGTATATGACTTCAAACCTTGACCTTTTAAACTAGTTGTTTGAATATTCCCTATTGTAGGTACTTTGTTCTTAGGATAAGCCTTTACACCTAAACTTATAGATAATAGGGGTCTAATAGGTATTTTTTATTGTCATGATCATAGTGGGAATATCCCATTATGATGGTACACACAATTTAGTAGAGGATTCTATAATGGTAGCTTTTAATTTTTCCTAATATAGATGATCTTGTTCAAATTAGTGGTAGAGATGCTTTTCCTTTTTAAATATAAACATGGGTAGTGGTTATGTCCTTTTTTAGGGAGTTTAATAGTAATGGGAGGATGCTGCAAATATTTTCCTCTTAGGGCCATGAAGTTTTTTTTGACATCTATGGCTTTTCCCTTTATTTCTCTGAGATTTATCTCCTCCCAAGTAATGGGGGGAACTGGTCTTGAGATATTTTATGGTAATATGATGGTTTCCTCAGGAGGTAATAAGCTAGAAGGAATGGGTATGTTATCTATAGGTATTGAAATGATGTGAGGAATGGTATGCGTATCTTAAAGAATGTCTAATAAAGCCTTTTCTTTGATAGTTTTTCCCTCCTTTATTTCTAGTTGATCATTTTGAATACTTTTAGATATGGTTTCCTCAAGTGGATTGTAAAAAATGATATCCAAAAAACTTGAGGAATTTTTCAATATGTTTTCACTTAGTTTAAATGGTTTGAAGGTGTATCCTGTAACGAGATTAGGGATAGGAGTAATATCAACTTATTTCGGCAAAAGTTGATCATTTATTGTATTAATTACATGAGTTTCATGTTTTGAGGTGGATCATAAATTAGCCTACACAAAATTAGATGTGGAAGCATGATTAGTGAACGACTGCCTAAAGATGTCTATAGGCTAGTTAGGGGGCATGTTAGGTTTATCTAGTTGTAACTCCCCTTGATCTATAATATTTTTACCAAGCCCTTAAAATTGACATGTACTAATGTCTTGACATATTACATGGTGAAAATTACAAAAGTCATTTTCTTTAAACTAGCTAGGCTTAGGGCAAGAATCATCAAGAGGTCTTATCAGAGGAAGCTCAACGAGAGATGTGTTTAAGATCTTATCTAATATATATGTGTAAGAATCTCTTAAAGGTGTATATTTTCATAGAGGAAAATGTGTCAATGGATTTTGAGGTTATGCCTAAATGATGGAGGGTTTAGATTGGATTTTAGTTTATGGTGGTGCTGATTTTACAACTATGGCATTATCAAATCCTTTGGTTTTATTGTTATTATTAGTCCTTTTATATGGATCAGGTTTAAATTTTTTATTCTAAAATTTAACTTTCCCTTCTTAAGGGGCTCTAATTTCTAGTTTAAGGTCCATTGAAAAGGCCTCATCAAAGGTCTTGAAATATTATACATGTAATGTTGATGAGATATGTTTAACATATGCTTTCATAAACAATTTGATTAGTTTAGGTTATGGAAGGGAAAAGATGAGTTGATTTATGAGATGACTCCATCTATCCACAAATTAAATGACAAATTCATCATTTAACTATTGGATGGAATAGATGTCAGTAATAGTGAATTTCTTGTGATATTGATGGAAAAGTACTCTAAGAATATTTAGGTTAGCTACACAAAAGAGAATAGGGAATGCTGAGGAATTGAGTTGTACCAATCTAAGGTAGGCCCAACTAATGACATAAGAAAGGTCCTATAAATAATTTGACATCGTGTTCTATAAGATAGAAAGTGTGTTTGAATGATCAAAGGTATTACTATGTATCCTCCTTATTTTGAAACTTTGTAAACATTATAAGTCCCCACTATGGAAGATAAGGCCTAATAAGAAATATTGGGTTAATATGTTTATTACATATTTTTTCATAAGTGAGCATGTTCTTTTGCCTAGAGGTAGAGGCTTATAAATTTTCCATCTTGTTCATAAGGATGCTCGCAAGGTTTGGCTAGGTGTTGTATTGAGGGATATCTCCTAAAATATTATGTTGTGGGAGTTGATACATAGTAATTTGGGTGGAAAAGGACTAGGATAAAGGATAACCAACTAATGTGGCTATGATTAGATGAGAGGCCACCACATACTATGGGGCTTGTAAGGGGATATAAGTAGACCCAATACCTTACATAGATGATATGTATTGGGTGGTAAGGGGACATATTATTGAGGTGGTTAACTTAAAGGGGCTTGTTGCAAAGGTTGAGTTTGGGTATTTAAAGGTACACCAGTCTAGATAGATAGAAGGGTTGCTAGGATTGGAATAACTAGGTCTTAGAGTGTTGTGGTAGTAGGTTGAGTGGATGTAGGTTGAGGCACAATGACATTTTGAGTTTGGGTAGTAGTTGGGGATGGAACACTAGATGTTACCATAGGTGGATTTCCTAAAGGTTGCATAGTAGTAGTATAAGAACTAGTCAGAGGAGGATTTTTCTGGGAAGACACCATAGCAATGGTAAATCCTTCACCTTCCTCTAAATACATGTTATATGGATTCCTAAAAAACTACATATGGGGAGAAAGTGGGATGTGTATAGCTTGAGAACTGAGGTAATGGTTAAGTAAAGTTGGGTTGCTATCTAGTATAGTGGCAAATTCAGGATCACCTTAGGTATAATACTAAGGAATACCTTCCCCTGTGGACTCAGGGGAAGTAGAAGGACTAGGAGAATTCTCCATTGATGAAGATGAAACTGAGGGTTTGATTTTCTTTTATGACTGTTGTTATGTCAAAACCATGTAGCGATAAAGGAAAAAGCCAAAAAAAAAAATCGCACAAAAGTTCTTTTTGATTATCTCATATTTAGTGAAAATAAAAAGACACACACACTAAAGACATACCTAAAACATTTTTAATTTTTAACTTTAAAGTGTGATAAAATAAAATAAAAGGTTACTAAGGGTACTAAAAATCAAAATCTAAGGATATTTTTAGGTTTTTTAGGCTTGAAGATATTTTATACTAGAATCAATAATTGGCTTGGTATTAGGGCCTACTCCCTCACTTCACACACCATAACATAAAGGTGTCAAGTGATTAGTCATTATATATAAAAAAATTAGGATTTATACTTAGTCAACATATTGAGTTGGTTCTCCTCTTGGTGATGAAATCCAAGTGGGTTAGCGGAGAATAATGTTACCACTAGGTAATGAAATCCTACTCAATTCCCTTATGTTAATATTTAATGAGTTTATTATGCAAGTGATTTGGTCTATGTGTGAGAGAAGTGATAGCTATGATAAATTCATTGCTTAGATTATTTTATATGAATTACTTATGCAAGCAAAATAGATGTAGTTCTTTTTAACTTTTAGAAAGGAAAAAATAATCGATTGTGGATTTTCTTTGAATGAAATCAATAAACAAGAGAAAGTGAGAGAAAGATAGATAAATTTAGAATGAATTTTAATAAAAAAAGTGAGACCTTAGGGGTCCCACCAGGTGCACCAGAATGTTATAGTAGTTTTTAATTTTATTTTAAAATTAAGTTACTAAAAACTCAAATGAAAATTAGGGTTTATGATGAATACCTAGATATTATGAGATGTTGTGCACCACTTTGAAATACAATGACTGTGAGAGCTTCTTTTTGGCTAGGAAGAATAAACTACACACATGTAAACACTTGGACAAAAAAATATTAATAGATAATTAGGTGAGTTTTTTGCTAAAAAATGAGTCCTAAGAAGTTGTGAACTTCTTCAAATGGATGTCAGCTCACTTGTTTACACAATCAAGTGGATTAAAAACATATGAAATTACAATAGATAAAATATATAATAACAATGATAATTTAAGACTCAATCCTCATTTAATTTATCAATATAAGCATAATATTCATCCTTATAAGTCGTGGCAGCATTTACATCATCTTATATGACATCTATTTCATCAAGAGTGGCTTCAAAAGAGGGAGAATAAAAATAACACAGAGATATAGCCTGAAAGCTATGTCACTCTGATCACCAAATAGGGGTTGGGATACTATTGGAAGATCTATGATATTGATTATGTCATGCACTGTGCCTGGTAGAGTCATCTACATACAAATTTCATATTAAAAATAATAAAAAATTAGTAAGGATTGTAGAAAAGGATCTGAGATTAAGGTCTTGGGTTCTAAAAATTAAACACAATGGATCAATGTCGATCCTAATATGATTAGTGTTGATATGTAGAATTGGTGATAATTTAGAATTAATTGGCATCGATTCTCTCTTTGACTAAGCTTAATTAAAAAAAAGAATTTATTGAATGACAGAGGCTAAAATATGACTACTAAGGGATATGGATAATATTCTAAAGATTAAATAAATAGATAAAAACAAAAAGCTTGATACAAAATAAAAGAAATAAACATGATGGCTTATCGTGGATGTTGTTGAAAATAGAATGAAATCCTTCGTTACAAATGTAGGTAGTATTTTGAGCTTATGATGATGGATATGGCTTGAATGCAGAAAAATTATGGTAGTGTGTCATTAAGGGCATCCTTAATTCTCTAAAAAAACTAGCATCAGTTTGAGGTTTAGAGTTTTTGGGTTTAGAAGCTAAAGGTTGGTTGGGTATTTATGGATCGATGGTGATCTAGAGAATTAGCGTTGATTGTAGGTGAATTTACATTGATTCATTTGAATTTATAGGTTTGTTCCAACCATGGGTAAAATTATCTTTGTTGAGCATGGAGTTATTGGTAATGAAATAATATGGGGGCAAAGTGGTTAAGAGGTAGATTTCTTAGGTTATTAATGGATTTAGGAGGTTAAGGAGGATAGAAAGGTAATAGTAGAGGCAATTACCAAGTTATCAATGATAAATATACTAAACCTTAAGATAAGGACTATTTAGGGGATTAAATAAAAATAAGGGCCTATGGCACCTAATTAATCATACATAGGGTACAAAATTATGATAGAACAAGCAACACGATTGTATGCGAACACTAGATCTAGATGTGAGACCAATAGCAAAGAAATTCATCATGAAACAATGAGAGTGAATTTAAAAACACCTTAACACAAATATATGTGAGAAAACCTCCAAGAAGTAAAAAATCCATAAAGATTATTCATATTATGAAAAACTAACAAGTACCCAATACAATCTTTCTCCCTCTCACTTTTTCTTTTTTATTTTCATTTCATCTTACAATATAAACTCTTTATTATATAGGTAAGGTAATATGCCCATTATAAATAACCTTTTCTGACCACCACATTAATGGGTCCAATCTCTCAAAATATCATTTAATATATTTTATTATTTATTTACATGAGGATAAACTCATGATAAATAATAAAATATATTATTATTTAACCAATGTAATTTAATGTATTAAGGGTACATAAATAACACTACTTAACCATTAATTATTCCAATACTATCCCTTAATGTTAAGTGGAGATACATGGTTATTTTTAAGAGGTAATAACATAACAAACTTACACCCCATGAACCATCCATATGATGAGTTTTAGGAAGTAATAATTGAAGGAAACAACTTTTATCATGCTATAGTCACCTTTAAAGTAAGTATGTTGTGTAAACGTAGTCACCCAAAGGTATTAAACTATTTAACTATAGACACCCAAAGGTATTACACTATGTAACCACAATCACATAGTCACCTTTAAAAGAATTACACCATACAACTATAGATGCCCAAAGGTATTACACTATGTAACCACAATCACATAGTCACCTTTAAAGGAATTACATTATACACCCATAGATACCTAGAGGTTTTGCACTATATCACCATAGGCATATTTAAAGGAATTATACTATGTTACCATAAACCACTTAGAGTGAATTTAGGCTAGCATAATCATGAGCTTACATCCCAAAATTTCTCATGAATAATCAATCAAACATATTAGAGTCTTTTCTAACATAAAAAACTCCATGTTACTATGTGTTGGGTACAATGTAGACTTCCATATAAAGTTTACCAAAATTACATAAAGTGATATATTAAAATGCTTTACAATGATAACAATTATAGAGAGATATAAGGAAACACATGACCCACATAGGTTTTAAGAAGTGATTTTGTCATGCACATTCCCCCTCAATGGCAACTATGATAAGCTCAGCATTGATTGAACTTAAATAGAATTTAGTTTGTTGGTGATGCATTAGATTTTTTACCAAAACTATAGAACTTTGACTTTCACCAAGAATATTGGTACAATGAGGAACTTCTACATGATGTTCTTCTATCATCTTTCATAGTCACAAGGCTTCTGTAAGAACTTCCACATGAAGTTCTCCAAGTGATAACACTTACACCAAACGTAAACACATATTCCTAAGTAGACTCATCATAGTATGATTAGCATCACAATAACCAAATAAGTTAATATAATAAAAGGAAAAATAATATAAACCAATGTTTACAATTTTTTTTATATAATGAAGTATTCACTTTGCTAATTTTCAATATGGACCCTGTATGAATCTATAAGTAACACCTACATATAATGAAATATATATCCTAGTAATGGTTAAATAAATCAAACTATCAACAAGATATTTATAAATAGAGGTTAGATTTATTGTACATAATTTTTAGATCAAGCTTTAACATAACCTTCAATAGGAGTATATGTAAGCTTGCAATCAAGCATGTTAAATTTAACAAGCAGGTTATGTGATGCACATACAATATATTAACTAATGATTTGATACTAAATTAACAAAATTTTACATATTTTATTATGAATAATTCATATTATAATTTAATTCATGAATATTTTTCTTCCTTTTAAAGTCGACACTACAAGTTTGTGTTTTATACTAAATTGAAAAAAGGTTTAGAAAAAAAACTTAACATGTTTTATAATTGATTTTGTAATAAACAATACATATTCTAGTGAGTAAACAACACTACCTACGTTAGCTGATTGTAAAATAATTCAAAAACACAAATAATTGCAATAATGATGAAAGTTACAAGTGTCATAAAAGTGGTTTCAAGTGTCATAAATAGTATCGTAAATTTCACTATTTGACCAAATTGATGTAAAAACAATAGTATAAGGTTTAAAATCAAAAAAATTACCTTTCTAATGTGACCAAAATGTGCCAAAACCTACAAATGGACTAGTTGGATTACTATGTTCGACAAATAATTGACGGGGTTAAATTTCAAACAAATTGTCAAACAAAGCACCCATTCCCACATGAATGAGCATGTAATTTTTTAAAAAATAATAATAATAATTTTTTAAATATAAAATTAAATTTGATCAAAAAATGATAGGATTTTTTGAACTCAGGACCTTTTTTTTACAAGTGTCCTCCAAAATTGGACTAGCCAACTACCCTTTGTCCACATACAAGTTTTCACATGCAAGATAGAGATTTTAAATCAAGTTTAATTCATTTTGATTTTTTTAAATCAAAAAATATATGCATTTAAAAATAATTATTTTAAGATTATATAAATAAAACAATTAAATGTTTTTGTCAAAAATAACTCAGCAAAACTAGGACCCACCTCTATGCTTGCATGGAATAAAGTGATTTTAATAAATCAATGATTTATTAAATAATTTGGGAAAATGTTACTAACCTTTTATTTATAGATATAGCATGCATAATCAAAACTAATGACATCGGAGAAGGAGATGGATGCATATAAGGAGCTACAAGTAACCATTTTCTGCAAAGTAAAGCTTGAAAACACATTTAAATATCTTTCCAAAGTTAATGGCAGACGCAGGTCTGCATTTTAAAGATTTAAAAATGATTTTTAAATTTATTTTGGTAGTTATGTCACCCAAGGAAATTGAAAAAACTAAAAAACTCATTTTTATTTCTCCTTAGGCTCTACAAGTGGCTTCAACAAGGTTAAATATTATTGAATCCACCTTACAAGGAGAAAAATAGGCTGCAGAACCATAGATTTGGATTATTGACAAAAATTATTTCACATAGGCCTAAAAATCTAAACATGGATGCCAATTGAGGTTTGGAAAAAATAAAAAGAGCTCAAAAACCAGTTTGCAAGGTTGGAAAAGAGTTTTGCATGCTTAAATTCTGATAAATCCACCTTAAAAAAATAGGAAATATACACTTAGAGGATCAAAATTGATTTTTTTTAAATTAAAAATTAAATCCATATAAAGTTTGAAAATAGATGGATTTTAGAGTTGGGCTCTTCAAAAAATTGAGATCAAGCTTTAGGCAGGGTCTAAGAAGGTGATTTGTAGTCTAAAATAGTGAAGAATTCACCTTTCAAAGACTAGATGAACAAAAAAAAATCAAAATATGAATTTTTATTCAAATTTTTCTCTTTAAAAGACCATATATAGACCATACAAACACACCGATGGGATGATTTAATCACTTGTTGGCTCTACTGATGCTTGCAATTGCTTGTAAGTGATAGATTTGCAAATAGAGCTTAAAAAAACACTTTCATACAAATCATTAGTTTAAAAAAGAAATTTTTATATTTTTTATTTCTCAAAAAAGTATTTTTATCCCATTTTAAGACTCTTAGTTAGATTTATGACATGAAAATAAGCTTGAAATTTGATAAAATGCACATATCTAAAATCTCTAGGCTTTAAGAGAAATAAATGAAATCACTTACTTTTAATAAAGAGAAAGCTTCAAATTCTTTCATGAATATATCATGGCTTAAAAAATATATGAATCTAGACTTGAACACAAGACAAAACTCTAATCTATGATCTTGCCACTTGATCACGTATTAACAAGCTCTAATACGATGACAAAACAAGTAATACAATTTAATACGAACACCAAATCTAGATGTGAGACTAATAGAAAAGACATTCACCATGAAACAATGAGAGAAAAGTTGGAAACACCATAATATAGATGTACATGGAAAAAACTCTAAGAGGTAAAAAACCTACAAAGATTACTCATAGTATGAGAAACTAATAAGTACCCAATATAGTCTTTCTTCCTCTCACTTCTTTTTTCATTTCATCTTATAATATAAACTCTTTATTATATAGGCAAGGTAATCTACCCATTATAAATGACCTTTTCCAACCACTACATTAATGGATTCAACCTCTCCAAGGATTATTTAATATATTTTATTATTTATTTACATGAGGATAAACGCATGATAAATAATAAAATATATTATTATTTAACCAATATAATTTAATGTATTAAGGGTACATAAATAACACCACTTAACAAGTAATTGTTCCAATAAATTATAGTGTCTATGATAAAATCAAACAATCATGTCTACTTTATGTCATGAATATCAATGATAGAAAGTTAGAACTAGAACTAAAATAAGTAAATTACTGCTACCAAAATTTATATTCAATCATTGAACCCAAACTCTGAGCGAATAGCTAACTGTAGAAGGGTAATAGTCCTCTAGCCTCTAATTGATCTCCCAACCTCCAATGTGATATTTACACTTAGTCAATCACAAGGATCTTGAGGGACATGTAAAGGATAGTGTATTCATTGATAGCACAAGAAAAATGAGACATTATGAATATTTATATTTTGAAGGTGTCAGTTTCTACCAAAAATGAACATTTATACATAAGTTTCATTACATATGTTATGAAAATCATATAAGAAAACTTCAAAACACAAAATAAACTATTCCATTTTATCTAAAATACCCAAAAAACTATCAATTTACTGGTCACATGACCACCTTCACTCCAACTAATGATTGGTCATAAAAATTTAAACCAGTGTCTTAAGAGTTACACAACTTACACCCTTATGTCTCATATTTATCTTTATAAAATATTAAAGTAAAAAAATTGTTTTGAAGGAATTGAACTCTTGACCACTCTTTGGAGATTGCCTTACAAAATACACTTGTCCAATTTCTCTATGAACATTTACATTACATAACTAGAAGATTTTATATTTAAACTTGATTGGTCATGTGGAGAAAAAAATTACTTTGCCATGTAATTATTTTCACCACCCATGAAAAATTTGTGAAAAAAAAAAATGCCATAGCTTTAAATCTTTATGGGGCCCATAAAACTGTAATCTTTGTTCAAACTATTTCATAGCATTATACTTCATTAAATTAATATTTTGATAGGCTTTTCCTATGCTATACTCACACCAAGTACACCATGTTTTCCCATAAATCTTCATAAACCCTTTTCTATGTAACTCTGCACAAGTGGATATTTTTATAAGTTTTAGCTTTCCAGATGAAATTTACATTCATATCAATTTTGGGAAGATTGAAACACCATGGAAACCATACAAGTGCAAGATTAGGTCGTAAAATACAAGGTAGATGTTTCAAAATTATTTTTGATCAGTTTAAATGGAGTTTCAAGTTTTTAACAGCTTATAAGGACATGCAAAATGCCATAGATCTCCTAGTCAAATTTATGAGGCCATATTATGTTCATATAGAAGTTTTTCAAATTTTTAAAATCTGTACAAGTGCCTAATTTGGCCTTTTTAGATAGAATTTTAGATTTTTTTTAAAGTAATAAACAAATTTTTACATACATCTAAATGGAGTATGATTGATCTTTCCAATCATAGTCTTACATAACAAGTTCTCAAGTTTATTTAATCAGAGGCATTCATATATTCAAATAAAAGTATTTGAAAATTAAATATTTGATTAATTTTCCAATGTTGATTTAATTTTCCAATGTTTTGATCATAACAACTTACCTCTCTTTATTATTATTTCCAAAATCTTATCTGTGACTGCAAACTTGATTTCACATGAACTTTCTTTGGTCTTTTGTTCTAATACCATTGTTGGTTATGGGAATGGGAGAGAAAATTATAAATTACATCATGAACATAGTTTTTATACATAACATAAAATATTATTATGCTATAAAATATTTACAAGAAGGATGAAATCTTATAAAGCTTCCATGGGTGATTATGGGATCCAACTAACCTGTGAACCAACTTTTTATTTTGAAACATAAAACTAACATAATAAGCAAATAAATAAAACAAAAATAATTTTGGATCATAATGACCCAATAGGTCTTGCATTAAAGGATGGATAAAGAATTAGAAACCAATGTTTGTTATGAGTTACTATAAGTACATAAAAAAACAAACACAGTTAAGAGTCTAAGGGAACAAGAATATAATAAAATTTAGCATATATAATCAAAGGTTGTTACATTTATGAGATTTTAATTGCACATCTACAAAGTGAGATTATGATTATTATGTATAATTATTCAAATTATCAATAGAAAAATATGAACAAATCTTTAGAAGGATACTTATGCATAACCAAAAGACTAAAATATTAATTTGATAAAACTTATTATAATATTCATAAGTTTGAAGAAGAACAAGATTTGTACATCGAGACCAATTATAGAATAATCCTCAAAATTTGTTATCAATATTAATAGCCAAAATTCTCCTCCCTTTGGGATTGGAAGGATAAAAATATATATAGGCTTTGGGAGGGGACACCTCATCTTCCAAGTGAATTTTAAATTTGCATCTCTAATAATAGAATTATGTGTCAAAATCATGTAGAGTACACATGTACAAAAGTGTATACATAAATAGGATCCCTAAACCAAAATTTTATATATATATATATATATATATATATATATATATATATATATATATATATATATGCAAAATAAATTTGGAACCATTAGCTCTAACTTAATTTAAACATGTAAATATATATACATACTTAAATGGTGCTAATATGGCACCACTAGAAGAGGAAAATAGTTGTGTGATAGTTGTAAAAACATAGTTAGATGGTGTGTCCCCTTGAGGAACCAAAATTGGCCCTATTGGAGTATGCATTACTACATATCTAAAAAATTGTGTATCTTATGATGATGTAACAATAATTTTAGTTGAATGTGTGCTTAGTACTAACCCTGACTCTCCCTCTGTGGATTTGAATTTCTCAAATAATACATGCATAGTTTCAAACTATTTATTGACAATATCAAAATTGAGTAGGGTAGACTTAAATACTTTTATGGCTTTGATCATCAACCTTGTATGCTTTATGTATAAACTCTTAAATTTCACTCTAATAAATTCAACCTTAGTTTGTTATGCCCTTAACCATTAGTGTGTCTGGGGATATGTGTGGCTGAATTGTGGCTTACATGCCTCTTTTATTTGCTTGTTACATTTCTCTATGTTCTTAGATAGGTCAAACTATGGAATAACCTTGGCTAAGTAGACTATATATAGGAGGTAGCAGTTAGTCTTTAATCATCATGTGAAGTATTTTACTATTAGTGAATTATTGTGGAGGTTTCCCCCTTAAAGTGGCTTTGCTATATTATCCAATATTCTAATCTATTATCAATTATCACTATGTAAACTCTCATGTTTTCTTATTATATGCAATATAAAATCATTTTGTGAATATCTAATTAATTTAATTACAAGTGGTATCATAACTTTGATTTGGGCAAGTTTTCTAATGAATTATTTTGGATCTGGTGAGGCATGGCTTTTGGGAACAATTAAAGTGAAAAAACATAACTTGCATTCTGGGAATAATTATTTTTTTCATCAATGTAGTGTTGCTTGAAACACTTTTTTGAAAAAAATTATTTTAAAAAAAAAATCTAGAAAAAAATTTCCCCTTGCACACTTGTAGTTGATGGATTCATCTTGATGAGATGATCACAATGGTATATTTTGTCGGTACACTTTTTTTCTACTAAAAATTTTACTCTAGTGTGCAAAGGTAATCATTGGATTCATTTTGACAAGGTGATTGCAATAGTGTAATTTCTTGGTACACTTTTTTTTGGGTCAAAACCCTCCTAGGGTTTGTTTATGGTAGGTCCTTTAATTTTAAGAATAAAGGGGCACCATAAACTCCTAAGACTCCTACCAATGACATGAAATCTAGAACTTTAGATCGAGTGCTTTCTTAACTTCAAAAAGACATAAAAAACTTGGTGAGGCATGATGACTTTATTACAATCCAAGCTGATGTTTTATGAATACTTGGAGAGATTAATGAAGTTCACAATAAATTACAGTATATCACTACATAATTGGCTTCCCTCACATCTCAGTTTTAGCCTAACAACCTTCCACTTTAACATTCAAATCCTCCTCTCAACAACTCCCATGCTAGTATGAAACTGATGTTACCAAAATTAGATATGCATAAGTTTGATGGTAAGGATCCTCTCACTTAGATTAACCAAATTGATAATTTATTTAAGTTGCATCAAACCCTTTGTTCTCAGAGGGTAATGGTGGCATCCCTGCATATAGAACTTGAGCAATTCATTTGGTATCATTGGTTATGTGCTCAAATGAAAAAGAATGGTGTGCTTATTACATGGACTATTTTTACTGAGGAGTTGATAACTCATTATCATAATAATGTCTTTGAGAACTATTTTAATCAATTAGCCAAACTATAGCAAATAGGACCTGTGAAGGATTATATTCATCAATTTCAAAATCTCTCTTTACATGTGGAAAATATCACTGAGAGAAATTTGATGCATCTATTTTTGGGTGGCCTCAAAGATAGCATCCAATATGAGGTTTGATTTTGGCCCAAAATTTGTATCATAAGCTATTCCTAAGGCATGTATGATAGAAGAAAAAGATATGGTCAAAAGGAAACTTTCACTACTGGTCATGATCGCAACTTTCTAGCACCATCATTTCCACAACCCACTAGATTAATATAATGAAAAATTAAGGATAAGTGAGCCAAAGGTTTGTGTTATGGTTGTGATAGAAAATGGAGCAAAGATCATCATTGTGCTGAAAAGAAACTATTTTACATTGAAGGTGTCAATGATGATGAAGATGATGTAAAATTACATGATGTGGAGGCAAAAGTTCCTAAGGAGGAATCTGAAGACTCTTAAAATACTATTTCATGCCATGCCCTATCAGGTATTAGTACTCCCAAAAATCTTAAGGTGATGGGTTTCCTTGAGAAACATAAGGTCACTATCTTGATTAATTCTAGGAGCACACATAACTTCATCCACAGTAAGTTGGTTTCTCATTTAAACTATTTCATTTATGTATCTCCAAAATTTTAAGTTATGATTATAAATAGTGGTATTTTTAGCTATTCAAGAAAATTTCATACTATTAAGTTGGCCATGGGAGACTACTTATTGGATTCTCCTATGTTTTATATTCTGATGGGTGGAGCTGATATTATTTTAGGAGTCTAGTGGCTCACCACTTTGGGCACTATTGAGATGAATTTTCAAGAATTATTCATGCATTTTCATTCTAAATAAATGACATTTGAGATAAGAGGATTAAATTCTAAATCTCCCCAACTTGTTAGCTCCCATCAAATGATAAAGATTCTCCATAAGGGTGTTGAGGGATTTTTAGTTCACTTATTTTCTATGGAAGTATAGTCAACTCAGTCATCTCCACCTCTTGATCTACAAAAAATAATTGATGCTCATTCCATTATTTTTGGAGACATGCCAAAAGTAATTCCACCTAGCCACATGCATGATCATTCTATCACACTTATTCCTAACAGTGCACCACCTAATATTAGGCCATACAAGTATCCCTATGCCTAACAAAGTGAAATTAAAAAGATGGTACAATAGATGTTGGATGAAAGAATCATTTTCCATAGCCAAAGTGAATACTCTTCACCAATTATCATGGTGAGAAATAAATATGACACTTAGAAGATGTGCCCTGACTATAGAGAACTTAGCAAGTGCATTATCAAAGATAAGTTTCCAATTCTTATCATTGATGATTTGCTTGATGAATTTAATGGTGCTCTTTATTTTTCCAAGTTAGATCTATGTTCTAGGTATCATCAAATCAAGATCCGTGATGAAGACATACCCAGAACGGCTTTCAAGACTCTTGAGGGCCATTATGAATATTTGGTTATGCCTTTTGGCCTAACGAATGCACCATCTACTTTTCAAAGTTTGATGAATACTATTTTTAAGTCATTTTTAAGGAAATTTGTTTTGGTATTCTTTGATGATATCCTCATTTATAGTAAAAATTAGGTAGACCATTTACAAACATGTGAAATAGGTACTCTCCATTTTGGAGCAAAATCAATTATATGCCAAACCTTCCAAATGTAATTTTGGGGCTAGTGAGGTTGAACATTTGGGTCATTTGGTGTCTTATGGAGTGAAAGTGGATCCTAAAAAAATCCAAGTAATGGTGGACTAGCCAATTCCTAATACACTCAAGCAACTTCAAGGATTTTTTGGGATTACTGGTTACTATCGTATATTTGTCAAAAATTATGGTAGTATTGTATCCCCACTTACCTCTTTGTTAAATAAAGACACCTTTTAGGGGACTGATGTAGCTACCCAGGCATTTAAACAATTGAAATTGGCTATGTGTACTACTCTAGTATTGGCCACTCCTAATTTTTATAAGACTTTTGTGGTTGAATGTGATGCATCTGGGTATGGTATGGGTGTTTTAATCATGAAATATGGTAGACTAATGTCATTTGAAAGTCATCAAATCAAGGGTAAAAATTATCACAAGCCCATCTATGAGAAGGAAATGGTGGCCATTTTACATGCAGTCAAACAATGGAGACCTTATTTGATGGGTCACCACTTTCAGGTAAAAAATGATCATGATAGTCTTAAATATTTTTTAGAACAAAGGTTGTCATCTAAAGAACAAAAATGGGTAACTAAGATTCTAGGATATGATTTTGAAACAGTCTATAAAAAAGATAAGGACAATGTGGTGGCAAATGCACTATCCAGAAAAGATGAATCAGTCGAGGAATTGTTATGTGCCATAACCATTTTGCAGGCAGATTGGCTAGAGGAAGCATGATCAAAATGGGAAAATGATAGTACTTCTCATGATTTGATTCAAAATATTTAGCAAGGTCTAGATGGACTTGAAAAATTCACATGGAAAGGTAATACATTATGGTACAAGAATAGATTGTACCTATGTAATAATTCTCTTCTTAAACAAAAAATCCTTCAAGAACTTCATGCAACTCCAATTGGGGGTCATTCAAGATTTTTGAAAACCTATCATAGGATTAAGCAAGATTTTTTTTGGGAAGGTCTCAAGGGGGATGTCCAAAAATTATGTGGCTGAATTTATGATCTGTAACCAAACAAAGGTGAAACCATCAAAACTCTAGGTTTTTTATAGCCTTTATCTATCCCTAGCCAGCATTGAGAAGAGGTATCTATGGATTTAATTATATGGTTACCAAGATCTAATGGTCAAAATGATATCATGGTTGTTGTATATCATCTCAATAAGTATGCTCATTTTTGTTCATTATCACAACCATTTGTTGCTAATATAGTGGCTTCTACTTTTCTCAATATAGTTCAGAAACTCCATGGGACCCCTAAAATCATTTTTAGTGATAGAGATCCCATTTTTACTAGTAATTTTTGGACTGAGTTATTTACATGTTTAGGCACTCAATTGGCTCATATTTCATCTTATCATCCTCAATCTAATGTACAAACTAAGGTAGTCAATAAATGTTTGTAAGGATATCTTCATTGTTTTATTTCTGATAAACAGGATAAATGGGTTCATTGACTACCACTTGTTGAATGGTGTTTAATACTTATGTTCTTAGTTCTTCTAAAATGTCTCCTTTTTTGGCACTATATGGATACCACCCTCCATCCATCACTTTAACCTTGAAGGTCCATCCTAAGGTTTGTGCAGTTGAAGAATATATTCACCATCAACAGGAGGTCCTTGCAAGTTTGCATGAAAATTTAGCTATGGCCCAGAATCACATGAAGCAACAGGAGAAGTGAGAGGAATTTTGGCATTGGTGATTAGGTATTTCTTCACTTATATCCATACAAATAGATTTCATTGAATTAACAAAAAAAGGATAAAAAATTGTCCCCTAAGTATTATGGGCCTTATCAGATCTTATAAAAAATTGGTAGTGTAGCCTACAAGTTAGATTTTCCTTCATCCACTTGCATACATCTAGTATTTCATGTATCATGCCTAAATAAAGTCATTATACATAGAGTTACCAATAAAATAGAATTACCAAAATTAGATGAGGAAGGTATATTTATTATTGATCATGAGGTGATCCTTCAATGGTGTACCAAGCAACTACATTCTAAAGCAATTATAGAATACCTGATCAAATGAAAGAATCTGCCATGTGAAGATGCCACTTAGGAGGATGAAGCATTTATGCATCAACATCCAAAGTTTACACAACATTTAGGACAAAATGTTTTTGAAGGGGAAGGTCTTGTTATGCCCTTAACCATTAGTCTGTCTAGGGATATGTGTGGTTGACTTGTGGCTAACATACCTCTTTTATTTACTTGTTACATTTCTCTATGTTCTTAGATAGGTTAGCCTATGGAATAACCTTGGCTAAGTAGAATATATATAGGAGGTAGTGGTTAGTATTTAATCATCATGTGAATTATTATACTATTAGTGTATTATTGTGGAGGTTGGCCCATCGAAGTGGCTTTGCTATATTATCCATTATTCTATTCTGTTGTCAATTATTAGTATGTAATATCTCATATTTTCTTATTATGTGCAATATAAAATCATTATATGTGAATATCTAAGTAATTTCATTATATAGTCACTCTATCCTTGGAAAATTTGATTAGCTATAAAAATTTATCATTAATTTTTTAGATAGTTCATTCAACCTCCTTCTTAAAGCTATATGCAACTACTTTGAGAAGTGTTTTAAAATTTGGCATATTTACTAGTTTCCTAGTAGAGGGTATCACATATGTGAGCCTCATATCTATAAGGATCTTTTAGGCCCTATTTTCTTAGATTAAAAAATATCCAATCAAAACTTTAATTTGTGTGTGCCAATTAAAGGCACCATCCCTCTTTGCTATTACATAACTCAAATCCCATGCAACATCTTGGGCATACATTATGTTTAGATAATTAAATGTACTATTTTTTGCACATTTAACTAAGAATTTAAGTCTCTTTTCACATTATTTTAATTGGTGTTAGATTTTTAGCACCTATACCCTTTTAGGTTGACTCTCACCTCTAGAGACTTGAATATTATTCAAAATACTATACGACATTATGGCTACACTCTAGACACTATCTATAATTTCTCAATGGGCATGGATAATTTATCTCTATTTTAGATTTTGTTTTGCTTATTCTTTATTCATATACATATCCTTCATAACCTCATTATTTATATCCTCAAAAGCATAAAAAATATTCATATATTATATAGGGTCATTTGGATTCCTTTTGGGCTTTTTGGCCAAGGTTACAAGGTTTTTCCTTTGTTCAAACTCTATCTCCTCCCTTGTACTTGTGTTCACTACTTTCCTCTTTCTTACCCTTAAGATTATCCCACTTTATTTATCAAATTAGGCAAAGACTATGGGCATCTCAATGAGAACCAAGTTTTGGCTATCATCTCTTTGGCCTTATATCTCTTTAACTCATTATGGTACAATAAGTTCCATTTATTCAAGTTAGATTGGGTCTTCAAAGATAGAAGTTGGAGTAATAATTGGAGGTGGGGTTATTAATAGAGGTGTCAATGAATCACTTATTTGAATGGGGATTTTAAGATGTGGTTGAATAATTCTTTTCCATCTTGATTTTTTCCTTTGAGGGGTGACTTGAGCCATGTACTTAGTCAGGTTTATATTTTCACAACTATCATTGTGGTTGATTGTATGGGTGTAGGTTGTGACAATGGTAGCTCTAATTGAGATAATATTATAGGGGGATAGTGGCCTTTGTGGATAAAAAATAGAGACTAAAACTAAATTCTCAAAATAAACACTCTTTTTAGGATTTATTATTTAGGTAGGCATGGAAAGAATATAAGAATCAATTGAACTAAAAAATGGTGGCCTAGGAATAGCAGGTGGTAAATTTACATCTTCCATATCTACAATAGTAATATAATAATCAAGAAAATAAACCACCTTATTAATGTTTTGTCTTTATTTATCCATTATAATTTGCTGATCTAGTACCCCAGCTAGATTTTCTTCTTCTTGCAAGCTTCCCACGCTCATTGATTTGGCCTCTTCTAACTTTGTCTCTTTATTTACTTCATCTTGGATCCTTCCTCACTTAACCTTTGCTCTAATCCCTTCATTTTTTCTACATTTACTTCATATTCATCCTTAGGATAATCCACTAGTGATATGACATGTCCATGCTCTTCATCATTTACTTCCTCATCAAGGGATCCTTTTGGAGTAGTAAGACCTAATGATGGTCTTTTGTCCAATTGTTAGATTTTGAAGGAGGATGGAAAGACTCTAAATGTCCATTGGTAAGTGACTGTGGGGGGAAAAATAATTGATGGGAGACATGAAACCAATGAATGATCCAAAGTAGTAGGTACTACCACTATAGGTGATGGTGAAGGGATGGGAAGTGGAGCAATACTGGTGGAGGCAAAATTGGACAGAGGGGAAAATGGCATGGTAGGGAGTATTTGAGGAGATGGCCCCTCACTAGTGGTGATGGATGGAGATGGTCTCATTTGAGTTTCTTGAGGGTAAGGAGTATTAAATGGAAGAGATGAGAAGGAACTTTGTAAAAACCTTGAGAGACTTACATGTGTAACTATTGTAAGTAAAGGGAAAGGTACCCAAGAGAATGTGTTTGCTCATCTATCTAGAGGGGGTGAAATCATCAAAACTCTAGTATTTTTTCCAAAATTGGTGGTTGTATACATCTAATTCCTATCACTATTATGCTAAAATTATGAATCTAAACAAAATTATGCAATAATGCACAATATAGATCAAAATCACAAAAACAATCAAAATCATCTGCACACCTCACATGTAGGTGTCAATTCTCATTAATTGATCCTTGATTAGTGAAATGTATTTTAAAAAATAATTATCTTTTATTAATTCACTTAAATTCAAATTTTAACCATGCAAAATGACATCTTGGACCACTAAAATCTTTTAATCCAATTGCACACATCATGTGCATGTGTCAATTTACATCTATAATAACTTAACTGAGGTATTACCCTATACAAAACTAACTTATTCTTATAATTATACTTATTGGGCCCCTTATTTTGGTAAGTATAGGATTCATGACATTCACATCAACTTGAAGCATAATTTTAGATGATAATGACATTTGGCATCTAAGTGTCAACTAGAGGTTTTAGTGCATACCATGTGTCAGTTGGTAGATGGTTAATAGGTTCTTAGATATTTAGGATATCTTCTAGATTAGATGATAAATTGTGACTACAATGTGAAGTTTATAATGTGATATACTCAATAGAAATGATCAAAAAGGCTCCATATCATAACTCAATGTGTGCATTCCACCCTGGTAGAGCTACTCATGAAGAGTTATAAAAGGAGCTCAAACCAGTCAATGTAAGGGATGAAAAAATAGTGCAGCAAAGCTCTAACAAACTAGAATATACTATGTACGAATGCACATGAATTTTTATCCTTTATAGAAGTGTGAGATTAGTATGAATACTTAAGTGAAGGTAACATTTTGACCCTCCTAGTGTTGACATAATGTTAGGCTTAGTGTAATAAAAGCTTACACCCTTATGAATCTAGAACTAGTCCACCAAAATGTTTATGCCTATAGCCATCAAGATTATCCCATGAAGGGATTTCACCCATGAATATACCCAAAGCCTTATTTGAATTGACCAAGTCCCATAATTTATGTCTTGCACCATGGCACAATTAGCCCAATATAAGCCCTGGTTCCTTCTCAATTGCACTTTGGGTGAGTGAATAATGTTTGTTCATTATGTGAATTGATGTTGGTGTATTTGAGTCTAAAATTTTAAGCACAAAGGGAAAATCCCATGTTTGAGCCTAGTTGTAAAAAGACTAGAACTGACTAAAACAATATTGAGAGCCCTTTTCTATAACAATCTTCCATTAAAATTACAACTTGGTAAATTGACATTTTTAACCATGTTAATTAAATGTTCAACCAATTTTCAAATAATTATATAAAACTAATTAAAATCATTTAAGCAAATCAAAACTAAATTAGGAGCTTAAGAGGAAAATCCACAAAAGTTTTTGAATGTTTATTTAGTTTAAATTCATTATTCAAATTAGAATCACCCATGACATCATCATAGAGATGTCATCCACAAGGCATTAATGGAGGGAAATATCTAGATTAAGGCTACCCATGCCTTATTAATTCCTTATTATTCAAAATATTGATGACCATATTTATTGCTTGTCCCTCCAAAATTAAATCAATTCATAGCCACACATCTTGATCTTAAGATGGATAGTCATGGTTGATTCTGAACATTTTAGAAAAGATATAAATAAGTGATCCAAGACCATAACTTTTAATCCTAAATTACTTAATTTTATCATGAAAAAAAATCTCAAACAAGATTTAATTTTTCAAAATTATTATGTATAAATACTATTATAGAAGCTTCAATCATTCCCAAAATTGATAAATCTAGGAACTAAAGCCATTGGTGAACTAAGAGAAGATGGATTTGTATGCTACACTTAATTTATTAAGACTTGGAGCACCAAATATAGGAATAGACACACTTATTGAAAGTCTTTTAAGGATATTCACTACTTGGAAGGTATTTCTTGTCTTGCTTTCGTAATTCGTTCCACAAGTTCATTAACCCTGCCCCTTAAGGGAGTAGTCTTAGCCTATTGTGTCCTCTATGATTATTTTAATTTTTATCTACTAACACATGGACTAGCTTGGTTTTTAATCCTATTATACATCATGGGCCACCCAAATTCTATTTGGGGCATTTTCATAACCATAATTCTTTATGATTCCCATAAATTTAGTGTAAAGTAATAACGAATTTATTTCTTATAATTATAGAATCCTTTTTATTATTTAAAATCCATTACTTTAACCAAATTTGTCACCATTCCTTATAAAACAAGGTTAAAATTTATACATATAATTCCTATCACTATTGTGATAAAATTTAAATCTAAACAACATTCCACAACAATGCATAATTTGGACAAAAATTACTTAAATGCTCAAAATGATCTACACACATCATGTGCAAGTGTTAATTATTATATTGTCACTCAAATTTTCATGCTTAAATGTGTATTTTAATCCTACTATAATTGAGTGAAACACTGGGATTACCCCTAGACTTGTGGGTTGTCTATAGTGGGGGTCAACCTCTAGTTGATAGGGCTAGCTCCCTAGATTTATCTTGATTGCCCATTTAGTAACTAGTTGGTGTATAAAAAGGGATAAGAACCTATGTAATTGAAATAAAACTATAAAAAATGGGTGATAAACTATAATAATTGATCCAATACTATCCTACACTTACACTTAAAATAAAGAAAACTATAATCTGGTTTATGCTTCAAGAGGGGGCTTCTAACATACGTATTTCTACCTAGAGACTATGTAAGTATAAAATATAAGTTGAGAAATTTAAATGAATTATAAGAAAATACTGAAAATCTAAAACACTTAACTAAAATACCACTCTTTAATGAATCTAAGTGACCTATAATAATATAATGTATCCATACCTAGGTGTACACAAGTAGGACTAGATGCAAGGATAAACAATTTTATCACTAGCATCTATCAACAACTCATTCAAAAAACAAAATTATGAACTTGGAAATATTGAAACAATTTGAATTTATTTTTCAATGCAAGATATGAGTTAAAAAAACAACAAGGCTTCCCCTACCTTTCTTGTGGATCCCTTTACCATGCCAAAACTAGGCATACTTATAGCACCAATGATATATATCCCATGCCAAGAATAGAATATTGGGGGGTAAAAAGAATATATAAAAGATTTATTGTATTTATAATAGTTATGAGGAAACATCTAAATTATTGAATAATTGTTACTTGATCTCCAAATCTTTTGCAAACTACCTTCAAGTCAGAAAATATCAATTTTTGAGGAATTAATAAGCCTTCTTAAAAACTAATCTAATCATTTATATGAAGCTCCTTCATATATATTTAAATTTAATTAATATACATGTACAATGGTGGAGTCACACGTCACCAAGGTTTATGCATCATTATCTTCCCTTCAAATAGGGTTTCTTGGAAGAAAGAGCTAGCTTAACTCATGAGGTGCAGTCTATCTTTCTAGGCAACAAAGAGATCATATGAATATTTCTATGGAGCTTGTAATTAACCACTATAAATATACCATATTATATTACCACCTATTTATGGATCTGAGGGTTTTTAATTACACCTTGCAATACTTGCCATACATCTTAAGAATTAATCTCAAAATTGGTTGTCTAGTATTAGCTGGCAGTTAGGCCTAGTTGTAAATGTTAGTCTATTTGAATGGCCATAAAAATTGAATTGATCCATAAAATAAGGCATAATATCATGTTATCATACCAAACAATCACTTTATTATATGAATAATGATTTTAAGACATCATAAACCTATTGTTCTTGGCAATCTAGGTAGATAGGTCTCTCATTCCTAGTACACCTCAAACTATCTTTTTTATGTAGACATATAGGAATAGTTTCATTAGTAGATGAAAATATTTTGTGACCTTATAAGTTATAAAAAATCCCATGGTACCTCCTTAAATTATATTCAATCATTCATCCATGTTTGTACCCCTCAATCTCATCAAAATTAGTAAAAGATAAAGCATTTAGTGTGCCCATATAGGTGACATCAGCATCCAATTTCATGGTGAGAATAATTAGAGATATTTTGACAAGTTTCAAGTGTTTTTAGAGCCAAAAAAAATAATTTATATACATTACAATACAAATCTCTCATATCACATTCACCCAAGGGTTTTAGTAGGGTTTAAGACCTATTTGGGGTCTTAACGATCATTCATAAAACACCAGCCACCAATTGGCCTCATTCCACTTATATAGCCTTATTAAATTACCCCCCCCCACCTATTACAAATATCTCATATTCTCATATAAAGTGTGAGACTTGGTATGAATGTGTGAAGTTATTCCTCGAGTGGCAGACTTAGCTTTCTTGAACTTGAGAGAGGTCTAATTTGGTTTTGGGCCTCAAAACTCATTCCCATTACTAGAAGAGATTCAAACACATGCAAAAAAATATTTTTCATGATTATACATGATTTTATAATGATTATTACTCCAATATATTCATTTGGTAAAATGGTTAGGGAACTTGGGGTTTAAGGCTTGTCAACTCCTTGCTAGCCCTTAAGGGCATTTGGATTAAAAACTAAGGTTTTGTGAAACTTAAAAGTGTATTCAGACCCTATTTATGATTATGTATCATGTCAAGGGCCCTGTATTGGGATTTACATGCTTATCTTGTATTTTGGGTTCAAGTAGATCCCTTGGTCTCAAAATTGACCCTTACCAATGGAGTGAGCAAGGTCTAAGACAAAACATTAAGTATACATGCTACCTATATGACTTTAAGGTGACCATAAAAATCATGGTCCACTCATAAATATTCTATATATTCATTCACATAGTGTAATCATACCTATGAGGGCATCAAAACATCAATCTCTCTCATGACTAGATAATCTAGGCTAGTGGTCTATAACTAGGTGACTATATCCTATGATAGGGTCTTTGAATCTAAGTGACAGTCTCATCTTAGCAAAACCTATATGATTCTTTATATTATGTTTTTTTTATGATTTACTTGATCATTTGTATTTATGGTTGGTTTCATATTCAACCCATATAAAAAGAAGCTATGGATAGTGTTATGAGTGGATGAAGGAACACCTAGAGAGTATTGAGACCTTGGATACCAATTGGAATAGAGCAGTAGCTAAATGGTGGTAAGGAGTGATAAATAACTACATACTTTATATCATAGTCTCAACATACTCATTCCCTAAGGAAGCAAAGTACCAATTCTTGCATGACCCTCAAGGCATGTTTATGAAGGAATTCAGTGCACAAATCAAAAATCTAATGGTAGATTATGACTTTGAAACTTTGGGGATGGAATTATAAAGTCCTTTTGTATATAATTAACACAAATGGTAAAAAAGGGATGTGTAGGTGAATCGTAATGGAAGGAGATGAGCATATTGACACCTGAGAGCTTAGAAGATAGACCTATAATAAGAGATGACATAGAATGTTGGAAAATATAGAACCTAGAAGTGCTGAGAGAACCCATAGTGAGAAAGAAGAGCATGGGGAAGGATATTTTGAATTACAATAGTTCTAGTATGAGAGATATAATGAAGTGATGGATTGAGATCAACACATAAAAATTATAGAATTCGATGGGTTCCTATAGGATTTGGTACCTAAAGATACACTTGATGTGCCTTCCCCCTTTAAACCTATGATATTTGTTCATGCATTGGATCTCCCACTTGAAGAAAGTATAGAAGTAATAATTAATTGTATTGGCATAGATCTTAGATGTTTTATAAACTTGGAGTGCAACTTTATGATTGAATATATTATTCCATACCAAGAGGTGAGCACAACTACCTCTAGACCATTGGATGTTATCTCACCATAACAAAACTTGAGTGTAAACATATCAAATTAGCCAATGTTAGTAACACAAAGTGGGAAATATCCCAATGGAAGTGGTTTGATTCCATAAGTAAGTATTACAACACCATTAACATCAATAGTATAGTAGTAATGATGGGATAAATGCTTAACCCAGTGGCTAGAGGCATTAGAGGATCACCACCAAGATAGATGCTAAGGGTACAAGTGCCTTATATCCCAACTACCCCCTTAGTAAATCTATTATGAAATGGCTATGTACTTACCATAGTATCATGATGTAGAGATAATCATGGAACATGTGCTAAAATGTGAACTATAGTGGCACTCATGGGGCATAACCCAATCATAGCACAAGATGACCTAGTTTTTTACCACTCTACTTGATTGTGCCCATACCTGGTATAGGAAATTTAACCCTAACTAAGCCATGGTCAATTATGATACCTTGAATGAAGCATTCCTAAAGGAATTTAAGATACCAAAATTTGAATAGTAGAGCATCATCGTACTTAAAGAGACTACCCAAGGACTCTCAAAAAGCATGCCCTTATATGATTCAATGTTTAATACTCTTCTTTCAAAGCTCCCATATGATATTCACCATTCCTAGCATGCATAATGGTTCATTGGAGGATTAAAAAGTGCCATTCTAAAGAGCACTTTTCATGAAGACTTTTATAGACCCTCAAGAAGTACTTGAAGCCATGCTCAGAATTGAAGTAGTCAAATGTGTCGATATAGGGATCAACCCATTTATGGAAGTGAAAATTATATCCATGGCCTCCCAACTCTAAAAACTTACCTCTAACTCATCACAAAATGCTCAAAGTGGATTATGGTGCATCGATTGTGAAGCAGAAGGCCATAATAAGAATAAATTCCCATAAAGGAATGTGTGTACCCTATTTCTAAGCTATAAAGTCTATTAAGAGAGGCATGATGTTCATAACTACCCTTTTTTATAATGCACTAGCCAAGTCAACATAACTATCTATTATCAGTTGTGTGATGCCTATACCCATACAACTACTGGTTACCTTGTGATTGACGAGATGCACAAAAACATGGAAAGAGGCATAAGGCAAGCCACTATAGTTTTTATAGGGTAGGATAACCAAAGAAATGAATGCTATGATTAAAAAAATATCAACTTTAAGATGCAATCAAGTGCTAGAAATTGAGGTGGAGGAATCAATGGTGGAAGGTTCCCACCACACTCATGTTATAAGTTTGGCTCGATAGAGTATTATTAATGTGACTACCTTACACATCCTACATGTGGGTATTCTTGAGGGTCTCATAAGGTCAAATAATTCCCTAACTTGTACAAAACATTGAACCAAATTAGGCTTGGAATAGATAAGGGCATAGTAATGATTAGTCATGAGTTGAAGATAGACAAGTATACCCCAAAGGTATAACCAACCCATAGAAATATAGTTAAGGTATAGGCAACTACTCATAGTGGATTCACCACTGAACCACCAATTGTGCCAATACCTAATTTATGCGTAGAATATGAGGATAAAGGTTCCATTGAGTACATAACATGATCTAAACCTAAAGTTACATCATACCTAGACCCAGTGTGCTAGAAAGATGTATTGCAACAAGTTATGAGTGTCATCCAAATCTTATAATGGGATGTCTAATTAGCATGATACCTAGAAGCATAGGCTACTACCTCTTGAAAGAAGTAGGAGAGTTATTGAACTAAGATACAAAAATTAACTGATATCTTATGCCTCTTATAAATAGAGGGAATGTGCCACCTATTGAAGAACTTTCTCTTGAAACATGTGGGTCAAAATTAGGTTGAGGTCCCTATGTCATGCATTCAGAGAGTGTGACAATTTCAACATATACAAAATGTATAGTATTACCAAGAACTCCTCATGGATGCCACTATTGATGGATGGCCTATTTTTGAGGTCCTTATAGACACAAACACTGAGGTCAACATCTTGACCAAATTTGCCTATGATAAAATGGATAGGCTAGCCTTGAGGCCTTCCCCTCATGTACTCTTCATATCTAATAAGACCCAGGTATATCCCATCAAAGTTATAAAAAGTATAGTTGTAAACATCATGGGCACTAAATTCCATGTTGACTTTAAAGTGATTGAGTTATCAAAATAAGACAACACTTGGAAATTCTAGGAATACCATAGTGTTATGCAAATAACATAGATATGTGCTTTAAGAAGCGTTACATGACATTTGAGATTGGAAAGGAGAGAATAGTTATACCCCTCTCACAAGGCCAAGGACCACCCATGTTGAGAGTGTGGACCTTGAGGATGAGATCAACCACATATATAACATCAAGGTGTAAGGCACTGATATGCTAGACCCCAATGATCAAGGAATGCTTTCTTAAGAAGCTGGGTAATTAGCCTCAGGCACCACTAATGTTGCTTACTGATGGGTTGAGGAAGCATATGAGACCATTATTTTAAGATGTTGTTTGGTGCAAAAAAAGGCACCAAAACCTATAAATATAGGTTGGGTCTAGATTGATCGTGCTTCTAAAAGGTGGCTCCCTTATGACAAGAATAAGGGAAAGAGAGTGTTCTACCATAATAAGGGAAAACTTTCAATTCTCCCCATATATAAATGGAGTAATCTAGTGGAGGATTATGTCTAAGACCTTGAATCATTCATCCCAAAAGAGGTGGATAAAATGGATACACTAATGTATACATTGAATAGCACTACAACTCATTGGTGGGTAGTGTAAAAGCCTGACTTGCTAACTTGGCAAGATGTGAAGTTAGCCATTTGCACTAAAATCAATAAAACTAATGAATACCTAGACATCTTAGCCTACTCTGGTGATTCTAACCCAATAGTACATGTACGCCTTTTGAAATAAAACTAGGCTATCTATGGTGAAAATGCGCTAAGGAATCTATGGGTGCATACTTTAATAGGACCTTAAAGACTTAGACATAGGCATGGTACATTGTCAATGAGATGCACCACGTGATAGCTAAGTGGGATGCACTTAAAGATTGGTTTGTTTATACCTTATCCTTTCTTATCAAAACTTTGAGATCATTGATCCACTGTAGGTAGTTCAAAGGTTAGTATTTGAGGACACTACAATATTGTGAGAGTGCCTAAAAGACATGTTCAATAAAAAAGGGTTGGCACACCCAACATTATTTGAATATCAAACCTTCAACAATGACTCTAGTGATGAGGATGATGAAATATGGAAGGTGTGATATTGGAATAATTTTATAGGCAAAAGGAAGTTAGTGCACAAAGTTGAGGATAGTGCCTAAGAAGAAGAAAACCCTACCCATCTTCAGATAGAAACAACTGAGGGTAAAAAACAATAGAGGATTCTCGCTAAGAGGAGAATGAACCCTACCATATGTCATTAAAAAATACAAAGGTAGATATCAACTCAAAAGGGGAACCAAAGATTGCCACTTTGGGTACCATTGGTCTGACATAGAGCTAGTGTGTATTATTGATCTCCTTAAGGATTTTTAATACTTGTTCCTTAAAAATTATTGAGATATAAAATACACACACCTAGCTCTAAACAAGATGAGCATTAAGCTAATCGATTATGGAAGACCTATCAAGAAGTGACCTTATAAGATGAACCCCAATTTTCATGCCAAGGTCAAAATAGAGATTGATGGTATGTTATCCATAGGTGTCATCTACTTTGTACAAGAATTGGAATGAGTTATCCCTATAGTCATCATCATCAATAATTATGAGTACATCTATATTTATGTTGACTATAGTCTATTAAACATCACTTGCATAACTGAACCATTTTCAACTCTATTTATCAATGAAGTTTTAGATGGCATTGCAGGTTATGAGATATACACTTTCAATTATGGGTTCTCAAGATAACATCAAGTCTAGATTGAAGAGGATGGCAATCCTAAAATCACCTTTGTGATAGAATGGGGTTGTTTCACATACAACATGATGCCCTTTGGACTTAAGAATGCACCAACCATATTCTCTGGAGTGGTGATCACAACTTTTAAAGACTTCATTCACAAGTTCCTATAGGTGTAATTAGATAATTGGATTGTGTCTAAATTAGTGAGGGATCACTATGATAACTTATGCCTGATGTTTGAGAGGTATAGGAAGTTATAAATCTCTTTGACCCTTAGTAAGTGTGTTTTTGTAACATAATTTGGCACTTTGCTTAGGTACATCATCTAAAAGGATGGTCTATGAGTTTATCCAACAAATATTTCCATCATTCTTCATCTCTAGACCCCATCCACATAGAAATATGTTCATGTCTTTTTTGGAAACTAAAGGTACTATAGGAAATTCATAAGGACTATTCCAAGATTATATCATTGTTAAAAGAGCTCTTATGAAAGGATGGCTATTTTATTTGGGTGCATTGCAAGAAGATGCATTTAAGACCTTAAATCTCAAAATATCAATCATGTTGATATTGTAATTTCTGGATTGGATGACTCCCTTCCATGTCTATGTTAATGCATCTATTACTATGATTGGCACTATTTTGGCACAACCAAGTGAAGGAAAAATAAACCATCCCATTTTTTTATAAATATAAAGCTAACCAAGGCATAACAAAACTACACCATAACTAATTACGAGGCACTTGCCATGGTCTACCGCCTACAAATCTTTTGGCAGTACCTATTGGTGACCCCCTTCATCTTCTTCACTGATCATGAGGCACCCAATGAGCAAGCCTATTATCTAAGGGTGCATTTGTCAATATATTGTTTTATTTCAAGCATTCCAATTCTCTATTGTAGTAAAACCAAGAAAACAAAACTCAAGCCTGGACCATTTGCCCTACATCAACTCTGGTGATGTGACAATGTTGATTGAAGATGATATGCCTGATGTGAAAATTTATAGGGTCTAGTGCATCCTCAAGGACTTGATATAGATTGTCACATGTTTGACATCTAGAGATGTTCCCTAGACTATGATGATTAAGGAGAATAAATAGCTCATAGTTCGTGCCACTCCTTTTCAATTCATTAGTTTGGAACTGTATAAATTGATCAAAGATGAGGTACTACATTGATGTGCCCTAGAGCATGAATGGGACTCCATATTTCAAGAGGTATATAAGGGGATTACTAGAGTCCATTATGCTAGATATGTTATGGTGTACAAGGTACTACAATCATGCTTGTGGTGACCCACCCTATTCTATAATGTAAAAGAGTGTACCAAAGCATGTGACATCTACCAACATATAGTAAAACTAAACCACCAAGATGAGATACCTCTCATCCCCATTCTTACCTAAGAACTATTATAAAAATGGGTTATTGACTTTTTTGGGTCTATTACTCCCACTACAAAGCACACATGCACATGATACATTCTAGCAACCATAGATTACTTCACCAAGTGGGTCAAGGTAGTGTCAACCAAGGATTGTACAACAACTACTATAGTAAGGTTTATCTAGGAAAATATCATTAGTTGTTATGGGTGCCTTCTTAGCTTGACTAGAAACCATGGTGTACACTTTATCAATGAAACCATTTAGATCCTATTTACTAAATATATGGTGGTATACCATAAGATAAAACCTTATCATCCCCAAGTTAATGGAACTATAGAGGCATTTAATAAGATGTTAAGAATGTGTCTCATAAAGATATGTGACATTGATCACAAAGATTATGATGATTGTGTGTCATTAGTATTGTGGGTCTATCATACTATATACAAGTGCCTAAAAAATGTTATACCATTTCAACTAGTGTTTGGCATAGATGTCATTCTACTTATGGAGTTGATAGTGCTTTCATTATTTATCATGTGTATTGGTTTAATGGTTGACTAAGAGTCTTTAAGTGCATGCCTAAAATACTTGGAGCATGTGTATGAGATATGCACCCATGTAAGATGGAACCAACAAATAGAAAAGGTGCATCGAAAGCCATGACATGATAAGCACATCAAGCATAAGGTACTTACTAAAGGAACATTGGTCTTGATATATAACTCAAAGTACCTTAAGAACCCAATAAATTTGTAGATTAGGTGGATGGGACCTTATATCATCCATATCATATTAGAGACTGGCACATGTAAACTACACATGTTGGCAGGTGAAATTTTCCTTGGGCATTTCAACGAAAATAGATTGAAACCTATATTCACTAAGATAGTGATTACACCATTAGACACCAACTTCTTAGTCATAAGTTAGTTTGTGTTGGAATAATTATCATTGATGTCCAAGGAATTAAAATGGATATGAATGGAAATTTCAAATAGAATTTTTACTAGAAGTGAATAAAATTATTGTCAAAAGTGAATGAAATTGTTTCCAAAAGTGAATGGAAATGTCAATGGAAGTGAATGGAACTATCGATAGAAGTGAATGGAAATGTTGATGGAAATGTTAATACAAATTTCAATATAAATGTCAATGATCATATCTCTTGGTGAAGAGGTACCTCTTGGATGGGACACATATTTTAAATGATATATAAGGGAGGAGAGATGTGGAATTATTACAAGCATTTGATTTGAATGAAGATCATATAAGTGTAAGAGAGAAGGAAAAGTAGAAAATGAAATAGAATATCTCTTAAGAAAATAAGTGTGAAGGGTAGATTTATTTTAATGAAGAATATCATTTGAGAATTGTGAAAGAGAGGAGAGAAAAAAGTATAAAATTAGTGAGAGAGAAGGAAAAGTAGAAAATGAAATAGAATATCTCTTAAGAAAATAAGTGTGAAGGGTAGATTTATTTTAATGAAGAATATCATTTGAGAATTGTGAAAGAGAGGAGAGCAAAAAGTATAAAATTAGTGAGAGAGAAAGTGTAAGAGAAGCAAAGCCATCATTCGATTGAAGAAGTAATCATAGATGGTGGAATTGATTTGGATTGGGGTTGGTGCCTTAGAGTCTAAGGGTTGGTGCTTCTATGGGTCGGTGCTCATGAATTGTCTAGGTTGGTGCTTGGTGAAGGGGATCAGTGTCTCTAATGGGTGGGTGATCACAATTTGACCAAGTTGGTGCTTGGTTTTGGGATTGGTGTCTCCATTAATTTGGTGCATGTAAACATTATAAAATAATTATATATATGCTAGGTTGGTGCTTGGTGAAGGGGATCAGTGTCTCTAATGGGTGGGTGATCACAATTTGACCAAGTTGGTGCTTGGTTTTGGGATTGGTGTCTCCATTAATTTGGTGCATGTAAACATTATAAAAGAATTATATATATAAGCAATATTTTTCCATGGTTTTCTCCTGAAAGGGTTTTCACATAAATCATATGTTCTCTTGTGTTATTAATTGCTAGATATTAAATGTTTATGGTTGTTGTGGTTAATTAAATTTGAAAAGATTAAAATATTATGTTATACTGATTCACCCCCCCTCTCAGTATAATCCTATGCTTAACAATTGGTATCATATTGGTTCCTTTAGAATTAATCTAACTAGTGGAAGGTAGATCCCGAGAGCACACATGGTTAGTCATCAGGGTCAAGATGGTTTCTCCACAAATAAAGTGCCATTGTTTGATGGAATGAATTATTATTTTTCAAGTATAAGGATGATAACATATCTTATGGCTCTAGGGTTTGATATTTAGAATTGCTAAACCTATGAAGATAGAAGAGAAGACTTCCCCAAATAATGAAGTTCCACAAGTAGAAGACAAATGAAAGAACCATTGGCATGATAGAAGATTATTATTTCTAAATAGTCTGATAGGTACTAAGGATCATTTTATAGATATTGATTTAATTACAACATTTTTTGTCATAGAGAAAAGGTGTAAGATACATGTGAGGAATGGGCATGGAACAGTGGCAGAAATGTAGATATGAGGAATGGGAATGCAAGAAATGAGTCTACGTGGAACTATGGCACAAGTGAAGGATGTGAGAGGAATGAGCATGGTTGGAATGGAAACAAAGATTCATATGGTTTCTTAGGTATAAATTCATTTACTCCATTGTCAAAATACATTGTATGTTATAATTTAAATAAGTATAGACATATAGCGAGACAATGTGGAAGTAATCCTAGAGACCAAAACAAGAAAGAGGATGCTCAAAAAAACTCAAAAGAGAATGTATGCAAGTTTTAAGGTGGATACAAAATATATAAAATTAAAATGAGTAATCTATGATTGTGAAAAAGGCACAAGGAGCAATGGCAGGGAGACCATGATGGAGCATAAAGCACAAAAAAAATGGTAGTGAAGGCCATGTTAAATCAAGAGAGATATGATGTGCACAGTGAAAATATGTTACAAAGAGGAATAATAAAATAAGATATTATAATAATTGGTATAAAATAAATTCAAGATTGAAATGAAGACAACAGAAGAAGATAATATCTTTTTCATCTAGTGACTATGAGAGGAAGCATCAACTCAGAGGGAGTAGGGTGTACAACCCTTTGCCATTGATGTCAAAGGAGGAGAATTGAAGACAAGGAGAGCATAGGAGAACCATGGCAAGGGGAATTTCATAGACTAATTCATGGGTATTGCCATCAATGACAAAGGGGGAGATTTTTGGAATAATTATTATTGATGTCAAAGTAATTATAATGGATATGAATGGAAATGTCAAATGGAATTATTACCAAAATTGAACTTAATTATTTTTGAAAGTGAATGGAATTATTTCTAAAAGTGAATGAAAATGTATGAAAATGTCAATGAAAATTTTAACAAAGATGTTGATGGAAATGTCAATGGTCACATCTCTTAGTGAATAGGTACCTCTTGGATGGGAAACATCCTTTAAAGGATATATAAAGGAGAAGAGATGTGGAAGTATTACAAGAATTGAATGAAGATCATATAAATGTGAGATAGAAGGAAGAGAAGAAGAGTAGAAAATGAAATAGAATATCTATTAAGAAAAGAAGTGTGAAGGGTAGATTTATTTTAATGAAGAATATCATTTGAGAATTGTGAAAGAGAGGAGAGCAAAAAGTATATAAGAAAATTAGTATGAGATAAAGTATAAGAGAATCAAATACATCATTTTATTGAAGAATCAATCATATATGGTGGAATATATTTGGCTTGGGGCTGATGCCTTAGAGTCTAGGGGTTGGTGTTCCTATGGGTCATTGCTCATGAATTGGTTGGGTTGGTTCTTGGTGAAGGGACCAGTGTCTCCAATGGGTGGGTGCTCATAATTTGATCGAGTTGGTGTTTAGTTTGGGTATTAGTGTCTCCAGTAGCTTAGTGCTTGCAAACATTGTAAAAGTGTTATATATATATATATATATATATATATAAAAGTAATATTTTTTTATGGATTTCACCCAAAAGGGTTTCCACATAAATCATGTGTTCTCTTGTGTTATTAATTACTAGATCTTGAATTTTTATCGTTGTTATGGTTAATTAAATTTGAAAAGATTAAAAGATTATGTTATACTGATTCACCCCCCTCTCAGTATAAGCCTATGATTAACACATTGTGTTGACCATAATAAAATTTGGTGTAAGCCAAATATTTATTTATGTTTTTTTCATTTGTGTTAGGTGAATAAGCATGGCACTTTCAATCCTATAGGAAAAATCTTTTGATGCTTACATGTACAAATCTAGTTAGGTGAGTCAAGCATATACTCTTGCTAAGCACTTGAGGTAAGACACCTAAGTTTTTGGGCATGTGAGGTTTTCTATATTTAGAAAAATATGAATATAATTTGACAAAGGAAAGCACACAAGATGCTCATATTCAAGAAATTGAGAAGAAATAATGAAGCACTGGAGGACTAGTGTAAGGATTTATATAGGGTAGGGAAGGCCAAATCAAGAGACATAGAAGCATAAATAAATCAACCAAGAAAGAGAGGCATGCTTAAAAGGAAGTGTAACACTAATAATATATGGAACTTAGGAGGCTTAATCACATGCATGTGAAGCATTGCACCTAGGTTACCATAATAAGGGTGAAGGTTGCACCATGGTGAAAAAATCACAAGAGAAAGATGATTAAGATAGATAGCACCCACCCAAAAGTCAGTGAAAAGTGACCATTTGAATCCCCTATCACTTCACTAAATGAGCCATTATAAACATTTAATGTTGTGATGGTAGAGACACAAAGATCCAAATAACTAAGAATGTTGTGATAGATTTTCATGGATTTTGTAGGTTTAATAGATTTCAATAAATCCATGCATCACCATGCCATTACTCACTAGACATTAATGAGGTAGTTAAAAAAAAGGTATAAAGGGGTAAATGGCAAAATTTGAAAGGTTAAAAACCTTGTGCAAACTTGAACCAAATCATAGAGCTAAACCAAAGATTAAGCCACATAAGCTAGAAAAATACTACCATGGTGAAAACTAGAGCATCCATAGTGACTAAGTGAGAATGGTTGAACTAAGATAGAGATTTCATTCCACTTCAAATTGGAAATAAGGTGAGTGGAGAGGAATTGAGATAGAAACCAGGTAGTAGAAGCCATGTAGAATGTTGAGGCCACCATTAGTGATGGACTAAGATTGAAAGTTGAAGACACAGTCACAATTTCCATGATCGTGAAGGAGCACAAAGTACCATTGAAGTCTTCAAAAATATCAACCAACCATGCTTTAATAGTAGCCATTTTAGAATGTGAAAGAAGAGGTTATGTTCAAGACTGCCATAGGCATAAAAGGATTCCAATAAGGTGCATATGGTAAAATAAGTAGACACCATGAAATGGGAGGCATAACTAGTAGAGGGAATTGATGTCATAATGGTTGACCATAGAGCAAGAACAAATCTTACTTATAGAGAGATGTAGTTCCCCCTATAGGTCATAGTGGGGGAGAAATGGGTATCCTTTTCACACATGTGTAGATTGAAAGAGTATAACCATTGTATGCCTAAAAATGCATAGGAACTCAACCAAGACTCAATGGTTGATATAAGGAAGAAGACTAAGGTAGGTGTGGCATTATTTAACATCTCCATCTGAGACAAACTAGTGATAACAAGTGTGACCCAATTATATGAGATGACAAGTTTTGGTAAACTAGAGGAATTGATGCAATTCTTCCTCTCGCACATCAATGGTGACCACTTCTATTTTTTAGGGAGGTGCATGAGGATCTCGATGTACCTCATTATCAAAGTCACAAGGCTCCCAAGCATAGAGGTAGACATCTACCAAATGATAGAGGATGAAGTAGAGGTCAAGAGAATTAAAAAGCTCTTAGGCTACTACAAGGTAGGGTTTGCATTCCCTATTAAGGATATCCAAGACCCTAACATGATGGATGAGGCATGCCTAGTGATCTCTAATCTACGCCCTAGTGGTTGATGTTTTAACATTATCAATACCTACTTATGCATTACCCACCACATGACACAAGGGTTAAAATTTAACTTTTCCTAATTTATTGTCAGGGAGATCATTAAGAATACACTAGAGTACCACAAGGCACATGAGACCTTTCGGTGGGGATCCATGATGATATTAATTATGATGGAGGATATCAGTGTGTGAAATGGAGATAATGAAAATCTTTAGGTGTTCCTATCTCATAATGACTCCCTTACAATGAAGTATCAAGACTTCATTTATCCACCTAATTTTTCACAAAAATACAAAGGGTGTAAAGGTGGTCAAACTAGTATATCAAGGCATTTAGGATTGAATGGTACATCCCTCAATATCTCCCCCAACATATGGTAGGAATGATGACCTTATCTATAATGCTTCATTTTTGTGTAGTACACTTAGTACTCATAGACAAGAACCTGTCTAGATGGCTTAAGCTTCCTTATGCATTTTCCACCAAGTATTTAATGGTAGCACTAAAGATGATTCCCAATGTGTAGTAACTAGAGATCTTGGTGAAGACCATGGATCAAGATAAGAGCAAGTTGAGGTGTCAGTATGTGTTTCCTAGAGCAAAGGCCACTAAGGATGAAGAGGATGACTTTGAAAAAATGGACCTTCATCCCCTTTAAAGGGAGATAATAATTGCGTGCATATTCAACATTTATTACAAGTTGAATCCATGTAATAAGGGTGTTGATATTGAAAAATATGATGATTTCCCCCTCCTGATCAATGATGAAGGGAAGCGAACACTGAGGATGTAGGAGAAGACCCTCTAGAAGAAGTGAGGGGAGAAACTTGAGGATATCACAAAGCACATCAAGTCAAAGATTTCCTCTAGAGAACAAATCACACCCCTAGCTCCCAAGAAGCATGTAAACTTTGCAACAAAGACTAATTCCTCTAGCAAAAAACACAAAAATAAGAAGTCTAAGGGACCCATTGTGTTTATAACTATAATTCTAGTAGAAATGGAGAATTAAGAGACCCTCACACCTAAGATGGAAGAAGAGATAGAAGAAGAAAATGTAGGGACATATATCCTATAGGAAGGAGAGGGAAAGGATCCAAGAACTAAGGATGTGTAAGAGGCCCTCCAAAGTGACACAACCACCATGATTGAAGAATTAGAGGGGTTGAGGAGCTCCTCATCCATTGAATAACCCTCCACACTACCTCCAAAAATATTAGAGGAAAAGAGAAGGGTGTAGAATAAAATGGGCCTAAGTAAGGAATAAATTGAGATGTAATTGGTGCTTAAAGAGAAGCATAGACTAGTAAGGAAAAGGAAGAAGCCAAGATATAAAAGGAAAAGAAGGCTCATAAAAGCATAGGACTAACCATTGAAGCATCCAAGAAATCACCTAACTCCACCACTTAAAATGCAAAATAATTTACATAAGAGGCATGCCAAAGTAATGAAGGGGTGCTTGAAGGAAAAAAAGGTGATATTGGTGCCTTAAAATAGTAAATGGAGATAGCAGAGCCCTAGTAGCAATAAGGAAACATTATCATCAAATAAATTACCCTAGAGGTGATTATTGAGAAACCCTAGGAGGAAGTAGTGGACAAGGGGGAAAATTCTAAGGAAGAAACTCCTAAGGAATAGATAAATGATTCCTCTAAGGAAATCACCAAATAAAGTGGTGGCACCAGTGAAAAAGAAGAACAAATAGAGATAGCCATCATTAATAAAGATGATATATAATTCAACATAAGGGAAAAGTCACAAAAAATATGGGATGATGAAGACCTTTACATGTTTGACACCATGCCCTCCCAAGCCACCACAAATAGGATGTCAAATTGATCACTATATGGATGAGCCTCACTTCAAGGTACCTAGAGCAGCCTAAGGAGGGGCAAGATTGCCTCCTCATAAACCCTCATTCCATGAACCCACTACGATCTATGAATGTGATAATAAAGATAGCCACCAAGGTTGCACATCAAAATATAAGCAATTATGATAGGGAAAGGAAATGGAAACATCTCCAGCAATTAGCCCAAGAAGAATCATAGGCCACTAAATTCCAACTATAGCAATTGTGTGAGTTCTTAAAGATGACTAAACCATCTCTTCTAGTCAGCATCGATACTTTGAACCTCTCTAAGGTTGATCAAATTTGTGTATTAGTGGAATAAATGCTCCCAAAGTTAAAACATGAGTCAATGTAAGAAGAAGAAGAATAAGAAGATCCTTGCACCATGTTATAAAAGGAGTTTATATCTAAGATTGAAGAAGTAGAAGACCTATTTTTGAAACTATAAGAGGGCATAGATTCAATTGATGCCATCTTCTTGAGATTATAAAACCAAACATAAGTCATAGACATGTGTCTCAAACAGGCAAAGGAGGAGAAGGATAAATTAATGGCATGGGTGTGCTCAACTAGAAGGATAGAGTGGGTGAAGATCATGAGGAATGTCAATTCACTAAGCACCCAAATCAAGGACCAAGATAAGATATTGGAAGCACTCTTTCATACTCTACAGACTAAGACTTGTGAGCAAGGATCAATCCTAGACAAGAGTGTGACTAAGGCTAAGGCAAATGTTGAGGTCTTTAGAAAGGATATGGAAAATACCAATGTGCTTGTGATTAGTACTACATCTATTTAAATATATAGTTTTTTTGAATAAATCAAGATTAAAATTAAAGGCTTCAAATAATTTAATGTCAAGATTAAGGAGAGTGTGTATGAGTTCTATGCCCAAAAGAGCTTAATAGCATAGTCCGAGGATGGACTAGAATTTTTTTATGGGATAATGTTGGGCCCCTTATTTTAGTAAGTATATGATTCATGCCATCATGACATCCACATTGGTGTGAGGCATAATTTTATATGATGATGACATTTTGGCATCTTATCACCAACTATAGGTTTTAGCACATACCTTGCACTAGCTACAAATGGTTAACAAGTTCCCATATCTTTAGAACATCTTCCAGATTGGGCAATATGTAAAGATTTCAATGAAAATTTTTAAGGTGATAGAGCTAGTTAGAATGATCATAAAGGCTCCAACTTGGCACTTGACATGTGCATTATACCTTGGTAGAGTTGTTCCTAAAGGGATGCAAAAATAGTGCAGTGAAGCTCTAGTGAATTGGAATTTACTCTATATGAATGCCACCAACATCCATTAGTCTTAGGCTTAGCATGGAAACTATGAAGGCTCCATTTTAATATGTTCAATCTCACTTGTGAGCCTTTGGGCCTTTAAGTAGTATAAACTTGAACATATTTCCTATTATAAACTATGTATTATTTAAAGCTTAGATTAATGGTGATGATTGTTGCATCTAATTATACTATCTATTTTATGCATATTTATATTTTAATTTGAATGTGAATTGATGTTAATATCATAATTCCATTTTAGTTATGTTGGGTAATGATTATGCAAGATTTTGGTTCAAGATGTTAATGGCATCCCTATAGTAAATGATGACATCATCACAAAACTATAGAGAGTATTGAGTATAGAATATGCACCAAGAATTCTTATCCTTGCTAGAAGCACGAGCCTAGTATGAATATTTAAGTGAAGGTAGCTTGATGATCCTCCTAGTGTTAACATAATGTTAGGCTTAGCGTAATAAAGACTTGCACCCTTATGACTCTAAAACTAGTCCACCAAAAGGTTTATGCCTATAGGCCATCAAGTTTAGCCCATGAAGGGGTTGCACCCATGATTCTACCTAAAACCTTATTTAAATTGACCAAGTCCCATAATTGATGTCTTATGCCATGACACAACTAGTCCAATGCAAGCCCTGATTCCTTCTCAATTATGCTCTGGATCAGTACATAAGGCCTATGCTTAATGTTGATGATGGTGTAGCCAAGTGTAAAATGTTAAGCAAAAAGGGAAAATCCCATGTCTGTGCCTAGTTTGAAGAAGCCCAAAACTGACTAAAAGAACCTTGGGAACCCTTTTTTACAAAAATACTCTAGTCAAATTATGACTCAATAAATTGACATTTCCAACCACATTGATTAAATGTGCGACCAATCTTTAAATAATTATAGAAAAATAATTTAATTAAATAAAAATTGGGAGGTTAAGTGGAAAATCCATGAAAGTTGTTGAATATCTATTTACTCAAAATTCATTATTCAAATTGGCATCACCCATATCACAGAGGTGTCATTCACAAGGCATTAATGGAGGGAAATATTTAGATTAAGGCTACCCATGCCTTATTATGTTCCATTCCTCCAAATATTGATGACCATATTTATTGATTATCCCTCCAAAATTAAATCAATTAATGGCTACACATCTTGATCTCAAGATGGATGATCATGATTGATTTTGAACATTTTATAAAAGCTATAAATAAGTGATCCAAGACCATAACTTTTAATCTTGAATTGTGTAATGTTATCATGCAAAAATAACTTCAAAAAAGATCCATTGTGCAAAATTACTATGCAAAAATACTATTAGGGAAGCTTCAATAATTCTCCAAATTGATAAATCTAGGAACTAAATCCATTGGTGAACTAAGAGATGATGGAGGTGCATGCTATATCACATTGACAAAGGCTTGGATCACCAAATCTAGGCATAATCACACTTATTGAACATTTTCTGAAGGAGATTCACTGCTTGGAAGGTATTACTTATCTTACTTTCATAACTAGTTCCTTGAGTTCATTAACCCCACCCCTTGAGGGAGTAGGCTTAGCACATTATGTCCTCTATTCTTATTTTGGGCTTTCTCTACTAATGCATGGACTAACTTTCTTTGTAATCCTATTATACATCATGGGCTGCCCAAACACTGTTTGGGGCATTTTCATAACCATAATTCTCCGTGACTCCTACAAAATTTAGTGAAAATTAATAACAAATTTATTTCTTCTAATTATAGTCACCTTTTTATTCTGTAAAAAGCCATTACTTCAACCAAATTTATCACCATGACTTCTATAACAAATTAAAAATGTAGACATCCAATTCCTATCATTATTGTGCTAAAATTATAAATATGAATGACATTCCACAATAATGCACAATTTATACCAAAATCACTAAAAAACTCAAAATCATCTACACACATCATGTGTTGGTGCTAATTCTCATGTTGTCAATAAAATTTTCACCCTTGAATAGGTATTTCAGTCCTACTCTAATTTATTGAAGCAATGGGATTACCCCTAAACTTGTGGGTTATCTATAGTGGGGGTCAACCTCTAGTTGATAGGGCTAGCTCCCTAGATCTATCTTGATTGTCCTTTTAGTAACTAGTTGGTGTATGCAAAGTGATAAGAAACTATGTAATTTAAATAAAACTAAAACAAAGGGGTGATACACTAGAATATTTGATCCAATACTATCCTACATGTACACTTAAAATAAAGAAAAATACACTCTAGTCTATGCTTCAAGAGGGAGATCCTAACATAAGTATTTCAAACTAGAGATTATGTAAGTATAACATATAAGTGGATACATTCAAAGGAATAATAAGATGATACTAAAACTCCAAAAAAAATATCTACAATACCACATTTCAATTTACTCCAAGTGACTTGCAATAATATAATGTATCCATACCTAGGTGTACACAAGTAGGACAACATGCAAGGACAAGCAATTTCATCACTATCATCTATCAACAACTCATTCAAAACATAGAATTATGAACTTAGAAATACTGAAATAGTTTTAATTTATTTCTCAAGGCAAAATATGAGTAGCAGGGCTTCAACTACCTTTCTTGTGGATCCCTTTACCATGCCAAAACTAGATATACTTATAGCACCAGAGAGAGAGAGAGAGAGAGAGAGAGAGAGAGAGAGAGAGAGAGAGAGAGAGAGAGAGAGAGAGAGAGAGAGAGAGAGAGAGAGAGAGAGAGAAATCCCACACCAAGAATGGAATATTAAGGGGTTAAAAGAATAAATAAAATATTTATGTCTTCATAAGATTTAGGAGGAAGCATTTTAAGTCTTTAATAGGTGTTACTTGATCTCAAAGTCTTTTAAAAACTACCTTCAAGTTAGAAAATGTCAATTTTTGAGGAGTTCATAAGCCTTCTTAAGACTTGATTTGATCATTTGTAGGAAGATCCTTCCTATACCTTGAAATTACATTAATATCCATGAAAAATTTGTATTTACACCTCACAAATGTTTCTACATCATTATCTTCCCTTGAAATAGGATTTCTTAGAAGAGGGAGTTTGCTTAACTCATGAAGTGTAGTCTGTCTTTCTAGGCAGTGAAGAAAACATATGAATCTTGATATGGAGATTGTAACTAACCAATATAAACTTAAAATATTATATTAACACCTATTCAAGGATATAAGGGTTCTAAATTACACCTTTCAACACATGCCATACTTCTTAAGAAGTAATTTTAAAATTGGTTGTCTAATACTAGTTGGTAATTAGGCCTAGTTGCACATGTTAGTCTATTTGAATAGCCATGAAAATTGAATGGATCCATTAAACAAGGCCTGAGATCATGTTATCAGATCAAAAACATAATTTATTATATGTATAATTATTTTAAGGCATCATAAGCCTATTGTTCTTTCCAATCTAGGTAGCCAGGTCTCTCATTCCTACTACACCTTAAACTGTCTTCTTTGTACAGACTTGTATGAATAATTTCATGATTATATGGAAATCATTTATGAATTTATAAGTTATAAAAAATCTCATGGTATATCCTAGAATTATATTCAAGCATTCATCCATGTCTTTACCCCTCAATCTTATTAAAATTAGTAAAAGATAGGGTATTTAGTGTGCCCATACAAGTGACATCAGCATCCAATTTCATGATGAGGATCATCAGAGAGATGTTGCTAATGTTAAATTGTTTTTAGATCTAAAACAATTAATTTAGTTCCATTAGAAGATAAATCTCTCATATTTCATTCACCTAAGGGTTTTAATAGGGTTTAAGACCTAATTAGAGTCTTAACAATCATTCGTAAGGCACTGGACACCAATTGGCCTCATTACACTCGTAGAACATTCTTAACTGACCCCCCACCTATTCCAATTGGTTAATCTTCCCATACAAATTGTGAGATATGGTATGAATGTGTGAAGTTTTTCCTCAGGTGGTGGACTTGGATTTCTTGAACTTGAGAGAGAAGTAATTTGGGTTTTGGGCCTCAAAAATCAATCCCATTGCTAGGAGAGATTCAAACACCTCCAAAAAAATATTCCTCATAATTATACATGCTTTGGTAATTATTAATACTCCATTATATACATTTGGTACACTAGTTATGGAACTTAGGGTTTAAGGTCTGTCATCTCCTTGCTAGCCCTCAAGGGAATTTGGATTGAAAACTAAGGTTTTATGAAACTTAAAAGTGTATTGAGACCCTATTTGTGCTTATGTATCACCTCAATGGACTTCAATGGGGATTGACATGCCTATTTTAAGTTTTGGGTTCAAACCCCTTACCAATGGAGTGAGCAAGGTTTGAGACAAAATATCTAGTATACCTACTGCTTGTATGGATTTAAAGTGACCATTAATATCTTGTTCCACTCATAACCATCCTTTATATCCATTCTCAAATTGTAATCATGCCTATAAGGGACTCAAAACATCAATCTCTCTCATGATTCAATAATTTAAGCTAGTGGTCTGCAACTAGGTGACTATATCTTATGATAGGGTCTCTTAATCTATGTGATAGTCTCATCTTATCACCTTGAGATATATATATATACTCATTATGGCCTTTGGATATTTTTATAAATTCTATATTCAAACCTCATAACCTATACATGGCTTGTAATGTATGAAATCCTTCTTGAAACCTTGAGAGAAGGAGCTTACAACTATGAGTGTTTTGATTAGTCAAATAGTGGCACTTACTCCATGGAATCAACACCCCTTACTTTGTGAATGGTATTTTAGGCACATCCTTATCACTTATGCATCTGAAGATCTAAAATGTTTAGTAGTGTGTTTAGCCCATATGCCACATATGTCATTCAGGGGTATCTCAAAAGGGCTAACTATAGGTGCACTCTCCCCTTGACCACTTATTCATTAAGAATATTATCATCATGAGAAATTATTGAAACTTTATAGGGATTATTTGGGAGGTGTTTTAATGTTCCAAGACCATGGAGAGTTTGATAATGGTCACTGGTTAAAATTACAACTACCATCTAATGAGATAAATCTATGACATGAAGAAACATGGAGGTCTATTACATTTGTATGCACTAGATGAGTTGGTGTGATGGCACTATAAGAAATCTTAGATGATTTTCAAGATCCTACAACATTTTTCTATAATAATGAGATCATATTTGCAATAAGACTACAAAAAAATCAAGGTGGTGGTGTTTTTAGCCTTCTTCAAGCACTTTAATTTCTTATCATTTGTTCATAAAGAACGAGAGTCTAACTTAAAGATAAATACCATTAATATCAATCTCATTGGGGTCCCCATACCTGGTGAAGAGCTTATGATCTATCTCTATTTATTATGTATGGAACAAGCATTTAGGCATGACCCTTGCAAGGCTACCAAGGGACCCAATGGAGTAGAACTTAAATATCTTGCCATTTTTGGACCTATGAAAAATTTCTAAATGTTAAAATGGATTGAGGAAGGTGGAGAGTCACTTATCATATGCTCACTCTTGAAAATGACTGTACAAGTGATCAAAATGCCCCTTTCATCTCAATTTCTCCTTCTTTGAGCATTAAACCTACAAGGTTTGATTAACCTCTAACTTAATCTGACATTATAAACATTAGCAACCATATTTACATGCTTTACAAGTATCACTTGTACATACCATACTTCATATTCAGCTTTGAAATGGCTCTATAACCCTTAAGAATCAGTTTTCAAGTGTAGAGATGGCTACTATAACTAGATGACCTCATGGAGTGGACACTTCATTTGACCAAGACCTTACAAGACTTCATATGGACTCTTATTCACCACTTATGACAACCATGTAAGAAATAATCATTAAAAAGACCCTATAATCCATAATAGAAACTTTAACATCCCCAAATACCTTGATTTCTACTAAGAAACCTTAATTCTTTGAGGTGATTAATGTAGACACTTAAAAACATTCCTTACATCATTTTTAAGATTACGTCACCATGACCTAGCTCTCACCCCTAACCTAACCATTAACCTAGTTAACTCTTCTTTTAACCTAGTTGACCCCCTTTTACACAAATTTAAATAAAGTATTTAACACCCTAAATTCCACCTCTTTATCCCAAGAGGGTCGACCATTGATGGTTAGCCCAACCATTGATAATTAGCCTAACCATCAACGGTGAGGTACCATCACCCAACAAATTAGAAACTTCCAACTATGAAAAAGCTTTCACTAAAAAAATTAGAAACTTTCCCATACACAAACTCATGGATTTCTTTTCGTCAGTCTATCACAGTCCAAGACCCACTTAGCAACTTTCCTCCCTCAATTTGGAAACTCTTTCTCCTCATTTAGGAAGTTTTGTGCTATAAATACAAGGCTCATGGAGGAGATATGGGACCATAATTTGTGCATCTAGACTCTCTTGTTTTTTGTGTATATATTCAGCAACCCAAAGCTCTACCTATGTGATTCTCTCATCAAGTTACCATTACACTACCCGCATTTCTCTAGGCATTCAACCATTTAATTCTTTAAAGCAAAGATACCTCACTTTATTTTCTCTATTTCCTTTTATCCTTATTAGCTTATTGTAAGTGTGTTCTCTATTGAATACTCTTCTTGCCTCTTTTCCCTTACCGACACTACCCATACAACCTTTTTGGCCCCTCAATTACCTATTTATAGCTCATTTTACTCCCCATCAAGTTTTTGATAGGGTACCACCAATAGTTACCATAACCATCACCGATTATAGTAACTGTTTCCAGTCACCCAATCTTCAATGGTTACGACAACCACCACCTGTCACCCCAACCACCAATGGTCACTATCACCCAAAATTATAAATTGTTATTTTGACCCTCCTTTTCACCTTCTCAAACTTTTGGCCATCCCCTGACCTATACTTGAACAATTTTTTATTTTTTTGGACCTAACCTTAACTTGTTTATTGCATGTATATGACCCTACCAAGACTTAAACATGAGATAGATAGTGTCTTTGACCTTCCTATTTTCCCCCAAACTCTATTTACTGAACAAAGTGACATTGTCTTTGAGTTATCCCTTTGCATTGTGGTTCTCACACCCCATCTAGAGGACGTAAAAGAATAGTTAGTTATAATCTAGGAGGATATTGATGAGTCTACTGCATTTGTAACAATTATTTTGATAATATCAACCCTAGCATAGATTAGACTTCTTTTACTATTCATTGGCATCATTTTCATATCCACTATTTGTAATTTCTCTTTTATCAATGAACTTGAATGTTGAACAAGGGTTGACATCCATTTAAGGAACAATATTCCTTTCTTGGGACTAGTTTCTCACCAAGCAACCCCATACCTCTCTATTAACATATTTTTCATTAAGTTTATGTGATTTGCAGTTCATTCTTCCCTCACCCAAGAAGAGTTCTCACATTGTCTAGATATCAACATGTGTACTTTCTACCAGGTACACACCCCTCATCTATTGTTTCTCTCTTCTTTCAAAGTAAAAATAATTAGGGTATTAAATTGAGTGAAACATTTTTGGCATGCCTGGTGGGACCCCTTAAGGGTTCATAGTTATATTTATTTCATATAGTTGCATTAGTGAATCTCATATTTATTGCATTTTTGCAAGTCTTTAAATTTTGAAAAATACAAAATTTCTTTTACTTTTATTTTTTAAAATAAAAAATAAACCCAAAAAAAAAGTGCAAAATGCATTCTAGGGATAGGTTGTATTGTCATATTGCATTATTACATTGTTCCTTGTTTGCATTCAAAGAAACCAAAGATTTCCTTTAAGGCTAAAATTAAGTGCATCCATTGAATTCCATATTTAATTTTTAGTTCACCTAGATTAATTAATCACATTTTTAATGAATCATAGAACACATATGTTACACTACCAAACCACTACACCAAAGAACACATCAAAACATACTTGAGACAAGGCCCATTGGGATTTCATCACCCTTTAGATCACCTTACCCTACCCGGTGATCCCACTTAGATTTCACCACTAAGGGGAAGACCCACTCTATTCTTCGGTAGAGTAGAAACTTTAGATAAATGGTATTTATTTGATAAGCAGCCTAGCTCAGCTTCAGGTTCATGAAGTGCAGGGAACAAGACCCCAATCCCAAGCCATGTACTCGATCTAGTGTAGATTCTTTGAGCACGTAAAATTAACTTGAAACCATCCTTAGATGGATTTTTAGTACCTGAATCATAATTTAATTTTCCCTTTCACACTCTTTAAGGCATAACCTAAAAGTGATTTAAAATAAGTCCTAGTATTAATTACACTTTTAGTCTGTGCTTTGTTTGCTTTGGGTTTTTCTTGTATTGCTCATTATTTGAAGTGAAATTTTTGTTGTCCACTTCTAAATTTTTCATATGGTTTTGACCAAATAACAAGTGAAAACACAAAATAATTAACCACCACCTTCATTTTCATCCATGGATTATATCTCAGATGCAGATAAATTCCCCATGGTTCACCTTGCCATTCTCCTCTACCACCATCTCCCTCTAGAATTCCAATCATATCTGAAGGAGATCCAAACTTCACCACCTTTCTTGACAACAATATAGTTTCCTTGCAACATTACCTTATCACCTTGCCTCATTATACCCCTCCCACTTTAGTTCCTTTTTCTAAACCTTCTCTTAGTATGCCATCCCACCTCATGGCAGGAACCACTTCAACTCAACCATTAGCTTAGACCTCATCCAACATTCCATCCACCCAAACCCAAACCAACCTTCCACCACCTAACCAAACACCACTAGTTATACCCCATGGGGGTTCAACCTTACCATTAGTTACTTACACCCCATCTACTATGGCATTATCCTCCACTTTGACTTGTATCTTCCCTTCAATTGTAACCGATCCTTCAACCATAGTTCTAGTTCAAAGCTTAGTGCTCTCCATACCTCAGAACCTTCCTCCAATTAGCACTAGGATAACCACCCAACCTCGACCTTCCCAATTTCATCCTATCTCAAGCATACCAACCATGTATTTTCCTCAACATGTGCCTATGAAAAATTACCAATATGTCCTTAACCTACAAGCATACATACCGACCACCACCTAACCTTTTATACCAAGAAGTTCTTATGTGTTACCATCTCAAATTGACACCACCTATCAATATGTGGCTTCATCATTACCATCTATTGCCTATTTGTACATTGTTGTGAACCAACCTCAATAAAATATTCCTCTTAATTATGTAGTTTTTCAACCCCAACCTGACCTAATCAAAATGCTCATGGATAAAATGACTAGTTTGGAGTCATCCATCTCTACCTCAACCAATCTTTTATCTTACGACCAAATTTGTAATGAGCCTATCCATCCCTTCATACCTATTCATATTTATCCTTCTCAATGGGAATTGCCTAAATTTTCTAAATTCCAAGGTAAGGAGGACCCTCAATAACACTTAAGAGATTTCTAAGATGCAAGCTACTTGATCGCTTATGATGACACTCTTCTCCTCTAAACCTTTCCCATGTCATTATCTAGGGCCACCCTTGACTGGTATAGTGCTCTTCCTACTCATTCTATCTTTTCTTTATCTCAATTGGCACAAACTTTTTTGGAACAAATTTTTGTAAACATATCTAAAAAGGTTTCCATTATAAACCTATACTCCATTAAATAGTTTGAAGATGAGTCCATTGTTGATTTCATTGCTAGATGGAGAGGTCTTATTAATCAACTCACTTTCCCATTACATCAACCTGAATTAATTGAATTATTTTCCTAGGGTTATACTAAACACATTATTTCAAATCTCCAAGTCCAAACCTTTAGGACCTTTGACGAAGATTTTACTATGGCTTGTAAATTGGAAAATCATGCAATTGATGAAAGGAAGTTGAAGCTTTGAAATAAAAATTCTAGTTTCAAATCCATGAAGTCAACTTCAACCAAAACTATAAACCCAACCAATTCTAAAGCAAAATCATTAGCACATTTGATCATTCTTAAAACTACACCTCCTCCACCCATCAACCAAACACCTCCAACCAACAACCCTTCCAATCACCAAAAATGTACTCAAAAGTAGGTTCCTTCAAAACAATTTACCCTGATTGGTGAATCTTATGCGTCAGTGTTAGAGAAACTACTCAAGGCTAATCTAATCCAACTTTTTCCCATCAAACCCCTTCAACAATATGATACTTCTCACCCCCTTCTTGGGTGGTACAATAAAAATGATCATTGTGACTATCATCAAGTTGTTGGATATAATACCGATAGATGCAATACTTTTAAAAACATTATCTAGGACCTAAATGATAAAGGGGAGCTTATGTTTGATAACCCAAATGTTCCTTCAAACCAATCCCTTGATATTTTTTAAAAACCATTTCCAAACCATCCACCTTAAGCCCAACACCATAAAAATCAACCCAAATCCTCTAATTCACATGAAGCACATGTAATTGATGTCGTCAGTAATGTGCCCATTGTCAAAGAAGTTATTACTTCCATCACCCAAATTAAGGAGAACCACCTCCCACAAACCCCTTCAAATTCCCAAACAAAGGAAGTGACTATTCCCTCCACTTATTTGGATGAAACCATTGTTTCATACACCACTCCTATGGTGGAAACACCTAAGGAGATGGTCACTCCATTGACCATTTTATTCACTCCTCCAATCTAACTCAAAAAACCACTTATTCCTTTTAACAATTGAACTAAGGAGGAAGCTAAACCAATCATTTTTCCTAAAACCATTACCCTTACCACACCAATTATAGAATCATATGTATCTTCCCTAAAATCCATCTCTCAAAAGATAATACCCCTATCTACCCAACCATTGCCTTTGGAACCTTCCACCAAGGATAACAATGTTGAAACCAGTACTTATTCATCCCTAAATTTTTTACACTTTGAAGATAATGATCAGGGAACAATTCCTATTTATAAACCCTTCTCCTGGCTAGTTAAAATTTTTGAGTTCACCTCCCAACCTAACTTTGATAGATATACCTTTTGGCATCAGCTTAGACTCCCATATCAAAATAAAATTTAACCTTTTACTTCACTAGAATCCACTTTTGAACCTATTGTTGCAACTCCACCAACTACTTATCCTAAAGTTACCAAGGGACCACCTTAATTACCCCTATCTAAAATTACTAAATCACCCTATGCTTCTTTTACCAAGCCAATCAAGACCTTGGGGATCCCTCCCATGCCAAATCTCACTCACCCTCCTTTGAGACTGGATCTAACCACACCAATCTAACCAAAACTCAATCCAATTAAGCCCATTAAGAAAGAGGGACTACCTAGACCTTAACTTTGAGGAAGAACCATACCAGCTCCTTCACCCTTAGCTTTTATTTTAGGACCACATCCTTCCACCATTCCCATAACTTACTCTTCCTCCAAAAACCCATCTCCCTTTTCTTTACCTATAACAAGTCCATCTCTTAGTATAGCTTCATTCCTCACCAACATCTTCCCATCACCTTCCCATATATTGAACCCTCATCATCTAGACCCCCAATTTCTAGACCAATTACAACTAAGATAATTTATTAGAAACCTCTAACTAGGTTTACCCTGCTAACCATACCTCCTGTTAAAAATCCCTTACCCAAAAAGAAAACTAAACCAAAAATCCAAATCCCACCATTTTCAAAATCATTATCAAAGTCTTATACAATAATATTACAAAGGCTCATGCAAGATTCTACAATTAACTTACCCCCCATCAAGCCTTTTGACCCCACTCATCAAAAGCCAACTTGGTTCAATGACAATCTAATTTATCTTTACCATAGAACCCTTGGACATGATACAAAGAATTGTAAAACTCTCCAAACTATCATTCATGTCCTTTTACAAGAGGATGATCTATTATATGAATCTTCTTTAATAAATTTGCCTCTTTTACCACCTGTCCAATCCTCCTACCAATCATCTCCTTCTCTACTCCCACCAAGGAGTGTAACAAAGGAATCAAAGCAAGTAACTACTCCCCTTATCCATATTATCCATATAGTAACTCAATTTAGAGCCCAATATAAGGACAAGGATAAAGGGGTCCAACCAAATGAAAAGGGTAAAGCCAAGGCCCCCATTCCATGGTCTTACCCTTCACCTCCTCAACCAACTAACCAACCCCAATAGATTACACATTTACCTTCACAACCATCCAAGCCTAACGTATCCATTTTGAGAGCCCCTTCCTCCTCCAATGCAACTTCATTTATCCAATGCTTGGTGATAAAAAAATTTCACTAAATGCCCATCAAATGAGTCTTTATGACTTAATCAGTACCTCACCTCAACATCAACAAGCTTTAATTAAAACAATGTGTTCCATAGAAGTTCAACCAGATGATCCCTAACCTCTTGCACCTTTGATTGGAGTTGTCCAACATGTTACCAATGTCACCTTTCAAGAATCTAAAATCCCACCATATCATAGTGAAGATCCTAATCCCCCTCTTTTTATCATAGCATCCATCAATCATACACATATCAAAAGGGTCATGATTAATGGAGGAGCAAGTATCAATATCATCTCCTCCCATGCTTATGATCAACTTCAACTACCTAAAAACATGATGTCAAAAATCTCAGTGATTATTTGATCATTCAATGATACCTTGGCCACTACTCTATGGATAGTTATTCTCCACATCTATTTGGGGCCTTGAACCATTATTGAACTATTTTATGTCGTAGAGGGTAAATTTCAATATAATGTGTTACTTAGTCACCCCTGGATCCACACCATGGTATGTATCCCTTCTACCCTTCATCAATACATTAAGTTTGAGCATGAGAGACAAGTCATTATAATCAAATTTGACCCAAGTCCTTTGCTTCTTATAATATGATGTATCATCCCAATGATGTTCTTATTCCACCTTCACCCTCTTAATATCCAAACCACTGGGTCAAACCAACACACCAACACTTATAATTTCAATAATAGTGAAGCATCCACTAGTTCAACTATTCCTTCATTAAAAATCATGGTCAAGCACCCCTTGTAATCCATGTTCCAATGACTTACACTTGGGGAATATTGAATTTTAGCTATACACACTTTTTTCTCTCCACATGAATTTGGGAACCTTCAGAATGATCCATCTTATGATCCCAATATTGTTACCCTTGTTCCCTTTGGTCTTCCTAATAATAGAAAATATTTTATCTATGGGGGACTTGATAAACCACTTCTTATACCTACCACCATGCCTTGTATTTAGTGATTCACTTCCAACTTTTCCTATCTTATCAACCAACCTTTTATTCAATCATACCTTCATCGATGTGCTTGGAAAGGGTTTGGGTTTGGCCTCTATGAACAAGAACCCCGTGAACTTCTTACTATCAAAACTTAGAAACCTCATGAGTTTTTTTGCTTAGGGTATGTTCCCCTAGAAGAGACCATACCAACCTTATCAATTTTACCTCTCCCATTTAGAGAACCACCAACCTCATGAATTCCACGTATCCCATTTGGAGAACCACCAACCTCACCTCTCCCATTTGAGGAACCTCTACCCTTATCAACCTCACATTTCTAATTTGAAGAACCACTACCCTCACCAACTCCATTTATAGATAGTAACATCATCCCACCCAACTTATTTTTCTATCAAAACTGTTAGTTTAGGTCCCTTGACTTATCAATAGGGGTTAAAATAAAACCATTCCTCTCATCCACCTTGAAATAATCATGCATGATTCTCCTACCATTAACACCATCCAATGTCAAAATGACAAATCTATTCTTACCTATCTAGGTACTGAGGATTCTTCTCTTCAAAAATCCCTCCCTCCTAGAAACCAAATAATGATAAATGAATCAATCATAGGCATTAACTTCGGTACTCATGATAACCCTCATATTGTAAATATTGGCCAATCCTTAACTCCTAAGGAACAAAAAAACTATGCAGCCTTCTTTCATGACCATAGCTTAGTATTTACTTGGTCTTATCAGGATATGTTTGATATTAACCCATCCATTTCCCTTCATAACATCATCACCAATATATCATCACCACCATAGAGTATTTCACCAAATGGGTGGAAGACATTTTGTTTATTGTTCCCAAAATTTGTCACTCATTTTGGGACAACATATGAACTATTTTGATTCAACAGACCAAAATCCTCCCTTCCCTTTTCAAAAATTATTCTAAGCATTCAAGTTCTTCATTATTCAAGATTTTTTAGATTTCTATGGACTCTGTAGACTTGAATTTATGGACTCTACAGGCTTGAATCTACAGACTCTGCAGGCTTGAATCTATGAACTCAGCAGGCTTGAATTCAACAAGGTTCAACAGGTTCAATGGCTTTAATAGGTTCAAGGGACTTCCCCAAAGCTAAAGGAACAAGTGCCCTTATAGAGGGTAGTGAACCAAGGTCAAGTGCCCTTGCGGAGGGCAGTGAGCAAAAGTGGATAAAGAAGGGTTTTCTTTGAAAAAGTGAACAAGGTAGAAAAGTTGGAATTTGCCCGAAGGGAAAAAGCATGAGAGCGAAAGCTGCCAAGTGTCATCTACCGAGACACATTATAATTTGTTTATAAAAGTAGTGGAATGTGCCACATGTCCCATTATAATTTAGTAGAGTGTGACAAGTGTCTGCATCCATGTTTCAGTGGAAGTCACCATGTGTCCCTTGTAAAGCTTGGTAGAAGCCGCCAAGTGTCAACATTCGTAGTTTCTCCCTTTTACTTCGTTATTGTTGAAGGACTGTGGTGGGCCCTAGGTCAGTTTCTAAAGTAAGTGAAGTGTGCCAAGTGTCATCATCCATGTGAATCCAAATGAGTCCCAAATGTTTCTATAGTGTTTCTAAAGCTCATTAGAAGCTGCCATCTGTCATCTTCCATAGGACTCTCAAAAGGTATCTAAAGCTTCTATAAGTTAAGCAGATGTTGCCAAGTGTCCTTTCCTGCTTCATAGTGGGAAGCACCATGTGTCACTTTTTAAGATCAGTGGAAATCACCACCTATCCCCATTCCCCTTTTGAAGCTGCTTGGGCAAGAAGTGTTATGGGTCCTATTTTTTGTAAGTTGTTAAAGTTTTAAAGTAGCAGACTGCAGTAGATGTCAAAGATGAAGCACTCCCAGTACAAAAACATAGTAGAAAGGATCAAACAACAAATCCAAAGGAATTGCCAAAGAAGATGACAGGCCCATAGCCATCAAATTCAAGGCAACCAACTAGCTGTTAGCTTTCAAATGATGACAAACCCAAAGACGTCAAATTTGTAGCAATAAAGTATCCATTGATCTTTGCAGACTTAAACATGGACCCAAAGGCATTCAAATACCTTTAGGCTAAAAGGAAGAACTATTGAGAGGAGGAACCAAAAGAACCAAAAAAAAAGAGGAAAATATAGCCTGAGGACTCAAATCATAGTAGAAAGAGGGAAAGGCCAAAATATGTATGCAGTAGTTATTTTAGTAGGTGAAATAGCCCACCAAGTAGATATGTTGGCTTGCAAACATTGAAAGCATAGCCTATGTGTCTCCCTTGGAGTAAAGGTGAGGTGGATAGCTGCACAGACATCAAGTGACATACCAGATGACTCAGGCCTAGGAGAAGACATTTGAGATGAATTGACATGCCATAGTTAAGGTAGCTGCCCTATTCTAGCATGGCCCTCTTTGACAAAATTGAAAATGCATTCAATGCATTAAATGTAGCATGGGTCATTCCATGGAACAAAGTGCCAAGCCTTTCTTGTCTGCTATATATTGTAATCTTTCTTATTGTCTTAGGTAGATATTTTCATTTATAAAAGTAAAAATTTGCCCAAATTGAAAGGTGAATACTGAGACTTTAAGCTCAGATTATTGTTCATATTATTTTATCTAAATGAGAAAGCAAGTTACTGGTAGACTTTGTGTTGTTATAGCTTGTGCCATTTTAGGAGATTGTTCTCATGTCTGTCTTCTAGATGCATTCTTGTTTATTTAATTTAACAAGCAAAATTAGTGCAAGTAAAGGGGAAGATGTCCTCAAGTCAATTACTTTCAGACTTTGTGCTATTATAGCTGTCTTCAGTGTGTGTTTTTAGTTTCTTTCTGTGTAAAGGATCTTGGGATGAATTTGTTCCCTCATTATCCTTCATTTTTTGTTCCTATGTAAAGGACCTTGGGATGACTTTGTGCCTTCATTGTCCTTCATATTTCAATCCTGGGCATTTGAGGTGGAGACTTTGTGCTACATCTCAGGCTATTGGTTACTACACCTTTTGTTACCTACTTCTTGTCACTACTTGATAGGACTCCTATTGTTTCCTACAAGATCACTTCTGAAAAAAGAGAGATGGATGGTGTGGTACTACCCCTGAGTGTTATTTTCTACTTATATATATAGTATATAGCTCCTCATATTTATAGGGAACCTCCCCTTGATGAGAGGAGAGATTTGTCCCCCTTTGATGTGGTAAACTTGCACATTTGGCCAACCAATCTCCCTATGCTATGGTTGAAGAGACCTATTTTGCTCACCAGTTAGCTGGTTGACAAAATATTCATTCAACACTATTGATCTCAATCAAAACAAAAAAAAACATTGACTTCATTACCCATCACATCATCTATTGCTTTGGTGTCCCTCATCAAATCATCACTGAGAATGGAAAATCCTTCAAGAATAAAAAGGTTCAAGAATTTTTTAAAAGGATTTTGGAATTGACTTAAGTTTCTCTACCCCTTATTGTCCACAAGCCAATAGATAGGCCAAAGCTTCTAACAAAACCTTCATCAAAATGCTCACTAAGATGGTTAGTGCTTTAGGCAAGGATTGTCACCTTGATATCCCATTTTCTCTATGGGCCTACTGCACTACTATTTGCACTGTTATGGGTGCTACACCTTTTTCTCTAGTCTTTAGAGCTAAGGCAATTCTACCTCTTGAAGTCTAAATTCCATCTCTCTGTATATCCTTATAAGAGATTCTTTCTAAAAATGACTATCATCAAGAATGCTTAGCATGCTTAGAACTCCTTGATGAACATCACCTTGTTTCCCTTAATCACCTTCATATCTATCATGATCGTATCAAGAAAGCCTACAACAAACATTTGAAAATATGAGAATTCAACATTAGAGACCTTATCCTCAAAGAAAACCAATATGTCAATAACATGGAGAAAACCAAAAGGGGAAAGTTTTCCTTCAACTAGCTCAGACCCTATATTATAACCCATAAGGTATTGTTTGTCCTCTCTCGAAGGTAAACCAGAACTTGAGCCTCCAAATGATTCACATGTCCACCCTTTCTATTGTTAAGGCCTCTATAACACATCCTATTGTCTAACTTAAGCTTTTCCTTTGATTTTAACAACTTATCACTTCCCTAATCCTCTTACCTTATTACTCTTAAAGACATGTGGTTACACTAAACCCATGTGATTATCTATCAAAGACTTTTCATCCAATCTTAGACATGGATACCATGGCTCTACCCATGGTATAGTTCTCATGGATACTTTTCATATTTTATTAGATGGAATCCCATGGCCACATGTTTTTTAAGACCCCTTTATATTATCACATAACCACCATATTGAGGAATAACCTTTCCCTTATAAATGGTTTTGATCTAAGCTTCAAATAGCTGCATCCATGTCTAAAACAAAAGTTTAAGATTTTTGGGATACATATTATTTGGGTCCATTATTCTAAGAAAAAGAAATAGACTACTCCCTCAAATGATGGCTATCACCTAAATGATAAAATAATAGACTACTCCCTTAAAGGGTAGCTATCAGAACTCAGACCTAGACCACTCCCTTGAAGGATGGCTAAGCTAACATGATAAATAATAGTAGCCATAATTAGCTCCATTTTTTCACTCAATGAAGCTTCCCACCTTGATCAACTTTTCCTCTTTCAAAAATCAATAGATGACCCTATCAAAAAGTTAACATTATCCTAAATGAAACATAATTGGTTCTCTTTTAATATTGGTAGAATTCCAACATTGATCATTCTACCCACTCAATGACATGAACTAGTTTGTTTTGGTTCTAGACATCACCTCAGTAAAGGGGTAGGTGAACCCATACATGGTTCCCTACCTAACACTTCTTCATTTACCTATTTATCACTACCCTATTTTTCTCATATCACTTCTATAAATCAAAATATGATGAGATCACTTGGCACATGGTGTTTATATGACACACCTTAGTACTATGGAAATGCTAATTTGACATGCATAAAGAGTTCATGTTCATTAAACTCATATCCTCTTTGTGGGGTATAATGAGATCCTTGCCAATGACTCTAGAATTCCCCTCTTTATTATTACCCATACCTACTCTACCTATCAAAACCAAAATCATTCCAAAAAATAAAACATTAACATTTAAAATTAGCCAACTTATCATACCTAGCTAACATAATTAACCAACCTTTCCTTGAAACATTAAATTACTCATTATGAATATCATTATTAAAACATACTTTTTGACATAGCTATATCAATTAACCAACCATTACCATTAAATCATTATAGCATAATTAACATTAAATCATAACTACATACATAATCATGAAAGCATAACCATCAAATAAAACATTAGACATCATCAACACAACATCTCAAAATAAAATTACATCATATGTATATATATGTGCAATGTCTATACATCATACACTCTTTCTCAAAATACATCTCGCATCTTCAACATGTAGGTTGATATCAAAACATGGATCATACATATATCATGGCCCTAATCGACCACTACCGCTAGCCTCACTAGTACCTATATCTATACCTACACCTATACCTATACTGGGTGGAGGCCCTAATGGCTGACCCACTGCCATAGTTCACTACCATGGGGTCCTCAAACCAATCCCACCTAATAAAATTAGCTGATACTTTCCCACCGTGACTCATTAGGGCATTATGCTAACATAATTCCCTCATAATACCTCAACTCTTATAGCATTACATGATACCGAGTCTGTGTGGTATATCTAAGAGGTGTTGTACCTATTATTGCTCCATTGGCCTATCATAAGGAAACTCTCTCTTGAGTCACCAAATCAAGTGAGAACCTTACTTGGTCTCACTCCCTTATCAATTCAATCACCTAACCTTATAAGATTACCATTTGCCCTTGTAAATTTATGATCTATGTATGGGCCTTGTCTCTATCCACTATGACTCCTCCTACTTAACCCTAAAGAGTCATAACTTACCCCTATAATATAGTTATCTAGGCCTACATTACCACTAGTGATGTTGTCGCATATGGGTCCCCTTGCATTAGCCTCTATCTCTGATCTACATCCATTAGGGCCTTATTACCATCTCCCAAACCAAAATCCATCATCATATATATACCCTAAAACCACATAGGGTAGTAAGGTGTCACCCTAACATCATCACCTCCCGTCAACAATAGCTCTTCAAACTTAAAAAACTCATTTTATGGTTGTGTCTCTATAAGTGGATACTCTAAATCCTCCCTCCTATACCATACAAAATTAGGAAGGATCCACTATACCAATCTAAACTCTCACCATACCCTCTCCAACTAGATATGCTTGATATCTCCCTCATATTACCTATAGATCCACCTCCAACTCTCTAGAGATAATGTATGACACTGGTAGCCCTCCCATGTAGGCCACTCCCTATATGGCCTCCATATTATATCTCCATCCACCAAACCCCCTAGTGCATCTATGAACAAATCTAGGTCATGTGCACCACCACCTACTCCTATCAAGGCCCTCTCTCTCCTCCATTGGTAAAATTTGACCCTATAATCCATTGATAAATACCCTTAGATAGTAAACCCAATGGTTGTAGCACTCGTATGTGCTCATATTCCCAATAATGTAGCACAAACCACACACTAATGCCATAATGTCTATATGCTTAAAAACCCCATAGCTCCTTGTATATCTCCACTAGTAATACCTATGCCCATCCAAACATAACTCTACCTAGATATAACTCCATTAACATCCCTAATAACACACCAAGGTATCTCCCTCTTATCAAATATGATAATGCATAATAGGTAATCACTAAATACAACATAGTCAACAAATGTCTATTCCTTAGGGCTCTTTGGTATAGTGGTATGATATTGAAGCCTCTAACATGAAACTCTACCACACTGGCATCATCCCCATATAGCATCTCTAAGCACTCATCAATCTCATCCTCCTTTATCTAATAAATGGGATCTCCTCAAATTGGTAACTATGTAATTTGATGAGCATCCTCTAATAGTATCATCAGCTCTCCTATCGATAATTAGAAGGTATTAGTCATTAGGTCCCATCTCTTGATGAGGGTGGCTATCATGGATGCATCCCTCTAAAACCCACTACATCCATATGATGCCAATCCTCAACCATCATTGCATCTTGAATTGCTAGGAATATCTTAGGAATATGATCCTATAATTGAATCTAATCTCGTACCTACAAACATCCATGTCATGAATTAAGTAAAAACTTATCCTTCTAAACATGACCTTTAAAATAATTAATAGTCTTTCCCTACCTTTCTCTTTGATAAACACTATTTGAATCACCTACCTCCCTTTCATTTTACACCTTGATACCGACTATCCTCTTCCACCCACCCATACCCTATTCTATAACATACTTTCTCACCTACCTAGCATATACAAAATTGACCCTAAACATCTAAATTCTCAAAACCTAACCCTAAAAACCTAAATTCTCAAAACCTAACCTTTAAAACCTAAATTCTCAAAAACTAAACCCTAAACTCTAAAGACTAAACCTTACATCCTCAATATAAACCTTACCAAAATCCCTCTTGTCAACCATTGATAGTTCTACCAACCATCGACGATCCCCTAGGGGAATTTTATACCCTTAGGGTTAACCAATGTTGGTTGGGTCAACCACCGATGGTCACCTACAAATGACTATTGGCCATAGGCCTTAACCCTCCAACCTCCCCAAAACACCTAAAACCATCAAAACCATCCTTCCCCCTACATTTTCACTTATTCCCCCCTCATCAATTTTAGTTGGTTTCCTTCCCACCCCTCCTTTCTCCCCTCATGACAATAAAATTTGGTAAAAAACAAATTAAAATTAGGTTTTATTTTCACCCAAATATCTAGACTATGTAAACTTTTAAGTCTTAATTAAAACTCTACTTAGCTTCTATCAATTTTAAACAATAATACCCACCTCATTTCATGATTTATGGTACCTCCTCAAGTTGTGCCCTACCACTAGTCCATCTATGGGGTCCATCTCACCCATAAACACACTCTCAATGAACTAATCTCCTCTTGACACCTCACCTAGATTCCACACACTCACAAATGCTCTTCATATATTATGCTTAGATAAGATAAAACACCAAAATCTCACATGTAAATGAGGATAAACTATTTATAATTACCTTTTTGACTGTTAGCTTAGGGTTTGCACCCAACCATCACTAGTTGACCCTAACTATTGATGGTTATCCAACCATCACCAATTGACCCTAACCATCATTATTTCACCTTCACCATCGATGGTTAAGGTGGCTTATTCTTCTTTTTCCACCTCATTTTTTTCTACTTTACCTACTATCTCTTCATGATCTCCATGTTTCCACCTTAACCTGACCCTAACCACCAAGAACTACATTTGGCTTGAAGTCTATGTTAGATGCATTGTCCATGAGACTATGTAGGTAGCATCCTCATGCCTTTGGCATCAAAAGTCAGCTTAGCCAAAACCCAACACAACCAATCAACCCATTTTTCCATGTCCATCATGGTATTAGCCTCTATTTTAGAGCACACCTATTTGTACACCTTACCTTGACCTTACTTTGATCATTTTGATTGCTTTGACCAATTTGGCCTTGTTAAACCTTTTAAATACCACTTTGTGTGTAGCCTAAAAAATTTGTTTCACTTGAGAGCACTTCTTACCATAGATACCTGAGTAAACACTGACACTTTTTAGGATAATTGATATGTGTATCTTGATTAGCTATGACCAATGTTGGGGACTAGTTACCTTGTCACTTTTTCTAGAACCTGAACTTATTATTATCAACACTAGCCATTTTGTGTCTTTGCATGATTTTGTGACCTTAGCATCTCATTGCACCTTGTGCACATAGTTTCATTATAATACCTATACCTTATTTCCTTTTATCAAACCATGACCCAATTTACCTCATTAAATCCTGGTTTGAGGGGGAATACCCTCCTCCCATACTCAGGGCAACTGACCTTGGACTATCAACATCTCATTTTTTTGTTCTATGGCTTATTAACCTAAAGCCACATAATGAAAAGGGGTATAATGTAGACACTTAAAAACATCCCTTACATCATTTTTAATGTCACATCACCATGACTTGGCTCTCGACCTTGACCTGACCATTAACCTAGTTAGCGCTTCTTTTAACCTTGTTGACCCCCTTTTACACAAATTTAAACAAAGTATTTAACACCTTAAATTCCACCTCTTTATCCCAAGAGGGTCAAACACTAATTATTATCCCAACTGTTGATGGTTATTCAAACCATAGATGATTAACCCAACTATTGAAAGTTATCCTAATCATCGATGATCAAGTATTGTCACCCAGTAAATTAGAAATTTCTAGCTATGAATAATCTTGCACTAAAAAAATTAGCAATTTTATCATACATAAACTCATGGATTTCTTTATGTTAGTCCATCAAAATTATCTATGACCAACTTATCAACTTTCCCTTCCTCAATTTGGTAACTCCTCCTCATTCAAGAAATTTTGTGCTATAAATACAAGGCTCTCATGGAAGACATATGGGACCAAAATTTATACATCCAAACTCTCTTATTTTTTGTGTAGACATTCAACAACCTAAAGCTTTACCCATGTGATTCTCTCATCAAGGTACCATTACACTACCCATATTTCTCCAAGCATTCAACCATCCAATGCTTCAAAGCAAAAGTACCTCACTTTATTTCTCTATTTCTTTTTATCCTTCTTTACTTATTGTAAGTGTGTTCTTTGTTGAATACTCTTCTTACCTATTTTCCCTTACCCACACTACTCATACAACCTTTATGTCCCCTTAGTTACCTATTTGTAGCTCATTTTACTCCCCATCAAGTTTTTGATAGGAGATCACCAATAATTGCCATAACCATCATCAATTATAGCAACAGTCACTAGTCACCCAACCATTAATGGTCAAGATAACCACCACTGATCACCCAAAATATCAATAGTCACTATCACCCAAAATTATAGATTGTTATTTTGACCTTCCTTTTCACCTTCTCAAACTTTTGGCCATCCCTTGACCTGTACCTAAACACTTTTTTTATTTTTCTAGACCTAACCTTAACTTGTTTATTGTATATAGATGACCCTACCAGGATTTGCACATGAGATAGATAGTGTCTTTAACCTTCCTATTGTCCCCCAACATCTATTTACTGATTGAAGTGACATTACCTTTGAGATATCCTTTTGCATTGTGGTTCTTACACCCCATCTGGAGGAGGTAGAAGAATAGTTAGTCATAATCTAGGAGGATATTGATGATGCTACTGCATTTTGGAACCATTATTTTGATAATATCAACCCTACCATAGATTATACTTAATTTATTGTTCATCAACATCATTTTCATATCTACTATTTATAATTTCTCTTTTATCAATGAACTTGAATGTTGAACAAGGGTTAACATCTATTTAAGGAAGCATATTCTTTTCTTGGGACTAGTTTCTCACCAAAAATCCCCTTACCTCTCTATTAACATATTTTTCATTAAGTTTATGTGATTTGCAAGTCATTCTTTCCTCACTAAAGAAGATTTCTCACCTCATATAGATATCAATGCGTACACTTTCTACCAAGCACACACCCCCCATCTATTGTTTCTTTCTCCTTTTAAAGCAAAAATAATTAGAGTAATAAATTGAGTGAAATAATTAAACATGGGTTTAAACTCATGATTTATCAATGCAAGGGCATGGGTAAGATGTAAGAACCATAAAAACTTCTAGGAAAAAGAAACATGAAACAACCCTAAACTCATATAGATCAAAATGAAGTCACATTTTAATAACATTTTTGGTGACATTTTGGGGCAACCTGCCTGCTAGGTTGTAAGACTAGTAGCCTTTCCTCAACCATTAGGTGATGGAGTCATGGTAGAGAAACTTTGAAACTGAACTATATCAAGCTAAAATAAAACCTAAACACACCACACCACACCAAGATATAAAACACACTATTCTCAAGGCATTTAGGGAAAACCACACAATAAATACTCAAAATAACACACTAAACAAGAAGGAAATAAGTAAATGTGCATATGCACTTATTCAACACACACCATAAACCTATTTATGTACATCACTAACATTCATATAATAAGTATTATGGATTTAAATGGATCCCATTTATAGGGATAGCTAACTCCTCCCCATTTATTCTTTCCAATTAGAAGGAATTATTTTGCTTACATTTTATGATGATGTATGTCCCACTCCACAAAGTGTCAAACTTGGTATGTCTCTCAGGCTTTGCTCTATCCTCATCCCACTTTATTTCTATATCACCCTCTTATAAGACTCTTAGAGTTGATTTATTATCAAATTACTTCTTCATTAACACATGATAATGCTCCATGGCTTTGATAGCATTATCTCTAGTCTCTTGCAACTCCATCAATTCTGTAAACCTCCCCTCCATTGGAGTGTTTTCAAGAAATTCTAATCAATGTGCTATCTCTAAGGTAGGTAACTCTTGGGATATGGATAGTTTAGATTCACTTACATAAACAAGAATAAAATGATAGTTACCAGTAGACCTTTTAGGTGTGATCTTATTAACCCATAGGGTTGTCTTCAACTTAGTATGCCAAGCTCTTTGGTTGCTCTTCAAAGTCCTCTTGATGATCCTGATTAGATTTTTATTAGTAAACTCAACCAACCCATTACCTTGAGGGTAATATTTGGATGGTTTACTTAGATATATACCATTACTACCTACCCAATTAATTATTTTATCACCCATGAAAGTAAGTGCATTGTCTAAAATAATGGTAGAGGGAGTTCCAAACCTTGTAGCAATACCTTCATAGAACTCTAAAATAGAACTCTCATTGGCCTCCTTCAATACAACTACCTCAAACCATCTTGTAAATTAATTTTTTGATGTAAGGATCAACTTGTGGCCAACATTTTATGGAGGATTAATCATGCCAATTAAGCCAAGACCCCACTGCATGAAGGGATGATCCACTTGAATGGGTCTTAATGGGAGAGTTGTAAGTTTTTGTTTGCCTATAAAGAAACCACATTAAGGGCACCTTATTACCCAACCATAGCAATATTTGAAGAGGATAGGCCAATAGCTACCTTCCCTCATGATCTTTACAATTGTGGTCTTTAGAGAGAAATGACCTCCTACTCCTTGATTATGAAAATTTTCAAACGATACACCAAACTAATCATTGTCAGTGTACCTTGACAATACACCATTTGTATCTCTTTTGAAAATCACACCATCCACAAGATAATAAGGAATAATTTAAAATCTGAAATACCTTCTTTTTAACCTACCCAAGCCATTAGGACACTCACCATTTTGGAGGAATCTAATGATGTCTTGTGTCAAACTTTGTAGGGGTATGAGATCAACTGGTTAAGGGTAGTATTGATTAACCAAAACTTCATATTTTGGTTCACGAAGATCTGAATCCAAGTGCTCGCATAAACCTTTACCATTTACCAACTTGGTCACCTTGGTATCAACATCATACTCCATGACCTTTATAATCCACCTTGTCCTATTTTCATTGAGGTCTTTACCCAAGAGGAAATCCTTAGTGCTAGGATGAGAGATTATAAGGTCAATTTTATTGTTTGAAACCATGTGTCTGAACTTATTTAGACCTCTTACAAAGTAAAGACTTATTTATACACAAATGTGTATTTAGCTTCTTAATCCTCCAAACCTTGACTAAAGAATGAAATAGGTTATTAAACACCCTCATCATTCCTTTGCATAAGCATTACTAAGATAGTTTCAAGGTTAGAAAATTTATATAACATGAATTCCTTAGAAAAGTTAGGATTTAAAAGAGTGGGACTTGGGTAATTTCTTATTTAATGGCTTCAAAACTATATTTACCTTACTTATTTCAATTAAAAACTTGTTTATTCTTGAGCATAGCTATGATAGGATTCACCAAAGTTGTAAAACCAAGTATTAATCTTATCAAAAACTTTATCTTACCCAAGAAGATTTGGATTCCTTTCTTGTGCAAGGGTAATGATATGCCTATAATAGCCTCTACACTCTGAAGGTCAATAGTTAGGCCATCTTTGGAAACAATGTGTCCTATAAGTTTACCTTCTTGGATAATAAAAATGCACTTATTTGGGTTAATGGATAGCCTATATTGTCTACATCTCTCAAACACCTACCTAAGATGTTTCATGTGGCAATTTACATCCTTTGAGAACATGGCTATATCATCAAGGTACACTAGCAATATCTCATTGATTAGGCCTTTGAAATCCATGTCCATTTCCCTCTGAAAAGTGGCACCAACATTTGAAAAACTAAAGGGAATTTTATTATAAGTAAAGGTCTCAAATTTTTTAGTAAAGGTTGTCTTAAATTGATCATCTTCATTCACCAAAATCTGATTGTAACCAAAATACCCATCTAGGAGTCAGAAGCATTGAGAACATGAAATAACTTGTAAGATCTAATCTAAATGGGGTAAAGGATAGTAATATTTGAGTGACACCCTATTTAAGTCCCTAAATTCCACACAATGTCTAACTTCCCCATTATTCTTTATAACAGGTTCAAGATTAACTACCCAATTTGAGTGCTTTATAGGGAAAATTATCTTAGACACAATTAGTTTGGTGAGTTCTATTCTCATGAGTTTCTCAACTTTGGGGTGAATAGGGCTTTTCTTTTACTTAACTGGTTTGGCTCTAGGCTCTAATTCAATCATATGGTGGGATAGGTTAGGGTCAACCCCATTTATATCCCTATACTCCTAAGCAAATATATCATGTAATTATCTACACAACTTAATGAATGTTTTTTTTAGTGGAGAGTATACTTTGCCTAGTTTGAGGAGCTTATCCTAATGATTAAGACCCTTTCATAGTTCTCCTCCATTGTGGGCATGCCCACCTTCTCTTTAATCTTTTGGTCATCCTCATTCAATATGATCTCTAGAGTGACCAATCCCTTGGGCATATTATTTGTTCTCAACTACACAATCTAATCTTCATATTGATCATGGAGCTTCTTTTGATTTCTTAAAGAGAACTCAGCCTCCTCTTACAAAAATTGTACAATCTCTGAGTCATTATCAAACACTTGTCAAAATACTTCATTATCAGGTATGGAACCCTTTTGAAAAAATACCTATCAACCATACCTCCTACCAGTATGGTTCATCTGGGCATATCCATCCCATGAGCCATATCTCCTCTCAGTATATTCCTCCTCTCAGTTTGGTTGTCTTGAGCATGATGCCCAACCTTTTTGCCAAAATAATAATTTTAAATAGGTCATGTTGGGTTCAAAAAATAGGTGGGGGCTTTATGAATAGGTAGGGATAGAAAATTATATTTGGTTGAGGGTAGGTAGGTAGAAATAACTTGTTATTTCCTACCATAGTAACCATTGGTGGTCAAGGTGATCGTTGGTGGTTAGGATGACCATCAGTGATTGTTATGGGTTATGAGGGTGTTTCAAAAAAGAGTCTAGTTTAGGTTTCAAAATGGGTCAGTAAGTGTTTGGGAGTCTAGTTAGGGATGAGAGGTTATAAGATATGATGCAAGAGGGTCTGAGTCAAAAACCAAATAATCAAAACTTGAAAACTAGAAATATACTTAGCTAGTTGTTTGTGTGAACTAGGAATTTAACTCAAGAGGTGTTTTAGTATTGTGTTAGTCCCAAAATGAAAAAACAAATTGACAAAAACACAATAACTAGCATACATCTCTAGGCCTAGTTACTAGGGAAAGCTTAGTGAGGGAAAACCATTTGAAAACACAACTAAAAATGGAAAGAAATGAGAAATACGGACACAAACCACCAAATTATTACTAGATCCTTGATTGCTCCAAAAGGCTACTTTGGCTTGCTCAAATTGTGCTTCAAGAGATCTTTTTCAATGGAGTGTGGCTACCTTCATCTCCTATTGGCACCTTGTGGATTTGGCTTGGATTGGCTCAATATTTGGACATTATAATACTAATTGCAATGGATTTTGGAATTATTTGTGTATTATAACTTTGTATTATCAAGTTTTAGAAATGATGTTCATGGCCTCTCTATTTATATATTTTGAAAAAAAGTTAAAATCAACCTAAATCATCCATCTTGAGATTGAGATGTGTGGCTAAATATACTTCTAAATATTAAATTCATTATAAAAATATCCCCATTAATATTTGGGATAGAAGGGCATTGAATAGGCATGGAAGGGCTTTGATGAGGCATGGGAAACATGAATCCTGATATTTAAGGCATTTATGGCCTAGGTATGTCTTCCCAAGAAATGAGGTTACCTGATGATGCAGATATTCAATATTCATTTCCAAAAATAAGTATTCAACAAGTTTCCATGGAATTATTAATTAGGCTCTAATTTGGTTTAATTACTCTTAATCATGATTAAGCACTTTGTGCACAAATTACTAAAATTGATTAGAATGCTTTGTTATTGGTCCAAAATTTGACTGGATTGGAATTGGAAGTCAATGTCAGATACATTGAAACCATTATCCCATTTAGGATGTTTTCAACACAAAATAACAAAAGCATGTATCTCATGCAAGAGATTTGATAGAAAAGAGAAATCTAGAGTACCCATGTGTAAAATTAGCATTTTGACTCAAAATGATTTGATCAAAGTTAGTTGGAACATAAATTACACTACCCCATTTAGGATACCCTAGCCAAAATTAGTACTTGACTAAATCATATTCAAAGCTTTTAATGTGCTTTAGTGTTTTTAGGCCAAATTGTGCATTTTGGTGGAAATTGGTTAAAAGCTTAGTTGAAAGTTATCGATGGCTAGATTTAGGTGTCTACAAATTTACCCTATTTGAGAAGATGTTACAAACCATAGGCAAAAAAATGTATTCTCAAATAATGAGAGATATCCTATATGCCCAAAAAAGAAGATGATGGTTCAAGAACAAAGATCCAAATGGTGTTTGGGAAGCCTAAGATGATGCACCCTTGAGGGAGTGGCCATCACATTTGTTGATGGATGGTAATTCGAAAAGAAATAAGAAGAAAGGTAGAATTAACTTATGGTTGAGATTAATCTAAACAAGAAAGTGCTTGCATGAATTGATTTAAAAAGGATGTTGATTTGACCAAAGGTGGTTATAATCAGGAATAAGAGTCAAAATAATGATTTGCCCATAAGTAGTTATAATCATTAAGATAACTTATATTGGCTAAAAAATGATGGTGCCCTAATTAGGGTTGATTAGCAAGCATAACTCAAGGATATAACCTAGAATATAGATTAAAGATGATGGGATGCAAAGTGATGAAAGAGATTAATAGAATAATAAGATTTGATTAATAGAAAAGATACAGTTTTACCTGCCAATGAGGAGATGTTCATCCTTATTAGTAATAATACAACCAGAATGGTGAATGGGTTAATTTGATCAAGGGTGGAAGGATTTGTTAAGGTTATAAAGAGAAAATTCTATGGCTCTATTGATTTTAGACCTTCTTGAAGATAATTTTTATTGTAGCATATTACAGTAGGCATCATGATAGAATACCATGAAGACTTGGCTAAAATATGCATAAGGACTGACTCTTAATCCAATAAACACTTGAAAACAATGCACCAATGATAAAAATCATGATGATATTATTGACGTATGAATATGGATAGATTCAAGAATAATGTGTCGAGGAATCATCCAATGAACAAATATAGGCTGAGTCAAGACAATAGTGGTGAAAGCAAATAAATAGGAAATCAAACAAACAAACAAAAAAATAGAAAAATAAAAAACAAACAACTTGAAATAAAAAAACAAATAGAAAGCTTAAAAATAAAAGCAAAAAAAAGCATCCTAACAATGACTTTGCCCCAGTAGGGTGGATCAAGGATAACTAACTAGGCTTAGACAGGACAAATATTTTTTTTTTTTTTTTGAAATGTTATAAATTTCTTTGGCATTTTGAGGTATCTTAACTCATTAGAGAATGACAAGATACCTACTCATAAATAAGTGAGAGTGTTTGGCATAGGTTTCTCACAAAATGATGAGTGTATGGAAAGGGGAACTGAGGTGACCTTAACATGAATTGAGCATGACCCATATAGTCCTAAAATGACCTCAAGTTATAGTAAATCCATCCACACAAAAGGTAGGTAAAAACCAACTAGTTCCCAACAAGTTCTCAAATCTGATAAATGGCCAGTCAAATGAAAATAGTAATGGCAAGGTGATGTAGCAATGCATGGTAAATAAGTGTTGCCCCTAGTTTACCCATAGGTAGTTATAAATAGGATACAAAAGCATAGATCAATGATACTACTTTTCCCATAGGTAGTTATAATTAGTATCAATACTAATGAAACATTGATTTACCCATATGCAATTATAATTAGGCTCACATAAACAAACTTGATACAGGATAAAAAATGAAACATATCTTGCCAGATCAACTATCATACTACTTTCATAGACTATCATTTAAACGTATATTGGATTGATTGTTTAAACTTGATTTTAATCCCCTTGCAAAAGGTGTGGGAAGAACAAAAGTAACCAATATCAAAACAAGATTGGGTAGGATGACTAAAAATAAGCTTTGGTCTAGATAGGAATGGAATGATAGAATGGTATGGTCTTTCTCTAGAATAATGATGGTTTTTTGATAAATTAGATAAAATTATAAGAGGGATGCATCCAAGTGATGGTGTAAATGGAAAGATGCATGATAATGGCAAAAGGATATGTAACAACGACAATGGCATGGCAATATGAAATGGTATGGTATATGTTTTTGGCCTGGGTGTGGTTTTTTATTATGTTGTTCTTGTTAATGGAGAGATACATGTCTTAATAAAAAAAATACAAATATAATACTTTATCATGTTAATTGCTAGCCCATACCTTCTCTAAATAACTCCTCCATCAAGAACTACCTATAGATTTGGATTCTGAGATTGTTATTGTGCTCTTCATTGGTCATTGATTTTGATTCCTTCAAACATTGAGACAAAGTATCTTTGTAGCCTCTATAAAAGAAAGTGTGGACATGGATGGTAAAAAAGACAAATAATGGATGGTAGGTTTGATTATAAAATGGAATGGTAGATGATAATGGAATGTGGAATGGTTAGGAAACAAATGAAGATCTAGACGTTCAATCACACATAATGTTGTTGATGTTAGATTTGACATGACTTTGGTTGTGGTGGGGCCAAAGACATCTAAGTATTCTCTTGATAGGACCACTAAATTATTTTATTACTTGATCTTGAGAGTAGCTACCATATAATGATGTTGTCAATTAGAAGCTATTATGATTTGATCTTTTGATTTTGTCTTCATCAAGCAGTGAAAAAAATTGTGCTCAGTTATTTCTTGATTGTCCTATAACACCTCCAAGAAGGTGTCACTAAGGAACATTGGATTTTTACTTTGACTATCTTCTAGTTCTTATAAAAAAGTTTCACTAGAAGATGTTAAGTTTGAACTTTGTGTGTCCCCTAGTGCCTCTGAAAAGGTTTCATTAGGAGAGTGTTCTTTTGCTACATGAATATGATCTTGGAATCCTTGCTCTTCTTTAACTTCTATGTTTCCATGGATGTAGTTTAATAAATTGTGATTCTATCGATCCTAATTGATACTTGTGGGAAATGAAATGTCAATAATATGGCTATTTGGGTTGATGGTAATTGCCTATGGAATGGTAATGGAATGGGGAGAGGCTACAAAATCCTTATATAATATACTAGGATAACTTGTGTCGAAGCTAAATTACTCATCCTCAAAAAGTATAAAAGGATCACAAATGTATTCAAATTGACTTTCAAGGCATGCATAACTAATGTTATAATATTCATGGACATATTATGTATCTAAATCTAATTCTAACTCACTGAACTCTAAATCCAATGTTGAGATTAATGTTGATTTTTATTTTGATGTTAAATTTGATATCGGTTCAAGAATAGAACCTGTATCTAACTTTGATTCTTCATCTGATGGGTACTCTATTACAATGATGTCTTGTTGAATGTTTGGTATTAGACAAGTAATGGCCTATGATGGCATAATGGGCTGCATAAAGACTAGTTTGTCAAAGTAAGACTCCTCTACAATGGGAAAAAATGTCAAGAGACAACTCCTTAGAGAGTGGCTTGTCAAAGGGAGGATTTTGAAAAATAAGCATATGGTCAAGGTAATGATTTTCTCAAGGTGGTTATAATCATTAATAAGTGACTTAGCAAAGACTGACTCATCAAAGTAAGACTTCTTGATAACTGGTATAGGATCAATAGGTGAGTCATCATAGATTAACTTATCACAAATTATTGGTTCAACAAAAACATCTTGGATTGGTTGGTTCTCTTGGCCTTGGTTTCCAATGAGTTGGAAAATACTAGTTTTGAACACAGCTTGGTCTTCAAATGATTGGATTGGTTGAGGTTTGGATGGGATTGGTACTAGACAAGGTATGGCCTATAGTTGGATAATGGTAGGGCATTAGGGAGCATGATTTCTTGCTTAAGCCAAAGGATGAAGTCCTGAAATGGTAATGACAGGGTGGTGTGGAGCATGATTGCTTACGCAAGCCAAAGAATGAGGTCTTGGAATGATAATGGTATTCCTTAGATATTGTGGAGCTTGATAGATCATATAATCCAAAGGAAGGTTCAGTGTAACTGATGATCAAATAATAAAATGATGCCATTAAATATGATTTCTTGCATAAGCCAAAGCATCCAAGTTTTAATAAACCATATCATTCCAATCTTGAGTTGGATCATAAGCTAGTTCTCGACTATGTTCCATGTACTAATTATCATAAATAGGGTATGGATTCATATCCCAAACAACATTATCTATAGTTGGGTCTTCAAAGTCCTCCTCATAAACCATATCATCCCAATTGGTAATTTGATTTAGATTTTGTGGTTTTTGACTATGTTCTCCATATAGAGTATTGTAGGGAGAATAATAAAACTCCTTAGAAAACCTATCTCTGTAGGGGTTTCTAGTAGGATTTTGTGTAGCCATTTTATCATAATTTGGATTGTACATGACTCCACCATAAGTGTATCTAGACATATCCACATAAATTATGAAAGCTCTAAAACAAAAAGTCTTAGAGTTTTACAAACTCTAAAAAACTATGTCCAAAGGAAAAATGTTTCAAATTTGGTCTAACTTGGTCAAAAGTGTGGAGCTATATCTCCAAAAATGGTTTGAAAGTGGAGCTGTATCTCCAAAATGGTTTGTGATAAAAATTGACATAAAATAATCTACTGTCAAACGTCTAACATCAAATGTCATACACACAAAAGGTCAAGCATCTGAATAAAAATTGGTACATCAAAACTCTAGGTAAAAGTGTTCCAAATAAGGTCTAAACTAGGAAAGGGAAAAGTTGAGTTACTAGGTATTTTATCCAACTGTGGAGTCAAAATCTAGGCTCACAAAAATAGGCATATGCTAGGACTTTGGCCAAAAGGAACTATAATCTAGACTTGAAACAAAGGCATAATGTGATTTAATCTAACACTTTTGGAAACAACTTTGACATAGACCTGACACACAAAATAAAACATAAACATGATCAATTTGCATAAGGCATGAAACAAAAGGCTCTTGGAGAGAAAGGTTTTGTTCTCCCAAATAAAGGCACAAACAATGATGAGGATAGGTATTGAAAAAAAAACCATCAATAATGTTCAAATTTGGATAATCAATTAACCAAAGTTATGTAACCCAAAAGAGAAAGATCTATGTATCAACCCCATACATTGAGGACTAAATATGAATCAATCAATATTTGAATCCAAACTTAATAAGGTTAATTGAAAACTCAATGTTGAAAATAAGTATATGACCAAACAAGCTACACAAGATTGAACAACATGATGACACATAAATAAGGTCTAAATGGTTGATGTGACATGGTTTGAAACCAAAAAGTTTTTAGTGAAATAGTAAAAAAAAATTGAAATAAATTGAGTAGCCTAAGGGCATAAGCATGATTGAATTATGTGATCTATGTTATGCTTCAAAAGACTCAAAGGCAAAAATGGTTTGACATGAATTGGGCAGCATAATGCTACACTCCTCAACTCAAATTCACACACACAAAAAGATTTAGAAAAAAATTCAAGGCATAAGTGTGGTGTAAAATGGCCAGCATAATGCCCCTTTAGACAAAAGAGTGATGTATAAACAAATTAATTTTGGCATGGTTTACAAACAAATAATCATGTTTTAGTCTCAAAACATACCAAATGACAAAATGACCAAAATACACTAAGTATAATCATCCAAATCTTAAAAAGGGTATGGTAATGTGGGGTTGACTAAAACTAATTGGTTTTCTAAGATCTCTAGGGGAATCAATTTTATAATGACTTTCACGTCAAACGATGCAAAAGAAAAGCATAGATTTTAGGTTTGTAACACTTACTTTGTTGTAAAAAGGTCTAGTCCTTTTGAAAACCAATACATCCTATTTTTCACTTAGTGTAGTGTGATGTCCAATTGTGCACATTACATCCCATATGCACTCCAACACCAGAAAGTGGTTTAACCACTCAAACCTTCTGATCTTAGTGGGAGCAAATTTGAAGTCAGTGCCAGGAGATAAAACCTCAAGTAAAAGCTTCCCTAAATAACTCATGGGAGGTAATTAAGTCCCCCTCACAATCCAAGTTTGTATAAAATAAAAAATTCATAACTTTTGGGAATGAAGAGATAATATATACCATGCTTATTCAAACTAATGATGAAAATTTAGAACAACCTATTTCCTTCTTCAGTCAAGGTCTAGAAGGTTATGAGATAAGATATAAATATATGGAGAAATAAGTGCTTTCATTTATAAGGAGCTTAAATAAATTCAGACATATGTTATCTAATAACAAGATTCACATTTTTGTGACTCATTATAGTTTGAAATATTTTCTATCAACTTTTCAAGGTCACCCAAACTATGATGAGTTTTTAGGGAGTGCTTTAGATGACATTCTTTCTAAGCCTTAAACTAGATTTCTTACAATAAGGATGGTGCTTTTGATTCCAAGGGTTCCCTAAAGGGGAAACATGGAAGAGCATACACACACAAACCTTCTCTTTTCCAAATAATATATATCAAACAACTAATTTAATACAAAAATCTTGGAAAGGTGAGTTCATTTTTAAGCACCAAGTTGAAAGATTGGGTGTTGTTATTTTGACCCCTCGGTCTTAAGTTGTAACTTTGAAAGCCTAACTTATCAAAACATTCACTTAAGCACCTAAATTTCTCATTAAAAACCAAAAAAAATATTCCTAATTCATTTTAAAAGCATGCCAAAGATGTCTTAATAGCATGTTTTAACAAATTCCAAGCCCGCTGGTTACCTATCGACCCTTAAGGCATCACCTCAAAAGTAAATATGTTATACTATAAATATTTTCAAAATTTCGTGAAAAATATATGAAACTTTAAGATAAACTAATGTCAAATTCTGAAAATTTGGAAGAAAACATGTGATTTTAAAAAAACATCGTGAAAAAAGGAGTCTAGATGACCCCAAACCAAGCATTTTAAATTAGTAGCTCCAGGTTTGTGTTTTAAAAAAACACAGTGATTGGTGATAGTTTACCTAACCATAAATGGTTTCACTTGACCATCAATGGTTAAAAATGACCTTAGATGATTTATTTAACCATCATCAATTCCTCTAATCATCGATGGTTACCTATGCAAACTCGTGAAGATAAAATCTGGCCAAATAAAGTTAGAAAATCACTTAGAGTTTTAAGCATCCAAATTAAAATTTTAAAGTTTCCTCATGCTCTCCTTCATACATGGGATGCATCTTGTCCCAATGATCATGCCATTATGTGAACTAATAATTTGACTCAAGATAGGTGTTAGTATTGTGTTAGTCCCAAAATGAAAAAACAAATTGACAAAAACACACTAACTAACATACATCTCTAGGCCTAGTTACTAAGGAGAGCTTAATGAGGGAAAACCATTTGAAAACACAACTAAAAATAGAAATAAATGAGTAATATGGACATAAAACACCAATTTATTACCAAATCTTTGATTTCTCCAAAAGGCTCCTTCTTTGGCTTGCTTGGATTGTGCTTCAAGAGATATTTAATGGAGTGTGGCTACATTCATCTCCTCTTGGCACGTTGTGGCTTTGGCTTGGCTTGGATTTACTTGGATTGGATTGGCTCAATATTTGGACATTATAACACTAATTTAAATGTCTTTTGTAATTATTTTTTCATTATAAATTTGCATTATCAAGCTTCAATAAAAATGATGTTCATGGCCTCTATATATACAGATCTTGGAAAATGTCTAGAATCAACCTAAACTATCCACCTCAAGATTGATATGTGTGACTAAGGATAAATTTAAATATTAAATTCATTCTAAAAATATACCCATTAATATTTGGGATATAGGGGCATTGAATAGGCATGGAAGGGCTTTGATGAGGCATGGGAGGCATGAATCATGATATTTATGGAATTTATGACCTAGGGATGTCTTCCCAAGAAATGAGGTTACCTGATGATGTAGATATATAATATTCATTTCCAAAAATAAGTATTCAACAAGTTTCCATGGAATTATTAATTAATCTCTAATTTGCTTTAATTATCTCTTAAGCATAATTAAGCACTTTGTGCACAAATTGATCATAATGCCTTGTTATTGGTCCAAAATTTGATTGGATTGGAATTGAAAGTCAATGTCAGATGCATTAGAAAAATTATCCCATTTAAGATTTTTTCAACATAAAATAACAAAGGAACATGTCTCATGCAAAATATTTGATATAAAACAACAATCTAGAGCACCTCGATGCAAAATTGGTATTTTAACTCAAAATTATTTGATCAAAGTTAGTTGGCTCATAAATTACACTACCCCAATTATGGATACTTTGGCCAAAATCAATACTTGAGTATATCAGATTCAAATATTTTAATGTGCTTTAGTGATTTTAGGCCAAATTGTGTATTTTGGTGGAAATTGGTCAAAATCTTGGTTGGAGGTTATCGGTGGCCAAATTTAGGTGTCTATAGTTTAATGGTTGGTAGCTGATCTAGAGTGATTTAGAAGAGTAACAGTACTTTTCTTGAAGAATAATTTTTGTAGAGGTTATGGTCTCTATCATAGCTAATAATTATATAAAAGGAAGACCTAAAGATAAGTTCTTGATGTTGGTTGATAGCTTGTTTGCCTAATTGTTGAGTTTTAAGATGGGTGGATTGATTGATCCTTTTTTCACCTCGTGCTCCTCTCTTTTATAGGTAAAGGAGATGGAGGTGAGGTTTTATAAGGGGTAAAACTCATTACAAAAATTCAATTCTTGATGTGTTAGTTTTTTACATAAATTAAATTATGATGTGTTTGTGTTCATACATGGATCAATTTTGAGTGTTCAAGTGGTAGGGACCTAACTATCAGTCATCAAGGTAATCATTGGCAGTCACTATGATTCTCAGAGGTTGAGTGTCAAATTTTAAGTGGGTTAAAAATGGTAGGTTGGTGATTTTGTTTATCTAGTTATCAAACTTGACTCAAAGTCATGGTCAAAGTTTGGGTAATGGTCTAATCTAGGGGCATTTTGACATCTAGAACCATCATGCCTAGTTTTTTAGTGTCTACATTTTACCCTTTTTTATTATGTAGTTTGTGTCAGTAAGCTATAAAATAAAAAATATAGTATGATTTGAATGTTTGGTTTCCCTAAGTATGGGAGGAGGTGTTCCCCTTCAAACTAGGAATTGATGAGGTGAAACCAAATCGAGTACAGGTCTGATAAGCGGTTATGGTGAGTCATAAGGTTGGTGATAAAAGGGTTGAGAATTTGGAGTACAAACATGCACACAAAATCAAATAAGTGTGATAGCCAATATCATGCATAGAATAATTTTCCATAGTTGGTAAAAAAAAAAGGTTAGTTCTAAAAGGATTGTTGATAGGGTAACTAGGCCACAATGCTAGGCATAATTGATCAAGTTATTCCTATCAATTCTCCTAGATATGATTGGTGTTTTCATAGGTATCCAAGGTAGGAAGTGATCCCAAGAAAAACAAAAATGGTCAGGTGTACACTAGGTGGTGTAAATTCAAAATTTCAACATGTTAAATTTGGTCGATGTGGTTAAAAAGACCAAGGTAGGGTCATCACAAAATATTCTATAATTTGGGCCAAACTGGCTAATGTCAAGGTGGACGTGGTTATTTGGGTAAGTAGATAAGGTAATCTCCCAAGGGTGGGAACTAAGATATTAGTACCAAAATTTTGAAAAGAGGTGGTCCTGACCATCGATGGTTAAGGGTCTTAAAATTAACCATCGATGGTCACCCTAATCATTGACAGTTAGGGGGAAACCCTAAAATCACAGAGGATAAAAAGTGAAACAAAGTTATCATTTTCACTTTTGATTTTGACTCTCTTGAATCCCATGCATTTTCAACTTCCTTGGAGTTTTGTGTGAGAGCGTTGACGAGGTGGTTGTTAGTGGTTTTGATGATGAGATTTGTGTTGAGATAACATGGGGCAAAAGATACAGGGAAGATAGGGATGTGGTCAAATAGTAGGACCTAGGATTACTCCTAGATGATGGTCAAGGAATGAGGTAGGGGTTTCCCTAAATTAATAGATTAGTTGTTTTGGTCATTTTTGGTTATGTTTTGTTAGTTTGTTTTTGGTTTGGGGGGGTTTAGGGTTTTAGCCTTAGTTTTAGGGTGTAGTGTGTTTTGGTTGAATTTTATGGGTAGAAATCAAAATTAGGGGGAGTAAGTAGGTTGGAGGTAGGGTAGAGGACTTCATTAGGGTAATTATGTGTTATATATGGGTGTTTGGGTAGGATTTGGGTAGGTAAGGGTTGGGGTTTTCCACTGATGGTCACACATAGTGACCATCGATGGTCATACCCAACTGTCAACAGTTGAAGATAGAGAATAAAATGGTCAGCCAACTATCGGTGGTTATAGTGACCATCAGTGGTCGACCAAATGAGATAGTGTTTTTTTATGAAAGGGCTAAGACAATAGGTGAGTTTTAAATGTTTTAGCATTAGAATGCTAAGTGTAGCTTAGTTTTAGGGTAGGTTAAAAGAAAATATGTAGATGTTGTTCATATAGGTTCACCTAGGTAAGTGAAATGGGGTGAAAGGACATTGTCCATGGGTAAGGTAGTTTATAGAAAAATAAGTGTGTTTTCTATATTGAATTTTTCAAGCATGAGATTAGATCTAGATGTGGGATCGTGTTCTTTAGATATTTACAAAGATATATTATGGGATGACTAATGATGATTGGGTACACATGGAAGAGGTCAGCCTTAGGGAGATGATGTAATTTTAGCACATGTCATGAGATATGATTATGATCTTGGCCCTCATTGAGAGATGGGATCTGGCCATGAATACCTTTCTCCTAATAACTAGAAAGATGACTATTTTGATATAGGATGTATATAATATTACACAACTATCAATTTGGGGGGAGTCTATATATCAAATTGAGAGAGAAGAGAGGGATGAGTTGATGGATCAATTATATGGTGATAATCATACATTTTCCAGAAGGCATGTCATAGGCTTTAGTTATAGGCCATTATATTAGAGGGATAGAGATGATCATAGGTTGATGATAATGATGATGATGATGATGATGGCAATCTCATGTTTTACAGTGCCAAATTTGAATAATGGGAGGTTTCCTTATCTATTTTTATGTGTATTGGTGGAGATGTTATTGGGTCAAATAGTTTTTGGTTGGGTGCATATTTTTTTTAGTTCATATATATATATAGGTATAGAGGGGTTAAAATATCATAGGAGGTATGGTATCAATATGGGGTTTGTGCTACATTATTGGGCCTATGAGCATATCTAAGTGTTGAGGCCAAAGGGGCTTCCATGGGAGGGATATGCCCAAATGAACTTAGGTTGGGATTTATGTGATGGAGGAGTGATTACGCACTCATCAGACCTAGAGGGGGTGTATGAGACATTGATTAGTTCTAAGGGGCATTGGATGCCTTAGTGGTTGGAGATGTGGTTTGGAGGCCATATTTTGTGATGGCCCCACTATACTTGGAATATTTTATCAATGTAGAGCTACAGGTGGATTTTTGGGAGGAGAGAGGGTGAGACTGAGCTCATCCCTTTTGATAGGGTTCATAGGTAGTTTGGCTTAGTATAAGGGATTCTAGGTCCATTCTTGAGGTATAGGCAGGAGGATGTTGAGTTTTTACTTCTAGAGCCATAGCTAATGGAGATGATTTTTGATCATGAGGATTTACCTACTAGAGTAGACATTGATGATGCAAGTTTTTTTTATGGTTTCATGACATGGTATCAGGCCCTCTATGAAGTGGTAGATAAGTAGGATCATGTTCCTCATATATTTGTGGAGATCCACCATGGAATGATTGATGATGATTGGGTACATGTGGTGGAGGTTGGCCTCAGGGTTATTATGCACTTCTAGCACGTGCCATGAGATGTGATGATGATCATGGCCCTCATCAAGAGATGTGATCTAGCCATGAACACCTTTCTCCTATTGATTAGTGATATGACTATCTTGTTAGAGAATAGACATAAGATTACATGACTATCAATTTGGGGGGAGCCTATATATCACATTGTGAGAGAGAAAAGGGATGAGTTGATGGAGCAATTATATGGTGATGATCATACATTCACTAGATGGCATGCTAGAGGATTTAGCTATAGTCCATTGTATCAGAGGGCTAGAGATGTTCAAAGGTTGATGACAATGATGATGATGATGGTAGTCTCATTTTTTGCATTGCTAGATTTGAGTAGTGGGAGGTTTCCTTATTTATTTCTAGGTGTATTGGAGTTTTTACTAGGTTAGATAGTTTTTGATTGGGTGCTTATTTTTTTGGTTCAGATATATAGGGAGTTATGAGGGTTTAGAGCTCACAGGAGATATGGTATTAGTGTGGGGTTCATGCTATAATTTTGGGACTATGAGCATATCTGAGTGTTAAGGTCGATGGGGCTTCCATGGGAGAGATATGCCCAGATAAACTTTAGGGTGGGTTTTATTTGGTGGAGTGATTACACACTCACCAAACCTGAAGGGGGTGTATGAGACATTGATTGGTTCTAAGGGGCATTACATGCCTTGGTGGTTAGAGATTTATTTTGGAGGTCATATGTCAGCTTTTCATTGTGGTCCAACTATACGCGACACATTTTAATGATGTAGATCTACAGGTGGATTTTTAGGAGGAGAGAGGGTGAGACTGATCTCATTCCTTTTGATAGGGTTCATAGGTATTTTGTCTTAGTACAGGGGATTTTAGGCCCATTCT